>CAJHZI010000432.1:310000-397525 GCA_905160935.1 Enchytraeus crypticus | reverse complement strand
TGATTGATTGATTGATTGATTGATTGATGAATTGATCGATAACATATACAAGTGAAATACAATTGATACAAAAGTAATATACAAGGTTGTGATGACTGATATCTGAGATGAATCAAACAACATAGTAAAAATTCTTTTGTATGCATGCTCTACCTTATTATCCTGACCATACAGCCTTTACTAAATAATATTGTCAATTTAATTTAATGAGCTCCACACAGTTGGTGTTTTTGTGAAGCTGAATTTTACAGACAGCAATAATAGGTATTTACCTTTGCTAGTATTTTTGCACTTTCCAGCTTTAAACTGGTCAATAATATAGCATTGTTCTAATAGAACGTAATGATAAAATCAATACCGCATTCTCTTTCATTGTAATCTGCAATGCTATTAACTGCATACAGACTGTAGCTTCTGCAAGCTCGTTAAACGGTAACGTGATGTATGGATGCATTAAAGCATCACATAGTCACGCCGCCATATGATGTGATTCTGCAAGCAACCGTGATGCACTGCACATCGATAAGTAATACTAAGGTTACAAAGCTATAATAACAACAACAATTAGAGTGCTAGAGTCATCAATGTCAACATCGAGCCTATAATCGACTTGATAGCGATCAGTTTATTAGTCTGTTACTTATTGCCGTCTTCTATAGCGGTAACGGATTCATTTATAATATCACTCAAATGTTATCATTCATTTGAATAAAAAAGCAAACAATTGTAGTATCTATACCAATCATCGTCATCGTCATCGTCCCTTGAATCCCAGTCTAACGTCGAGGTTAGAAAATTGTGAAGCAATTTCTAGAACCTAAGTGCTCACAAACCGAGCTCCCTTTCAAGCGTTGGTTTTGATTTTAGTGCTTTGTCGCTTATTACGACATGTACAGTCCACGGTTGGTCTATTTTTTAACATCACGGGCCAATACAAACAAATGGATTATATATAATTCTAATTTTATAATAATGTATGCTTAGTTGTGCTAATAATAGTAACAGACATTAATTTATAAGATCAACTGAATTTGACCTATACACGTAATCGTCCTTGACAGGTAATTGTACTTGCTTGGCCTAGGCCTATCATAGTAATCTGGTTGCCTATAGATTAATGTATATACATATGATTCTTGCACTACAGTTAATTTCATGGTAAAAGAATAACAGTAAGATAACTCATTGAACTGTTCCTATTTAAGTATGGCGGCCAAGCTTCCTTTACCGGAATTCCAGTTTTGGCAGAACGCAATAATAAGAAGCGATGTTGTTTTGCTGGAACAGCATCTCTCATCTGAGGAATACGATAAGGATATGCTGCTAAATGGAATCTTTATCTTTCCAGTCGACGATTTTGTACCGAATATATCATCCAAGGAGCGCAAGTACACCCGACCTCTGACTCTGGCTGCTGCTCACGGAGCCGGTGAAGCTCTGGAGCTGCTCATCGACTCCGGAGCAGATGTCTTAGTTCAGGAAGAAGATGGCAACAACCTCATTCATTGCTTAGTTCAGGTAGCTTCAGAGCATCCAGAAAGAGAGGATCATCTACTGAACATATTCGAACGTCTTCGAGATAAAATTCTTAAAGGTTCTGAGGATCTGGAAGCCCTGTTGAGGATGGAGAACAACGAATACCGGGGCTTGAGACCTTTCGAGATGGCTGCTCAGCGGGGAGCCTTTGCTTTGATGTTTGCGATATGGTTAACCAAAGGTGTGTACGTGGTCAGAGAAGAGCTGGTCGGTATATACATCTACCAGTGGATTGATATCACTGAATACGAGAACCTCGATGATCCCAGCAGTCGCTTTCAGCTCTCGCCTTTGAGGTTGATCGCTGAGCTGCAGCTGGCAAAGTTCCTCACGCCGATAGGAAGCAGAGTTCTGACAGACAGCCTTCTGGCTGACTGGAGCAGCAGGATAAGGCAAGTTAACAAGACGATACTTGTGCTTTGGTTCTTACTTCGACTCATATATATTTCCATCTTTTTCTTCATTGACATGGATTACCAATGGCTGGAACGCATTGGCGGTGTATCTGCTTCTGACGTGACGTCATTGGATGTGACGTCATTGAATAAAAGTCAATCGAAGTCGTTCGTATACTGCAAAGGAGCTGGGATAGTTCAGATGAACGACACGCTGATGAAATGCGCCATGACTTACATCGTCATTCACTCCATCATCGTCATCGTCTACGATGTCATCACTCTCGTTAACTGGTTGAGAAACTTTAAACAGTTTATGAAATATCTGGCGCTTGAAATCGGAGGTCCAAGCTTTCGCTACGTCAACCTCGTGCTGGCCATAGGGGTACTGGTTCACCTGGCTCTTCTGAACACTGTCACAGAACGAGGCTTGATGACGAGGATGATTGACTGCCTACGACTCTACTCAACCATCTGCGTTCTGGGAACCACGATGTACTTCATGCAGATGATTCCTGGCATTGGTCACATGTTCGTCTACTTCCGCAAGACGTTCGACGACACCGTTAAATTCGGATGGATCCTGCTCGATGTTGTCATCATCTTCGCTCGCTTGCAGATGCTCTTCGTCAACACTAATTCGAAAGAAGGATGCGTGAAGGAATTCTCAAACTTTTTCCGCTCTCTCTACGCGATGTTGCTTACATTTACCAACTCTCTGGACTTCACTGCCATCGACGTCCACTCTCAACCCGTTCTGTACGCTCAGCACCTAATGTTCGTCTTCATCGTCTCCATCATGTTGTACAACGTGCTCATCGCGCTGGCCAATGACACCGTCAGAAAGGTTTACAGCGAGAAGGAGGTAATTACAACCCTAGGTCGATACACGGCAACCATTGAGATTAACAGCAACCTCAGACGCATCCCGTACTTTGGAAAGTTGTATGCCACTCGTTTCTACAGACCAAGAATTAAAGAATACTTCCTGTGCGAAGATGATAGAGTTTATCTCGTGCATATCACGAGATACAGCGGAAAGGCTTTGCCTTAGAGCAGCGCTGGCAGTACAGGCAGCAAAGGCAGCACAAGCAGCACATGTATCAGAAGCAATATAGGAAGCATAGGAAGTGCAAGGCAGCGCAAGCATGGTTTCCAACTCAGGCTTAAATAGCTTAGGTTTTTGTACACATTTAGGCTCAAAATAGGGAAACATTGATGTTGTATACAACCGTAGTATCAAATTAGCCAGGAGGACATTAGAAGCCTAAGCTAAACTTATATTAGGAATGTTATATAAAGGCATCCATTTGTGATTTCATAAATTTAGTGTAATGGAATAACTGCGCTGGAACTGTGGATTTTGAGTAGAGTTACAGAAGTGTTTTGAAAAGTCGAGTACATATTGTAATAGAACTGCAAGAGATGGCTACGCTAGGTACTGAGGAATACAAGAGAAAATCATTACGAATCCCTTTTTTTTCAACTGATAATATATTAACATATGCATGCGTTATGTCTAAAAAATCGTCAGTTAATATAACAGAGAGAATGAGAGAGAGAGAGAGAGAGAGAGAGAGACAGACAGAGAGACTGAGACAGAGACAGAGAGGCAATGAACCGGAGAGATAGAGAAAGTATGTAACTAAGTGAGTGATATAAAAAGAAAGAGAGCGACAGAGAAAGAGATACACAGAGAGAGATAGAGAGAAAGAGAGAGAGACATAGTGAAAGAGACATAAAGGGGGAGAGAGAGAGAGAAACAGAGAGAGAGAAAGACATAGAGAGAGAGAGACAGAGATAGAGAGATATTGATAGAACGCGGTAAATTGATCAATCAATTAATCAGTTAAAATTACGACAAAAGCGACAATAATTTTTATTATTAAGACTGGTTATAATTATGATTACACAAATTGTTCACACATCTATGAAAGTTAGCCTAGCTGTTGCTTCAAGGCACAAAATACTCAGTAGACTTGCATCATTTACATAGTCATTAACAATTATTGTGGCTTCGAACTATCACATAATGGCCAATTTTATAAGACTGCTTTAATAATGGCCCTTTAGTAGTTAAGGATTATTAGTTGCCGATTGCTAGATGTCGATTACTAGTTGCCGATAACTAGTTAGCACTTACTAGTTATCGATTAATAATTAACGATTATTGGTTACCGATCACTAGTTACCGATCACTAGCTAGCGATTAGTTAAAGCTTAGTTGTTGCCGATTACTAGTTAGCGATTACTAGTTAAAGATTAGTTGTTGCCGATTCCTAGTTAGCGATTACTAGTTAGCGATTAGTTTAAGATTAGTTGTTGCCGATTACTAGTTAGCGATTACTAGTTAAAGATTAGTTGTTGCCGATTACTAGTTAGCGATTACTAGTTAGCGATTAGTTTAAGATTAGTTGTTGCCGATTACTAGTTAGCGATTACTAGTTAAAGATTAGTTGTTGCCGATTCCTAGTTAGCGATTACTAGTTAGCGATTAGTTTAAGATTAGTTGTTGCCGATTACTAGTTAGCGATTACTAGTTAAAGATTAGTTGTTGCCGATTCCTAGTTAGCGATTACTAGTTAGCGATTAGTTTAAGATTAGTTGTTGCCGATTACTAGTTAGCGATTACTAGTTAAAGATTAGTTGTTGCCGACTACTACATGTAGTTACATATTTCGTCTTTGTTGCCTCGATAACTTAAAAGTCGTGTCAACCTAAAAGACACAAAAGTCAAGTTTATCAACGAATTAACATCTAAAAAGGTGCAGTACTTTATAGAGATGAACACGTTTAGAGATGCACACGCTAGGTTTGTACTTGTATAGATATGTATACTCTAGATTTTTGCATTTATTGAGATGTGCACTCTAGATATGTACTTGAATAGAGATGCACACTCTATATATGTACAAATTGTACAGTATAAAGATGTACACTCTAGATATGTACATGCACATTCTAGAGATGCACACTTTGCAAATCACAATTCTGTGTTGTAGTTCCATTGAGATACAGTTCTAATATCAGCCTCATGGATAATATTTTACAGGGTGTAAGCAAATAAATGTAACCCTCATATTCATCATTAGCACGGAGCGAATCACCTTCAATTTATGTGCCACTATTTTCCATAACGCCTCTCCATTAGCAGAAGAAACTTATGACACGTTAAGTTCATCACATAGTAAATTAAAATTTAGTCAACTAAATTTAAATCTATTGCTTTTACATTCTCGGTAAATGTAGAATATTATAATGAGCACAAATTATAAGAAAACCAAGGAAATAGGAATTACACATTGTTGTTATAGCTCGTTCTTTTATCGCTTGAGAAGCTCTTAAGTAATATTAGCCTTGGATTTATATTATAAATCTCATAATAGAGCTCACCCGACCCTTATGTCATCTCCGGTCTGCAAAACTTACGTACTCTAAATTCAAATTTGTCTTCTATATTTTAGACAACAGAGGAAAAGTCGTCTGTATAGGTCAATCAACTTAATAGAAAATAATTACTCATCTCTTTACTCATCTCTTATCTCATTAGTTAATATTACCTTTGACATTTAGACCATAAGGCACTAAATAGCTCAAATGTAAATTGCATTAGCTAATTGCAGTAAATTTAAAACAACCTGTTTAAATCAAATAGAATATCAAGCTAAACAAAAAAACACGCTAAATCCTACGTTAAAACACACCGCACATTAGCTTTGATCTATTTGAGTTTTCATTTCCTGCAAAGCCATTGCTTTAGCAAATACAGCTAAACGTTCGTGAAGCTTTTAATTAAACGCTGTTAGTTGGATCCGTCAACTGACGTACTGCTAGTGTGATCTAGGGACTTATCGTAGTAATAATAATAATAATAAAGGTTTAACGTACATTTCCTAATACAAGGATGATGTCAGGGACGTCCCCCATCACATGTCATTAAAAATCGATTCACCCCAAACCATCTGAAAAAACACGTGCTGAAGAGAAATAAGAGATCCTAAACAGTGCCGGTCCGGTTATCAAAAAAACAGTCAGGCAAGATGAAATAAAATCTATGATAGGAAGAGATGTGTTTTCAACTCACAACGGAAAGTGGAAGCAGTAGAACATGAGCGAAGATCAGGAGGCAGAGAGTTCCAAACAGTAGGAGCGGAGAAAGAAAATGAACGTCTACCTAACGAAGTGAGAATATTAGGAATTTTGAGCAGTTTGGTATCGGAAGAACCAAGCTTACGAGAAGGTTGATATTGGATTAGGAGATCAGAAAGGTAAGAAGGTTTACCAAAAAGAAGTGTTTTGAAAGTTAACAGAGTAATTTTATACTTAATTCTTTGAACTACAGGAAGCCAATGAAGGTTATAAAGCAAGGAACTAGAGGTGGCCTGAAGCCTCCAGGATCGACAGACAACACGTGCTAGAGTATTCTGAACGCGTTGCAAACGCATGAGAGAAGAAGAAGGTAAACCATATAGCAATGAATTGCAGTAGTCAAGTTTAGAATGAACTATTGAGTTGGCAAGAATTATGGATGAATTTTTATCAAGAGATGACCAAATCTGTCTGATTTGGCGAAAACGCATTCTCTTATTTATTTAGCCATAAGACATTAGTCATTCAGTCATGCCTATTAGTTGTTGGCCATTACTTATTAGTTAGTCTTATTATAAGTTAATAATTAATAGTCATTTAGTCATGTTTATTAGACATTAATCAATTGTCATTTAGTCATGCTTATCTTCATTAATCATTAGGGATTTAGTCATGCTTATCTTCATTAATCATTAGGGATTTAGTCATGCTTATCTTCATTAATCATTAGGGATTTAGTCATGCTTATTTTGGTTATTAATATAATGCCTAGGACGATATTTGACACAATTATGATGCGCAATAAATCAGTGCCGGTGATTGACCTCTGTGTAATTGTTCTCTATAAAAAGTGGTGTGATTGTCAGTATTGACTGTTACACCTTTAATGGTGTCATTGAATGTATACCGACTAATAGAGAGTTGACAGGAGTTGCAGAATAGTGAAATATTCTAAAGTGTCACTTTTATTAAATTTATTACTGAGATAATTAAATAAAAGCATTTTATTTACTCAATGTTGTACAGAAGCGGTATTGGTTCTAACAAAGTTTTATCAGAACATTTTACGTGTCATTAAGCACGCACCATATAGGATTGTCAGTTAATTGGGAGAAATCAATGCAATGGACCTGCCACTAATGCACGTAATCGGAGAGAAAGATAGATAGATAGATACATAGATAGATAGATAGATAGATAGATAGATAGATAGATAGATAGATAGATAGATAGATAGATAGATAGATAGATAGATAGATAGAGAGAGAGAGAGAGAAAATTTATCGTCGATAAACAGTAAATCTTTAGCTGCCAAAGTCCAAACCACTAAATGCAGATAGTCGATTTGTGCATAAACTTCGCTTTAATATAATTTGATTTCAAGTAATAAAAATTAATTTACGTGTAATTATTACAAGTCTAGATGATATTAGTAGAGTTATACTAGTTGGAGATATATATATATATATATATATATATATATATATATATATATATATATATATATATGTTTATTTCAGCATCAACACCAAATCACGTTATTTAGATTATTTCCGTTATTTCGACGGCGGGATTAGCGCACTTGGTTTAGTTGTGCTTCAATTATCGAAGTTAAGCTGCATCGACCTCGGTTAGTACTTTGTGGGTGACCACCTTGGAAGACTGAGTGTTGGTAAAAGCTTAGGAAGGAAAAAATCCCAGGGTGATGGAAGGTTATTCTTAAATCCGCGCCGGCTGCAATTGATGCGCCATCAAAAGGTAACGATTACTAATAACCATGGAGAGGAAGGAGGAAATGGGTCTTAAACAAGCATCTGTGCTTCCTGACCCAGTGTGCCGTTATGTATCAATAATAAAAAAATTTGCTAGAAAATAGTAGAAATTTACTTGTTCCTATTTGCAATTTAAAAATGTCTCTAACGTCTATTTGAGATGAAAATACAGACGTTAAATCTTAGTTGCATAACATTAAGAAGCGACTATAGGAGGCATATATTTTGACGAAAGGATAAACTTCGTAATTTGTTTTACTTTATTCCATTATTCGTCACAATTATTTCATTCATATTACCTTCTACACGTGTTACAGCGATTGCTGCTGTTCCGCTGTTGTGTTTCGCTATTTATTTATTTCTTCCTCTCTCTCTCTCTCTCTCTCTGTCTCTCTCCCTCTCATTATTAGAAATCGTTGCTTTTTGATAACGCAGAGAATAGCTAGCGCAGATATAAGATTCATTTTCCATCATCTAAGATTCTTGTTTAAAGTCGTCAGCATATGGTCTTTTCTGTATAGATCATCCATCCAAGTACGAATGGGCTCGACATTGTGCATATCCGTTTAAGACAAGCTCTAGATTTATATTTATTTTTATGTGATAGGAAAAAATTATCTGTATTTGTAACATTAAAATTTGAAAAATCAGAAATTACACACGTTATGAATATAAAAATAACAAAAGTTCTGTAGCAAACAGGCAATAGACTCAATACTATAAGGGACAATTTCCAGAAGAAATAAACATTTCAAATAGCAGATCATATTTCTTATCCAAGTATAGGGTCAATACAAGTTCAAATTGCAATAACTACTGTGAAATTTTTACTTATATACATAACGAATAATGTAATCTAACGACAATTGCTGTATAAATGGTAGCAATGTAACGAAGCTTTCAAAAGCAAACTAAAATTTGTCTTTGAGTCTTTCCTTGGAAAATAGTTATTCTATTAATATAGTAGGGCCTATATGAACAAACGTATGGTAGTGGAAAAGGGAGAAGTCAATATTTTCCCTGCTTTGATTTGTTTGTTTGTCGCACATCGTCCAGTGATACTCACTTTAGTATCATTATATATGCATGTATGTGCTACAATAATGTAATGAAATAAATAGTCATGTAGCATTATTTTTTAATTGGTGCATTATAACTGCAGGTAAAAACGACGCTCACTTGATAATGCTATGATAATATTCCGATAATATATTTAAATATTAATATATTTATATAATAATATTATTAATTTTGTTATACTTACAATATAACAATATTCCGCACAAACGTATTTACATAAAGATATATTGGCCTAAGTATATTTTTGCTTCATAAATACATATATTCTGCAATTACATTTAGATCACGATAATATTATGTCATATTCCAAAAGGATGCCAGAATTATTTTAGCCATAGATAACTGAAATGATGAACTTTAGTAGAGCATCGTTCTTAGAACTTCCAGACTATGACTTTTGGTTCGAGGCCGTAGCCTCTGATGATGTAGAAACCGTCAGAAAAACTCTCGATAATCCAAGCTACAATCCAAGAAAGACAAACCTTCTTAATGGACAATTTCGATGGACTTCCACCTACGACAATTTACCCAATTTTAAAGATATAAGCTGTGGTTGTAAACACCCTCTTAGTTTGGCTCTAGTTTTTGGCTCAATGAGTGTGACAGCAACCCTGATATCGAAAGGAGCGAACATTTTCCTGAAAGAAGATAAAGACTACAGCATTGTACACTGTTTGGTGGCTAAAGTTTTCTTCCAACCTCATTTAGAAGTGAAAGTCTGCCAGAACTGGAAAATTCTCTTAGAAATTCTTCCTCCAGATCAGGCAGTCAAGCTACTAAAGTTGGAAAATAGTGATTTCCTTCGGCCGATTGAATTCGCTGCGCAACAAGGTACCTTACTGCTTATGAACGCTCTTTGGGAAACTCCTGGGTATGCTATTGCGAAGGAAATACCCGTTGGAATTTCCCTGTATCAATGGTATGACATAACGGAATACGAATGGCCGGAGTTTTCCAACTACAGGGAATATATACGCTCGCCTCTTTCCATGATGGGAATTTTGGACAGTGAAAAATCCCAATTAGATTATGGAAGAAATATATTTACACGGGGAGTAATTTCCGATTGGATTGCCTGTTCTATTCGCAGCAAGCAGGCCTTCCTTCTGACTTGGCTTACCATGAGGGTGTTCTACTGCTTGGCATTCTTTCTGCATCAATCTAGCGTCTCTTGGATTCAAATTATCGACAGAACACCAAACGATGCAGCCAATGATACCACCCAAATATCCTCATTCATATGCTGCTCATCACTTGGCATTACTCTTTCTAATTCCTGGAGATTGATTCTAGAATTTTACTTAATCTTTCACTCCCTGTGCATCATCGGATACGACGGCTTCAGCATTTTTACTGGTGTCACAAAATACAGAAAATTCTGGTGTCTTCTTAACAATTTATCTGGACCTAAAAATCTACCAGGAAGAACTTCTATGGTTCTAAACCGCTTCATCAATACCGTTGTAGCCTTTCTGACCATCACCAGTGTCATTCTGATGAGATGTTCCTCTGGTCGAGACTCGGGGTTCTTCAAGGCTGTTGGATTCACTAGACTGGCTCACCTTCTTCTAGCCACCGGAAGCATCCTCAATTTCTTCCAGATTGTTCCATCCATAGGTCACATCGTCATCTACATGCGGCAGATGACGCCGGTGATCTTTCTTCACTACATCGTCATCATCATTCTTTTCGTTCAACTTCAACGTATCTTCGTTTGGTACATCGCTTCATCGTCCACCAGTGGCTGTGCAGCACCATTCTCCACATACGAAGACTCGATGTATTCTTTGTTTCTGACATTCTTCGATTCATTTGACTACAAAAGACTCCAGATGATCAACTATCTGATGCCTGTGTATCACGTTAGCTACTACATATTGGCTCTGCTGCAGTATAATCTGCTGATAGCCAGGATGACTGATGAAGTAAATCAGGTGCATGATAATCAGGGTATCGACATCGCCTTCAGTCAGCTGTGGATTGTTGGTGAGCTGGATGCGCTGCTTCCACGCATTCCAGTTATAGGATATCTTTATCTCTCGTATCGTAACTACAGAATCAGAAGAAACTTTCATTGCGCAGATGGAAGGATTTATGTGATTCATCGCAAAAGTGCCATTGAACCGTAAACAGTTAATTGACTATAAAACTGTATAGACCAAAAGGTCAATCGATTAAAACTATAGTCTATTTTAGTAAGCTTTAAAGTGTAATTGAGCCATAAAGAGGTAATTAGGCATAAAGTGCTATGTAGAGGTATAAAATACTATTGAACTAGAAAGTATTAATGTGCTTTAAAGAATTAAGGAGTGTATGTAGTTCTACTCAGCTATAAAATGCTATAATCAGTTGTGCCATAGTTAGTCATAAAGTGCTATAGTACCTTTCCTATTAATATGATTTTAAACTGATGAAACATAGTTTATGTTTTATAGACTTATGATGTGTAGCTATAGCCGAACCAATGTGCCTGATTTTGTCGTAGACTACAGTAGCACTCTTGTTCTGTTGTTGTTGTTGCTGCTGTTGTTGTTGTTGTCAGTGTGGTATTATAGAATTTAGCGATATGAAAATTTAAATAGTGGTTACGAAAAAATGAAGTTAGTTCAGTGTGAGAAAATTGCTGTATTAAATCTTTAAAAGAGCACGTATATAAATGTATAAGTGTCTAAGTATATAATTACATAAATGCATAAGTGTATAAGTATATAAGTGTATAGGTGTATATGTCAGTATAGAAGTAGATGAATAGATAGGCCTACATATTGCACGGATTGAACGTGTCAAATCATTAGCGATTTCTAGCAATTAGCTTAAACATTCAAGATAACATTTTGGATTGTAATCTTTAATTCGTGTTTGTATATGGTATCATGTGATATGATATGATATAGGATAAGATACGATACGATATAGTATGATATCATTCGAAGTTAAGCTATTTCGGCCTAGGTTAGTAAATGGTTGGGTGACCACCTTGGAAGACCAAATCTTGACAGCTATGAATGAAAAAATCCCAGGGTATTGGTAGGTTATTCTTAAATCGGCGCCGGCTGCAATTTATGTGCAATCAGTCAAAGAGTACTAATAATCATGAAGCGGAAGGAGGAAATGGGCCTTAAATTAATATCTGTGCTTCCTGAGTCAGTGTGCCATTATTTTATGAGTACAAGTAAATACAAATTTCTGCGCGAAGCTGGCTTGCTTCTTATAATTGCTGACTATAGCATCTGCACAAATTTCAACATGTATAAGTATAATAAACAAGTAATGCTTTCCTATTATTGTTTACAACGGCACGAATTTTACAACAAGAATGAGTTGTCTAATCAATATATTTTTGTTGATTGTGCTATGTTAAAGAAATCACCAGAAAGATTTGTCTATACGTGTATATACATGTAGGTTGCATGATCATAACATCAGATTTGCATCAGTATATCTCTCTAATATCTTTGGATCTCTGCGAAAGCATACCTACTCGGAATGATAAAATGAAATTAGTATATATAGCACTTCGAACCAGAAAATAAAGGTAGATTTCTTCTGGATATTTACATTATCTGAATCAAGGTATTTTGTATAGACCTCTTGTAATATGTAGCGGTAACTCTGTTCACATAATAAGCAAAGCCTAGTGGGAGAGTGGGGAGGGGTGTGTGCTTCTTTTGACGGCTGGCAGTATTATATATGTGCGTATAAATTTATTTTGTATTTCTTCATTTAGTAACAGAATGGTATTTTAAATAATTACAAAAAAATTATAGTTCAATTTCTTGTCAAATGATGACAAACATATGTCTTACTTTACAGTTAATATATGTCTACATAGAATATCCAGAGAGGATATATTACATTTTAAGGATAAATTACATTTCAATTGCCTTCCACAAAACAATCAATTTTATGATTCGCAGTGGCGCCGGTCCAACGAATGAAATAATACATAAGGTGATTTTTCAAAGTAAGCACCTTTTACATAAGGTGTATAGCTATGTCACTGCTACCGGATACAGCGCTCATCATCATAAAAGCTGAATTAAAATTAAATGAGCAGGTATCCGAAGAGACCCTGCCAAGTGAATCGTTACAATATTGTCAAATGATCGAGTGTGTCCTCCGAAATGACGTCGACGGTGTTAGAAAAATTCTCCAAAACACAACGGGTGAAGCTATGCGACAACGCCTAGTGTCTGGTGTCTTGGACTCAGCGGAAGTGCCTCCAGGGACTCATATTCCGGGTGGAATAATAACCAGACGTCCAGTGAATCTAGCCATAGTTAGAGGTGCCTTGGACGCAGCAATGATATTATTGGATTTTGGAGCCGATGTTTTACAGAAAGAACAAAATGGCTATAGCGTCATCCACTGCCTCATTGCTCTGGCATTCTACGAGCCTCAATTAGAGGATAGCATCATCACCACACTGCGCAGTCTAGATGGAATCCTACCTCGAGACACCCTCAGAGCGCTGCTCCTGATGGAGGAAGAGAACTCTTTCAGACCGTTGGAATTCGCTGCCCAGCAAGGAACGCTGAAGATCCTAGCGGCTCTGATGGAGATCAGAGGCTACATGCTGACTCGAGAAGAGGCAGTGGGTATCTCTGTGTATCAGTGGTTCGACGTGACGGAATACGAGTGTCGAGAGTCAGCTGATTTTAGGGACTTTTATCACTCGCCTCTGACCATCCTGGGAGTACTGGATCAAACGATCCTCTGTTCGGAACGGACTCACTGTCTGGTGGAGAATGGGACTATAGCGGCCTGGCTGGAGTGCTGCATAAAGAGCAAGGAGAAGATTCTGATACCGTGGTTGTTTATACGAGTGATGTATATAGCATTGTTATACATCTACCAGGCTGACTCGCATTGGTTTGAACAGATTGGTGGAATTTCCGGAGTTCTGGTGGGGAATTCCTCAAGGGAGTTTTACTATTGCCCATCGTTTGGTTTCACTTTACCCTACGCATTACGACAATCGATTGAAGTTTATCTAATCGTTCACTCTTCCATCATAATTCTATACGATTTATACACCACTTACTTGGCTCTCAAATATAACATGCAGGCAAACTTCCTCCTAACAAATCTTCACGGAGCGAAAGAAATCTCCAGTAAGTTCTTCTTCTTCCTGTGCCGCTACGCTAATTTCTACGTGGCAGTTACAACTCTAACGATACTGGTCCTAATGAGGTTCAATACTAACCGAGAATCTTCCATCTCTACCGCCATCAACTTCCTTCGAACCACTCACAGCCTCTGGTGCCTCTGGAGTGCCATCAGTCACTTCCAGATTCTTCCATCTATCGGACACATCGTCATCTACATTCGTAACCTCAGCTCGGACATCTTTCTTCACTACTGCCTGCTCATGATCATTCTAGTCCAGTTCGCTAGGCTGCTAATCTGGTTCGCTGGCGCCAACTCTAAAACGGGTTGTATCGATTCCTTTTCGGGATTTCTAGACGCCGCCTACTCGCTATTTCTTATCTTTCTGAACATGCTAGATTTTAGACAACTTTCTGTCATAAATACCTCTGTTCTGAGCATGTATCACGCCTGCTACATTCTCGCTATTCTACTGCAGTATAATCTCATGATTGCAATGATGACGGATTCCTTGACAGAGGTTTACGAGAACAAAGTTCTGCTTGTGACCTTCAACCTACTCTGGGTTGTTGGAGAAATTGATGGAGTTTTGACTCAGATTCCATGGTTTGGCAGAAAGTATATATCCTTACGAAATAGAACTATTCACAAAAACTTCATCTACGAAGATGAGAGACTGTATTTTGTTGTACGCAAGAGTGCAATAGAACCGTAAGAAAGGTATTTTTGGACAGTTCATCCAATTAGTGCTTTTATTGATATTATTCAGAACTGCGTATTATCATATACTTATTTTGCATTTTACTCAGGAGTTTTACTACAGCGTACTATTTGTTACAGCACATGGACACTAAAGCAAGAAAAAGAAGAGGTTGATCCATATCGGCCGAGCATACTTTCCTACTGTGGTGAATTTTCTAAATCAACAATCAATGCTATAATTATTGAAAGTTTTTAATTTAAGGTGCTAGCGTGAAAGAAGTGTTTTATACTGTATAATAAGCATCAAATATTAGGACTTCAGTAACGAAACATTTGCACCCAAGAATCTAATAAAGCTGACCATCCGCTAAAGTTTGAATCATAGTATACTACAATAATAACTTAAGAAGTTCTAAGTTAATAATAAGTAATAATACTATTAATAATATAACATAACATAACGGCATACTGGGTCAGGAAGCACAGATGCTTGTTTAAGGCCCATTTCCTCATTCTTCTCCATGTTATTAGTAACCGCTGACTTTTGATTGCGCATCAATTGCATCCGGCGCGGATTTAAGATACCTTCCATCACCCTGGGATTTTTTCCTTCAAAGCTGTCAACACTCAGTCTTCCAAGCTAGTCGCCCACAAAGTGCTAACCGAGGCCGATATTGCTTAACTTCGATTATTGACGCGCAACTAAACCAAGTTCGCTAAATTCCGCCATTATTGGCAGTAGGTAGCCAATAATTGTTTACAATCATTTCATATAGTGTTCATTGTCTTTTATTTTTAATGGTTTAAAATCATCTCATTTAAGTTTTAGATGTTTCAGCCAAACAGATACTAGCAATGGAGAAGAGTCCATATATTGGTTGAATATAAATCAACTAATCCAAATCTTCCGCTTTTATATGTTTTCTATTTTGTGAATAATGAAGTATATGCAGGGCAGAACTTCTATTTTCAACGCCCCTAGCCAGTAAGCAGTGTTGTGCCCCCCCCCTCCCACCGAGTGCCCTTGTAAAGAGAAATATATTTTAAAAATCCTTTACTTTATTGTGAAGTAGACTACATGTACATAATTTACAAATACCGTTCAGCCTGGACTAAATTCTGCAATAAAAACTATTAAAACTAAAATCTTTTCAAACATTCATCAATAAATCAATTAAAGTAAGTACATTTACAAAGCATTCACTAGGTAACCAGACATTAGCTTCTGCTGCAATACTGCTGAATCATTAAGCACTTCTATACCCAAAAGGATTATCCCAAATGAAACAATAAAAATAATGAAAGTAATAACTTTTTATTTTCTAAAATAATAAGTAGGCCTATATCAAATAAGTATAAAGTAAGTATATGTATAAAATAAGTAGGCCTATATTACTGTGCCCGGGCCAAAGGGGTGCAGCCTCTTAGTCCCGGGTACACGCCATTCAGGATTTTCAGAAGAAAGCATTCTTCTGAAAATCATTCTGAAAATCTTTCAGAAGAAGGCATTCTTCTGAAAATCCTAAAGGTTCTGAAAATCCTGAACACTTCTGAAAGATTTTCAGAAAGATTTTCAGAAGAAGGCATTCACAACAAATCTTAAAAGGCGTGCCCCCCTAAGAGACTGGCGCCCTTAGGCCCAGGCACAGTGGGCCTATGCCCGGGCACAGTGGGCCTATGCCCGGACACAGTGGGCCTAGGCCCGGGCACAGTGAACCTAGGCCCGGGCACAGTGAGCCTAGGCCCGGGCACAGTGGGCCTATGCCCGGGCACAGTGGGCCTAGGCTCGGGCACAGTGGGCATAGGCCCGGGCACAGTGGGCCTAAGCCGAAGTGTGGTGCTGTGTATATAGTTAGTAACCTTAGATATCAAGCAAAAACAAAACTTTGCGTGGAACGATGGGTCTCAAATTTACTGTAGACGTTAATTCAGTAAACAATAGATCGAGGTAGACGTGGTAGATTTTAGAGATGGGAATTTTAGGAATTTCCAGAGTTCGGGTTCGTTTAGGTTCGTTGAAAATGAAAGTTCGGTCCGGTTCGGGTTCGGTTAGCAGTTGACAATTTGAGAGTTCGGTTCGGTTCGTTGAAAATGAAAGTTCGGTTCGGTTCGGGTTCGGTTCTAACAAGGGTTCGGGTTCGGTTCGGGTTCGGCTTGCTTTCCAACTCGCAAGGGTTCGATTCGAGTTCGAAATGGTTTGGTTTGTGTAATGTTGCAATTATTTAACTTTACTTATAATAATCATGTTTATGACAAACATGTTTGAAATGGTTTATGGTAAATATGCTTAAAAATTAATTAAGTCATAATAGCTGCCACATTTTTTCACCTGGGCAAAAATATGACAATGAAAAAAGGACAAAAGTAGTATTTATTCCTGTACATTTCTTAAAATATTGTTAGTTTACCAACAAATGTTAATAATATAGATAATTAGCTTTATTATTGTATCTGAAATATTTTCCTTGATTATAACGAACAAACAGAAGATTTCATCAATTTTTTAATTTTATTGTCACTATAGTCCTATATATTAGATACGTTTATAATTAAGTGGAAATGTCTTGGCTAAAATTTAATCCAATCTTTCAGAGACAAAGTGCAATTTAGTAACATAAAAATGTAAAATAAAGATGATTTAGTAAACACGTGTACTTCCACTGAAAAATGATCATAATATACATCGTTTGCTATTAACAAACCAGTAATAAGCTTCATAATTTGCCTTAGGGTTTCAAATTTGAAACTCTCAGATCAATTATGGAGTTACAAAAATAGTTATGAAATTATTGCCTTGCTGTGGTACAAAATTATTTACTCCAGATAGCCTTGACACAATAATAATAATAACACACATTATAGTGAAATGATCAAATACGTTGATATCTATCACTTTTAATACCACATGTTAAATCCGTTAGGCAATTGTGTCCATTTTCCGTTAGCCAGTCCAGTGAATGGCTAACAAATAGAATGTCATATATAATTATTTGTAAATCTGGCTGCAAAAATATTAAGATAGCACACTAAAATTATAAAAAAAATTCATAATTTGAATTTAACAAGAACAAATCCACCTGGATTGAGTCAAGCATTTTCAGATTATTATGGGATACTCTCATCACTTTTGTCTCTTTAATGTTTATCTTCATTCCATATTTCAATGCCGTATCATTCAGACTATCCATTATCTTCTCTAGGCCCATCTCGCTTCCCGCTACTATTCCTTTGTACCGCTACCATTTTAAAATTTGTGTCGGAACCAGCCTTACCTGCATATATGCTGTTAGATACTGTAAGACATGTAAATGCAAAAACTAATATATATTTGTATTGTTCTTACTATCTTTATTTAATGTCAGGCTGGTGAAGAAGAGAGGAACTCCAAGAGTTTGGTTCAGTTCGGTTTGGACGAAGTCTGGGTTCGGGTTCTGGGTTCGGGTTCGGTTCGGCCAGAGTCTGGGTTCGGGTTCGGTTCGGTTCGGCCAGAGTCTGGGTTCGGGTTCGGTTCGGGTTCGGTCAGAGTCTGGGTTCGAGTTCGGTTCGGTCAAAATTCTAGATTTTAGGGTTCGGTTCGGGTTCGGTTCGATTCCCATCTCTAGTAGATTTAACAAGTTAACATAATTATTTATCATAAACTAAATATAAATAATATATAATACTAATATTTATACGAAGTATAAAAAATTTCAGTTCTTATATTGTCCTATGAAGAAGAAACTCATTATCAATCAATGTCCTTGATATTGCCTTATGGGGAGGAATCTGCAGTTAAATTATTATTGATTGATTGGTTGACTAGTTGATTGATTAATTGAATGAAAGATTGATTACTTAATTAATTGATTGGAATTTGGACAAAAAATAATAAAAAGATAAAAATCTCATAGAAATTAGGCTATGTAGAGCAAAACAGATCGAAAACTTTAGAAACTATAGGCTGATCTTCATTAAAGATCTGCTTATAGTCTACTTTTAATAAAGATCTTTCTGTAGTCGCCCAGTTTACGAACTTTGGCCGACCTACTTACAGCGCTTGACCTGACCTATTTACCATCTGATCGAGCGAAGTGTGTTTACATTTGCTAAAATGTTACGATCTCTTATCTCTTCTCTTAAAATTAGTTCTGCCGGACTGAAGAGCTTCCGATCTTCTAACACAATACTTCCGATCTCACGATCAATTTGCCTGACAGCAATTGGTGCAAGCTCAAAGAATCCTGTTTATGCAGGCATGGCATCATCATCATCTGAATACAATAGTATTCTGTACGATGTGAAGGGTAGGGTTGCACATATTACCCTGAACAGACCTGAGCGGTATAATGCCATTGATCTATACATGCCATTTGAACTGGAAAGAGCAGTTGAAGCCGCTAATCTGGATGAATCTGTAAAGGTAGGTGTCATGCTTTATTGAGATCAGTTAAATACGCTTTGAGGTTTGAAATTACGACTGACTGGTGTTACAAGTCTTCACGACTTCTTGAACCAGTATAATTATGTTAAGTTAAGTTTTGGACTGTTTAAATAGTTCAGTATATAATTGCTCTAGGTAACGTCACGACATTTAAAAATGGCTGTTCCTGGAGTTCTGGAATCAATTCCCGGTGGAGCTGATCAGAGAGTAAAGTCTCAGGGCATTCATAGAACTGATAACTTGGAGTCTTGGAGTACTGGCTGAACTCCCTAAGGGTTAAACTTGTGACATTAAAAGTGATAGATATCATCACAGCCGATATTCGCAGTAGGATGTATTTAACTTTAATTTTTAACTTAAGCATATGCTTCATAATAAACCAAAAACTCATTATAGTGATAGTGAAATGATCATCCATATGTATCACTTTTCAAGCCTTATGTTTATACCGTTGGGCATTTCGTGGGCAATCTTATATATTACCTGTCATGTAAAATTCTTCCATATTTTACTCTTTGATCTTCAGGGAATTAAACAATCGTGATCTCATGGACATCCATTAAAACTTGACAGAGTTGCTGAGATATCAAAATAGATGTTGAACTTAGCTTTAACATTTTTAGTCATATTTAGAAATTGTAATTTTTTTCATTTATGATGATTGAATCATGACCTCATTTTGGATTGCAATTATTGCGCCAAGAAATTGATATTTAGTGCTATTTTTCCGCTAAGACCTCTGTAATGATTGCTGTTGTTGTTTATTAAATACTGTCCTATTTTATATTATTTCAGATCATTCTGCTCTCCGGAACTAAAGTTTTCTGCTCGGGTTACGACTTAAAGATGTTTTCTGAGGGGGAACGCGGCGATAGAAAATACGATCCAAAGGCTTCCGAAACTAAATCAAAAATGGCGTTCATGAGTCAGGCGATGCCTTGGGACCCGTACGTCGACTTCAAATACATGTCTCGCTGCAACAAAGCTTGGATGTCATTGTTTCACAGCCAGAAACCAGTCGTTTGCAAGATCCGCGGTGTCGCGATCGGAGGCGGAAGTGACATGGCGTTGTGTTGTGATGTAACGTTTGCGTCAGACGATGCAAGAATCGGTTATCCCCCGTCGAGAGTCTGGGGCTGCCCAACAACGGCCATGTGGGCCTATAGAGTAGGGGCAGAGAGAGCCAAGAGGATTCTGTTTACTGGAGAGATATTGTCCGGGGCAAAGGCAGCAGAGATTGGTTTGATTGGTCAGGCGGTGCCGGATAAGGACTTGGATAAAACCGTGGATGAGTTCATCCAGCGAATGGTTAACGTTCCCACCAATCAGCTCTTCTTTCAGAAGCAGGTATGTCTTAATAGCGTAGGGGTAACGTAATGAAATGTTAAATGACAGATAACTCACAATTCAGGTGAATTGAACAGAGTTCGACTGGGATTCGAACCCAGTTCGAATCCCAGTCACGCTTTCATTATGTTTCTAAGGAAAGAAGAAATTAAGACTAACCCAAGGTTCAAACTTTAAAAGCTATAGGCTTCAATGAAGTATGAAGTGTTTCAAAGTGGTGCTTTAGAATTCTCATTACTAGGTATGATGATAAAAGACAAAAGTAACTGTATAGACCTTTAAAAATGTGTAAATCAATTTGTTATTTTATTTTAAACACTAAATTAGCCTAATATAATTTCGTAATGTCTCTATAATGATTAAACGAAGAAGTTATTGATAGACTAATCCATCACTGATTCTGTATTAATTATTGATATAAAAGCTAAATAGCTAATGTTAATGTCAGTTTCCTCACTCGAAAGTGATGTCAGTGACGGGCGAGCCCAGTGACGGGCGAGCCCAGGATTTGAACCCCACACAAACTGATCCGCGGTCGAGTACCTTATTGACATCGCCACTGGTTCCAGTCAAATGATTATTGATTGATTCATTAATTTACAATGCACTGCAGGTCATCAATCAAGTGGTTGAACAGATGGGCCTTGCCTCTACACAGCGCCTGGCGACTGTATTTGATGGCATGACGAGACATTCACCAGAGGGAGTTGCTTTTCAGCAGAGAGCGCACGAGGTGGGGTTCAAGAAAGCTGTGGAAGAGCGAGACAGTGGCATTGATGCTGTCTGGTCTAATATGGACGATCCTAAATCTAAACTCTGAATTGTTGAACAACCACAGAATTAGAGTGCTACTGTCGTCAGTGACAACATTGAGCACTGTGGTACCAAATCAATCCGATGAGCAGAGTGTGGGGTCCAAAAACGGTGCGATCCAAAATCCGGGAGTTCGGTCCGAGGAATAATAATAATAATAACAACAGTTAGAGTGCTACAATCATCAGTGACGGCATCGAGGACTATTGAGTAAAAATCAATCTGGCGAACAAAAGAAGGTCCAAAAAACGGTGCAAAATTCAAAATCCAGAAAATCAGTGCAGAGTTACTTGATTATTATTTGTTATTTAAGTTGATGTTATAGCCACGTGTGTAGGCTTGTGACATCGTGTGTTTTGTATGAGAGTTGTGTGCCCTTTTTGTCATCCCAGGATGATATGAGGTTGTAGCTGTGTCAAGCAGAACATTGATGGCTGTTTAAGATCAAAATTAAATATGTCGCCACTCGAGCAGATATAATTATTAAATATATCCATTAGGTAGTAGATGATAAATTGTAGTAGATATGGTTTATTGTTTTTAACGTCAAGGTTCAGAAGCACTAGGCTTCTCTTCAAGACGGCTCGACACACTCGAGCTACCGTCAAAAAGATTAATGTAACAGTAAGAGCTAGTACTGCAAACTCAGTGTCTGAATGTATAAATTGCAGTTAATTGGTGATTTGGATAGTATGTCACATTCAGAGTTTCAGACATAATTAAGGTAGTTTTATAAATACAGAATTGTCGCTGACTGTTGCTCTCTTAATTAATTTGCAATGTATTCTAAGTTCAACCCGTTGAGATGAAATATCGACGTTGCACTGCCACGTACAGCAAAAAAGAAGAAAGCAGATTTTAAGAAGCTTAGTAAATTTTGATTAATCATAGCGTTTATAATGTGTCTTGGATACTGAATATTTGTGTATTCTTCTACATATAATATGCAGAATTGATATTGAAATACAACCGTGGTGTTGAAACATACTACTGTTATATCGATAGATAGCTAGTTTACCTGTAACCTGTATCGTGAAAATAAAATATCTATCTATCTATATAACTATTTCTAAATGTAGTAAATGATAAAATCATGTTGTAAGTTTATAACGTTTACAAATAATTTAAAATTTGCTAAAATGTATACAAGTCATGCACATGCCAGTGCCTTCGGGTCCTTTATCTCCCATTTCACGTTCTGTATTTGGCCTGTGTATGGTTTCTAGTTCGACACGAGATCAATGTTGACTAAACTGACCTGCTGTCTATCAGATATAACACTAAACATGCTGCTGCCCTATGGCAGCATAGATGTGAAATATGTGAAATATCACTATCTACACGTTTTAAGTGCCTCCATACACTCATGTGAAATACCACTATCCCCACATGTGAAATACCACCATGCTCACATGTGAAATACCACCAGTCACACATGTGAAATACCACGAGACACACATGTGAAATATCACCAGACACACATGTGAAATGCCACTATTCACCCATGTGAAATGCCACTATTCACACATGTGAAATACCACCAGTCACAAATGTGAAATGCCACCATACACGCATGTGAAATACCACCATACACACATGTGAAATGCCACCATTCACACATGTGAAATACCACCATTTACACATGTGAAATGCCACCATACACACATGTGAAATACCACCATACACACATGTGAAATGCCACCAGATACACATGTGAAATACCACCATACACACACGTGAAATACCACCCTAGAGGGTTAGTGTGTTTGAAGTGTTGTGTGTTGAGAGAGAGTTGAGTGAAGGGACGTTAGACTGACCGCTGCAGAGTGCTAATGATTGATCCAGCAGTGACCTCTGCCGACCAACCAATGAATAAATATCTGAAGCGATTGTAACTAAATGTATTACAGTAAAACGATTCTTTATTCTTTTATTAGTAAATATTAAGCTATAAAACGATAGGAATTTTTAACATTGCTACTGTAGCAGTGACAGATAATATATGAGTGCTTAACGTCAGCTTCAGGTGCTCAAAGAATAAATACTTAGAACTAGACCGGCTCAAGCAGGCATCATAAATACTTAAGCTTTTACGGCAGTATTGTGCAGTGCATATCATCTTGTGAAAACTTGTCAATAGCAGATAAATTTAGTTATCTGTAAAAGCTGGTAAAGCTAAGGTTAACGTCAGTTTCCTCACTCGAAAGCGATGTCAGTGACGGGCGAACCCAGGATTTGAACCCCGCACATACTGATCCGCGATCGAAAAACAAATCTACCGGATACTATGCTAGAGGTTTTACTGTTTAACAAAATGAGAAATTCCCAGGGCCGAAATTAGCTGATTGGGGCCTAGTACTCAGCATTAAGTACTATATAGAACTGTCAGGATATATTAACTATCATAATAAATTTGAAGTACCTGACATCATATCCTTGTATGAAGAAATGAACGTTAAAACCTTTATTATTATAAATTATAATTACACTACGCACACTGTTACGCAGTACATTAACCTGCGCACAGTGCGCTACTGTAGGCTATACAGCACTGTCGAGCAATGCAAACACCTGTTTATTGCGAATATTAATATTATTAATTAATATTATTAATTATTTAAATATGATTAATTATACATGTATATTGTTTTCTTGTGTGCCAAAGAATTAATAGATTAATTCTTCTTATATCATGCAATATATAAATTTCCTCCATAGACATTAAAACAGTAAAAATATCCTGCAGATAGTTATATAAAGCTGTAAATGCAGCTTTATCGTTAAGATTGACAACTGGTGATGAATGAGGCAGAGTTCAAATGCAATACTCACCTTGCATCAACACGCTTTACAGATTGGATTATTTAAGCTCTCGTGTTACAACAACAATTAATATTTAGAATTAGTTACAAAGCAGCATGAAGCCAGTGTCGCATTGGTTTAGAGGTTTGATATTTGTCGCTGAATCCATTGGTAATCAGTCTCAGATTTCTTTGTTAAAAGAAAATACCCCTTAATTAATGCGCTGTGACCATTCTATTATGTAATTACGTAAGAAGAATTTTTTTCAAAGGGGAATCAAACACCAAAATTAAGAACAAAATAATAAGCACAACAATCAAATATCAGGCACTATTTTAACACTTCAACTTAATGACTCGATAGACCAATTTCTTAGCAATAATGAGTAGCAGCCTTGTTTCTAACTGGTAAAGGCGTGTTACTGCGGAGAGATGTCAATGTAAATTGAAAAATTCATTCATCCTAGACATATGCCGTGTCTTTCAACATGGTTGCTACTCTTTACATCGAATGTCTATCAACAATAACTTCCTGGAAGTGCCTTTCAAATGTGGATATGTATGTCATTATATTCTCTGATATCCGCTGCATATGTTTAGAAGTGTTAACAGTGTTTGAATGGTAACACAGCATAGATATCAACAATAATCACTTACACTTTGATCAAGTTTACTTCTGCTTCCGTTTTCTGATTTTCTGGTCAGAGTAGCGGATCTGTGATCTTTCTGTACAAATCAACGGATTATTCATGCACCAGAAAGTTAATTAACTAACAAAACGTATGTAAAGCTAACAAACAATAGCCTATACATATGTAAAAATAACGAAAAATACATATATAAAGATAGCAAACAATACATATATAAAGGTAACAAATAATACATATATAAAGATGACGAATAATACGTATGTAAGAACACATAATACATGGGTAAAGGTAGTAAACAATACATATATGTAAAGGCAACAAATAATACACATGCCCAGATAACAGGCAATACATATGTTAAGATTACAAACAATACATGTGTAAAAATAACAAACAACACACGTGCAAAGATTACAAACAATAAATATATAGAGATACCAAACAATACATACAGTAAGTAAACAGAAAAAGAGATATGATTGTGAAAAGATACACGCAAAACATTTTTAGTTGTACAATATACATTTAGGTCTACTTAAATGCTTGTAAAGTCCTATGCATGATCATAAGATATCCCTTTAGAATTCAAGAGGGCTTCGGGGACCCTATCCCACTCACACTCAATTACTATCCCTTCAGCATGACAAGTTTTTAATGTGTACGTGGTAACCTGACTTATTTGTTAGCAGGAGTCTTACTCCAAAAAGTATTACATAGTTTAAATTCGCTAAAATTGTACACATTCACCAGATAAATGAAATGTTGGATGGGTTACGAAGGATGAACATAATTTCTCCGATGTTAGTCAGGTAAAGCTGAGAATGACAGATGCTTTGATTTGTTGAATGACGGATCTGTAACTTCTCTACATACACTATATCCTCGTTCATTTACCAGATCTTCTGGTAGATGGACCTGTGTGTTAGTGTATTAGTTATAACCATTCGTAAATACCTACTCGTAAATATCCTATACCACATCCATTTTATATCCCATCCTACATCCCATTCTAAATCCCATTCTACATCAGATTATTTTCCTACATCCAATTATACACCCCATCCCTTCCTATATCCTATCCTACATCCCACGCTGCATTATACATCCAATCCTACATCCTACATCCCTTCTTACATAACACATCCAAAACCTATCCTACATCATTCTCTACGGAGCATTTCTTAAAGTAGCATTAAGATCTTTTAATAGATGTCAACTTCGCACTCGTTGCGATTAAATTTTGTTTTATAGTACTCGATATTGTCTGAGACAGCTAAAACACTTTAATAAGTGATTCTTGTTATGATTTTACAACACTGCTCACTTATTTAATGATTATCTCTTGAATGGAAAAAAACAACCTTACTAGGATAATATAACCATAGTTTCTTTATATTGGCTTAGTCTTTAAAATATTATTATTTATATCTTTATATTAGCAGGCTAAATTGTAGGCCTACTCTTTAGCAAGCTTAGAGCGTCATTAAGTCCAATATAAACTGCTAATTTAACTATTTGATTGATTTGTGATTGATTGATTGATTTTTAAGCAACATGAGACATCAAAATACAATTGACAATGAATAATAGTTGGTGGTTTCCTAAGGAGCCCTTAGGCCATCGAGCAGGACATTAACAATTTATCATTTACATTATAATACATAATACCCTTTGAACATATAAAGTAATTAACTTTGAACTATAGGCCCAGTATTTATGCTACAAAGCTAAATATTACTTTTAATAAATGATTATGCTGAAATATTACCGTTCCTCTTCGTAATAGAATCAAAAGTGCTTGATACAGAAAACCGTTACCCATTTTTAAACTATCACTTTACAAAGAGGCTGAGAAGGTTCGAGAACAAAAATATTCCAAGGGGCAAAATCGCTGCTCCGTCGCATTAATAAACTTCCTTTAAGCTTGCCGTTTATCCCTATTCGGTGTCGATAAGGAGGTGACTAGATAGGAAATAGAACATTAAGATCGGCTATCCATCGGCCTGACACCACCAAGTGTACACGACTAGGTTCTTTCGCCCATCGGAAGAAAAAACCCACGTCGCTACGCAGTCTCGAATTCGCGACCACTCTTTCAAAAGGCAAGCTCTCTAACCACGAGGCGTTCCATTAATATTGAAACAAAATCAACTATTGCCACATCTAAATAGCAGTGGGGTCAACCAGATAACTCAGTTCATAACCTATATCCTGATATAAAAAAGTCAACACGCACTATAGTGAAATGATCAACTATTTTTATATCTATCACTTTTAATACCACATGTTTAAACCGTTAGGAAATTTAGACATTTTCCGTATAACCAATCCAGTGAATGTCCGAGACTTTACTCTCAGATCAGCGCGGCTGGGATTCGAACCCACGAGGGCTCAATTCACCTCAGGATGTAGCATGGGACTTCCTTAATCCATCATCAATCTGCTCAACCTCTCCTCGGAATGACCGACCAACTCGAGGAATACTGTTGCATAAACACATCGTTAATCCAACAGTAACTCAGCGCCGAACTTCTAATAAACATGCTTCTAGTTACAACACCTGGCTTACCGCAACGCTTTTCTAAACTCCGCTTTTAGAGATTTCAATCACTGAAATCATAAGTTAACTGTCGTAAATATATATTTTGACTTCTAAAAATATAGATCTACGGCAATTGATAATGATGATGATGATGATGATGATGATGAGGATGATGATGATGATGATGATGACGATGACGATGACGATGATGATGACGATGACGATGACGATGAGGATGAAGATGAATAAAGTAAAGCAAAATGTAACAACGATGATGTCTGGGCATACTAAAGTTTGTAATCCACATGCCGTTCATCAGCAGCTATGTGACAGACCAACAGCAACCTGACACTCTGACTTCAACGTGACAACATTCACGGCTCTGTGGTGAAGTGAGGCGGCTGGTCAAGTCGTAGGTGCCGATATTGAATATCACACGGGTCAGCTAAATCACATTAACCCTTTTGATACCACTAGTTACAGCGATACTGAGCCCATGTCAAAACTGAGGTAAGAATGGCGATCAGTAAATTTAGACTCAAATTTGTCTTTAGTTTCTTAATAATTTTTCTGTTTCATAATTAATGGCAGCTAATCGTTCCATACGCACATTGACTACGGTTCTAGCAATAAGTTATGTATTTCTATTCAAAAGAGGCAGGGGCAGGCCGAGATTAGGTACGTTAGATGATTTAAAGACCCACTGATATGTGGGAGGAAGGCGGAAGACAGAGAAGAGTGGAGGCATTATGTACCATGGATCTGCCAGTAGGCAGTGCACTAAGAGAAAGAGAGAGAGAGATTTCTATTCACTGACGTAAAGCACGTATGAGGCTAAGTTAAAAATGCTCTTTGTGCTACTTTATATTAATTGATTGACTATATGATAAATGCAGTGACTAGTCTAATGAATACTAGTGACTAGTCTAAGATACTAAGCATTAAGCAATGAATACTAGTGACTAGTCTAAGATACTAAGCATTGCAGTTACCGATTCTCAATATATTGCTGCTGATAGAAAGCGTAGTGCAATATTAGTAGTATAACGTTTTACAATTCCCCTTTGTTAACCATATTTGTGTTATTATTTGAAGAGTTTTGAAGCATTAAATCATTCAACAACTCTGTTGATCTACTTCGATCAGAGAAAGAGAGAGCGAGAGAGAGAGAGAGAGAGAGAGAGACAGAGAGAGAGGAGAGGGGGGATAGAGAGAGAAGAGAAAGAGAGACAGACAGAGAAAGAGAGAGAGAGGAGAAAGAGAAAGGGAGACAGAAAGACAGACAGAGAGAGAGAGAGTGGAAAAAGAGAGAGTGACAGAGGAGAGAGATAGGAGAGGAGGAGAGAGAGAAAGAGAGACAGAGAGAGAGAGAGAGCAGAGGAGAGGAGAGGAGAGAGCTAGAAGAAGAGGAGAGAAAGAGAGACAGAAAGACAGAAAGGGGAAAGAGAGGAGTGGGGAGGAGAGAGTGAGAGTGAGAGATAGAGAGAGAGAGAGAGAGTGAGAGAGAGAGATAGAGAGAGACGAGAGGAAGTTCAATTGAAATCTCTTGACATGGCTCGGATTTGCTATACCTAACCTCAGAACGATTGCTACATGTAGGTATATATTTATATAAACCTGGGAACAAGAAGTTAGTCAACTTTCAGCTGTGGAAACAATACGCGCTGTATAGAAGTACTTTCTTTTGCTAAATACGTTGAGTTTTGTCTTTAAAATTAACTTGAAAACGTTATTATTAGAAATTATTAGAAGTTATTGGACTCTTCAAATATATTACACTAATTATAGTTAAGATTTTGAATTGGATAAAAATTCTGCTGCGACTTGCGAGTACTGCAAATACGAAGTAAGAATAAGACTATGATTCTTGTTATTATTGCTTTTTTGTTCTGTTTGAAATTTTCGGCGGAATTAATTGTAGCTAGGCTCCAAAAATTTATTATGACTGCTTAAGCCAAGCATAGTAAGCCGCTTTAGCTAAACTAGAACTATTAAATTATGTCTTCGTGCGGATTGATGATCAAATTGAAAAATAAGGAAACTTTATACCTACCCAAAAAGTCTTAACGAATAAATAAATATATTAACCACGATGAATATTGTGTCGAATCAGCCTGGACGCGTTGAAATCAAATTGCGAAATACAATCCTTAATAGTTAAAAATAATTGAGATAAATTAAAAATTAAGTCATCATCGTCTTCCCTTGAATCCCAGTTTAACTGTGGCCGCGATACGAATAGACTGTCTCAAATCATCTCTGTCATACATCATATCATCAATCAGTCAATTCCCTATTGGAGACTTTTCCATTCGTTTAAATTTTTGTAGCAATATCTGGAGCCTAGGCGCTCACCAATCGAATGCCCTCTCTACGTTGGTGTGGATCTTAGTGCTTTAGTCGCCTTCTACGACACGTGCAGTCACCGGTTGGTCAATTCTTCAAACAACCCGGGCACAACACGGGAAAAATTAAAATTAAAATTTCAAAAATTAAAATTTAAGTATTGATGTATAAAAATAAAATAGGCCTATAGGAATATCATAGTGATATTTTTATTAAAGTTAAATTTCTGCGCCAAATTCGTTCAACTAATAACAAGAGATGTTCGCTGATTAGGTAATCTTAACTCAGCATTTAAAATCTCGGAAGAGAGAATAAAGCTAAAAGCTAAGGTTAGCGTCAGTTTCCTCACTCGAAAGCGATGTCAGTCACGGGCAAGCCCAGGATTTGAACCCCGCACAAACTTATCCGTGGTCGAGTATCATACCGACCACGCCACTGTCTCCAGCCAGTGGCTAGGAGAGAATAGAATAGAGACTAAAGCACTTTTCACTGCCCGTTGTTTTCTTGGTTACTTATTCAGAGATATTAGAAATTAATCAATTCAGTAATGAATTTAAATAATCATTAATTCTAGTCATTTTAGTAAAACTTTACTAGTGTCGCAGATTTTTCGTTGATTTTAACTAACACGGATATCTGAGTGTATTAGAACGTTTTCTTTTGTCGAGGAAATTAGCTCAGCATTTAAGATAAAGTGTAACCCTATAGCAACGTCTAAAGTAAATCACGGACAGACGTTCAAAACGATGTACCCAGGCGATATATGATAAATTGGTGACGCCTTTTGCTGTTACTAGCTGGCGCCACATAACTAATTATATTTACTTTCTAAAGGTTGCTCATTCTCGTATCTTCTCTCTCTTTCTCTCTCTCTCTCTCTTTCTCTCTCTCTCTCCCTCTCTCTCCTCCATATATATATATATATATATATATATATATATATATATATATATATATATATATATTCTAGTAAAACTTTACTACTGTCGCCGATTTTTCGTTGATTTTATAAATATATACATATATATATATATATATATATATATATATATATATATATATATACGTAAATAATCACGCACTCAATCACGTACCAACTCACTCAATCAATCACCCTCTCACCTCTCACGCATTCACCCTCTCCTCACTCACTCATTCACTCACTCACTCTCTCTCTCTCTCTCTCTCTCTTTCACTCGCTATCTCTCATTGTAAAAGCTAATAAATAAATTATACGCTCTTCGAGAAATCGTAAGTTGCAAAGTTTTTGATGTAATATATAGTGTGGAGTCATTGTGATGTCTATTGCTGCAAGTATATTTATTAACCTTTTAGAAGGTACAGAAGCTAGACGTCTGCGTTCTGTAGGTACATAGGGTCTTACGTACCATTATTATTAAGTACTCATAGTTCTGATCTGATAACATTATACTACAAATATAAGTAATTAATTTTACATACATTTATATAAGAACATTGATAGGCTGCCTCTATTTAACCTCTAGAATCAAACTTTTAACTTTATACACGCTATTTATGACATTTCAGTTAACTGTGATTTGAGGTAAAGCATTAGGCTTCAGAACTTTGGGGATTTTAGCTAGATACATGATAATTAGTTTAATTATTATGTACCATAATAATTATTAGTATTATAATTGATACATAATAATTATCAGGCTTGTTAATGACTTGGACTAACGCAAGTATTGAGGAACTAACAAAAACAGAAAATCAAATTCAACTACGTCATGAACTAGATTAGTGAACTATATAATTTATATTTGATGCAGTAAAGCTTAATTTTGGTTCGTATTACTTCTGGTTACAAATGGAAATTGGTTAGAAGTCTACTGTACAACAAATAGAAATCTTAAATTTCTCATATACTTTCAGGATTCGAACACGCGACTTCATACTTCTCGTAATTACGCCAAGAAATTTCTAATTTCATATTACTTTATCCGTTACATCCTACTTGTGAGAAAATGTTGAATAGGATATTTTGGGTAGGATATCATAGTAGACCCTTGATATCATAGTAGACCCTTGATATCATAGTAGACCCTTGATGTCATAGGAGATCCTTGATATCATAGGAGAATGGCCATATTTATATATTATTTATCATGGATATGAAAGCAATTTGATGGTTAAATTGGAAAATTTGAACTTTCAAATTGCCAATATTTGAACTGTCAAATTCGTTTTCATATGATTTAATCGAACCACTTGTTTTTGCTAAATAAGGGACCAAGCTTGAGTGAAAAGGAAAATTGAAACCCTCTTCAAAACCATTTAAATATCTTCAAATGTATTTTGAAGACATTCCCATACGCTTGGTTTTGTAGGTAATTTTATGTATATACCAACAGTATTTTTCTGAAAGTTTTGTTTACATAAATAACATGTATATAAGCTACATGTACATGTGAATTTGAAAAAGGCTTCTATTAAATTGTATTCAACTTTCCTGTCGATATTAAGAGATTGGATTGGATATATTTCTATCTAAGATTTGATATATTTATACCATAGAACTGATATGTAACCAGGAATTGTCTGTATGTGTGTGAAAGGAGGGGAGGGGGGTTGGGGGATAGTGAATGAGAGAGATAAAAACTATAAGCCTTGATATTTTGTTAACATCAGTTAGTGTAAAAAATAATTGAAGTTCGAATGGTTTTTATTAGAAGTTAGTAGTGTTTTGTTTTTATTTGTTTTTAATTGTCCTTATTTGTTTTCACATGTTGAAAGTGCCACTTTTCAACCAGTCTAGCATTATATGCACGCAGCATCGTTACGTATAACGATCTAAGAAACTACTTAACCATATATTGTTCATCAAATTGGAGATATAAATCTCGAAGCCATATTTTCTCATGCAATAGGTTACATAAGGCATAACCTTGTGTGAATCGATTAACTTTTTGATCTACGAAGTTTTATTTATGGAGTATGAATGCAGAAGTAAGAATACGTGCCTTGAATATGCGATTTTGCAAAGTAATAGAGAAAGAGAGGGGGGGGGGAGAGAAAGAAAGAAAGAAAGAATGAAAGAAAGAAAGCGAGAGATAAATTACTAATTTTAAAATGTCTTGAACCGAGACTGCATACCTTATGTCTACTTTAAAATCATCTTGACAGTTATGTTTCAAAGCAACCAGTTATTAGCAATGTCAAAAGTTAGTTTTATTGTGTAACATTCAGGTTTAACAATTTGATAATGATCTCAGTGTAATAAGCTGCGTGTTGATATCGCAGGTTTCAGACTCGTCGCTCAGTTAAATCAGAGATTTTATCACAGTGCCCTCAGAACGAATCATTTACAACAACAGTAGAACTATTTTTACTTTTCTCTTGAATGTCATGTAGAGAGATGATAGAAAATGTTGTCATTCATCCACAGTGTTAATCAATTTTCTCCATTTCAAATAGTGAGGTCCGTAGTTTTCACTGATTTAAATGATATGATATCATCACATTGCTCAATCCACTTGTCAAAACAGCACGGAAATAGATCGAACCAGAAACTAAAAAATCGAAAAATAGTTAAATTCATGATTAATCAAATAATAATAAATGAATAGTAATAACAAAAGAATAGTAATAGATTATTAATCAATGAATTAATAAATAAAAGCAGAGTATTTCAATTAATAGCAAGTAACTAAATCCTTGTCATACCCAGTATGGGTTTCCTTGATTTTCCTTTGCCATTAACCTCAATTTATTGACATGCACCCCAATCCATTGCCATCCACCCAAATTCATTTACATCCACCCCAATTTTACCATCCATCTCAATGCGATGCTATCCACCCCAATTCATTGCCACCCAACCAATTCATTGCCATCCACTCCAATTCATTACCATCAACTCCAATTCATTGCCATCCAGTGGCACCCACCCAAATTCATTGCCATCCATCCCAATTCATTACCATCTACACCAATTCAGTCGTATTTCTCTCACGGATACCGCTACTCAAGGATTGTAGAGTCCGTGTATCCTGCCTCCAGTACACCTACAGTCCTGATTTACTTTAAAACCTCCGAGTCGATGCCAGCACTTTATGTACGATGCTGCTCTGGAGCACAATGGACTCTATTTAGAGTGATTTGTGCAGGCGCGCCTCTCGGGAAGTCTAATCCTGGTACCGACATATACTCGCTGATCCGTGGAGTGTGGACTCACGCTCCGGATCGCTTAGTGCCAGTCATAGCACCGGATACATGTGTCCGTGGTATGAGGGATATGGTTTATGGAGTCCCGCGGATTTCTTGGCGTAATTACGAGAAGTATGAAGTCGCGTGTTCGAATCCTGAAAGTATATGAGAAATTTAAGATTTCTATTTGTTGTACAGTAGACTTCTAACCAATTTCCATTTGTAACCAGAAGTAATAAAGTATTTTATAGTCGTACGGCCTGGCCCATCTATTTCATATTGTATGCTCTACACTGTATCATACTAGAGGTTCAGATATTAGACTGGTTGGAGTCAGTGGCGATGTTTTTAAGTATTCGACGGCGGATCAGTAGGTGCAGGATTCAAATCCTGGCTCGCCCGTCATTGACATCGCTTTCGAGTGAGGAAAATGACGTTAGCATTAGCTTTTTTTGACCAGACATTGACAGCTATTCTAGCCCGAGTTTGCACTATTGTTGCATTTTATACAATGCATAGTTTCAAAGAGAATTTAGACTTGAAGCAATAATTGATTGAGAAATGATAATTGATTGAATGATTGATAAGTGATTGAATGATTGATTGAAAATTGTTTTAATGATTGACCGATAATTGATTAAAGCAAAAAGCTAAAGCTAATGTATAGATCTTAATTGAGTAGGCTATATCTCAGTTGGTTATACATGCACACTTATAACAAATTAATCTGTATGCTTTTTTGAAATTTTATGAAGACATTATTATGGAATTATTGTGAGAACAAGGTTGTAATGATCATTTTTCGCCAATGCGGAATCCATACCTTTAATGGTATCAATTGCCAGCTGCCTAGGGCGATTGCTGTAAAACGGTTTCTTCAGGGTAGATTTGTTGTTTCAAATAACACCAGCAAGAAGATGAAATAGGATTTCTCTCATAGTTATTAGCTAATATTACTCAGTCAAGAAAATCTTTTCTCGTGAAATTAAACAGAACTTTACAGAAGAAATTTAGATTTGAAATGACTACTAATTTAGAAACTTATTTTAATAATTTATATTTAGTTTAACTCATTAAGTTATTTTAATATTTTAATTTCTGTATCCTTTTTCACGCATTATTCTTAAGTGATCTTGGAGATTCAACTACGGCTCTGGTTTTAGTATTATTTACTTAAAATGAAGTTAAGAATATATGTTCATCATCGGATTTCAAATATTAATTAAGCACGAAGATCAGCTGAGGTTAAATTTTGCAGTTTAATTCACTTCTCAGTGACTGCATCGATCATGAATCAAGTAAAAATTATTAATTTAAATTATTAAAACGATTAATTAAGGCTTCCCTTAATTCACTGAGCGTACTCTTCGATATTGAAGGGAAGCACTCAAATTTCACCCATTGCATTTGTGCGAAATATTGGTTTAAGCTACTTGTATTAAAATGTAGATAACTCTAACTAGAAGGAAACCAAAGTATGCAAGGGTCAATAGGTTAAATCGGTAGCATATTGGTAGGATGTTTGACAGATGATCAGTGGTGGACGATTCTTCTTTAGAGATTATTCGCTGTTTATCTGACGTGATTCCAGACAGGCAACTGACGTAAAACTAAGGTTTGTGGTTATAATTTAGAATAATCACAGAAAGTTTTTTTATTATGAAGGGGTTGATATATCTCATGATATCTAGAGTTGTTTTTTCTTCTTTATTTGGAGTTGACCTGGAGTTTACTTACCTATTTAGCACATCCAGAATTTCTCAGTGGAAAAGCTGGTAAAGCTAAGGTTAACGTCAGTTTTCTCACTCGAAAGCGATGTCAGTGACGGACGAGTCCAGGAGTATTGGATAAAGACATGCAGATTGGCATCACTGAATTTGGCTAATAGACTCAATCGTTTGAGAGTATTTCTTAATATACGTTTTGCTCATAGCGATGAAGTAAAAATCAGCCTGCTAAAGGCTGGAACGCAAATTTCGCGTTACGGGGTATTGAACTAGCAACCTGTAGTTTTCATTGCCGTGATGTAAACCACTAAACCACCGAATCTCCCTGTTGCTCTCAATGGACTCTTGTACTGATGTGGTAGGACAATTGTGTTCATAGACGGCTGACAGAGAGTCAGATCTCAAACAGCTCATTAATCATCATCATACGCCAAACAGACAGGTCATCAAATCTACACCAGCCCTGCTGTAACTATACCATAGCGCTGATCCTGACTTTAACACTTGCGCATTCTTTGTATGTAAACATGCGTGTGTAGGCACACGATGTTTTGAATTCAGGCAAGATTTTTCTTATACTTGCTTGATGACTTTCAAATGATTGCGTATATCTGATAATTAACTTCGTATTAGGTAAATTTGTAAGCTCTTTGAAACTTGGAAGTAACTCATTCTGATAGATTTTTATATTCGACGGAGTCGTTACATGCACTGTAAATGTGCTGTAGGAAGTTTAGCGTATAGGTCCAATTGGATATAAATCTTTTAATTGTATTAATACTTTTTGGGCAGGCTAACAACTCATCGCTTTCAAAAACTCATCGATTTGAAACTATCTTTCTATAAGAAAAATGTATTTCAATATCATACTATATCTTTCTACAGTTTGCAGACATCCATTGTAGGATAAGAAAGCTTCAGACGACTAAAACAAGGCGTTGTGTAAGGTTTATTGTAATACAATAGCATATAAAGAATCGTCTTACACACACACAACACAACCACATGTGCACTGCACTGATTGTCAGGTATGTGGATTATTTATGCGGCATGCCTCCACACGCATAGGCCTACATGTACATACATGTACATAGTCCGATCATACTTGTTGTAGCAGAACTGTGTAAAATAGTAAATCTAATATACTAAATTTAAAAATTAAAATTTAAAAAATTAAAATTAAAATTATTAAACATTAAAAAAAAAATTAAATTAAAGTAAATCTTATATATATATATATATATATATATATATATATACTGTATAAATACTGTATATATATATATATACCATATATCGTGTACGTCAGGAACGCGACGAGAGTTTTTAAATAGAGGGGGTTAATAAAGTGATTTAATCCCCCTAGTCCCGTGCCTAGTGTACGTGGGTGTTAAATGAACGCAACTTTTGAATTGATCTAGGTTTTGCTCTCATTATTGAGCGAAATAAAAATAAAATATTTCTAGAGAATGATCACGATCGTCAAGCATTTGACTGTCAATCAGAAAAATAGATAAGATAGAGTAAGATAAGATAGATAATAGATAGTTAAAATAGAAAGATATAAAATATGACATTACAAACGTGTTAATAACATATGACATTGTACAAAAACCTACTGAATATAGATTAGCTTTGTATTTATATTATAAAATACTATTTTTCGTTTAATATGAAATTTATTGACAGTAGAGAATTAGGTATTGATATAATATATAAAATTATTATTATATTTAAATATAATTATTCCTCAATTTATTTTGTTAATAACCAACAGTAACCTCCTTCGATAATGCTAGTTAATATCGTTTAGCTTTCACTAAGGATCAATTGCAAGTAAGTCAATCAATTTATTCTATTAAGTTAATCAATTAATCTGTTCTATTAAGTTAATCATTCAATCTGTTCAATCAAGTTAATCAATCAATCTGTTCAATCAAGTTAATCAATCAATCTGTTCAATCAAGTTAATCAATCAATCTGTTCAATCAAGTTAATCAATCAATCTGTTCTATCAACTTAATCTGTCAATCTGTTATAAGTAAAGCTATGTTTACGTCAACTCTTGGAATCTCGTAAATGCTGGTGATTTAGGAATTTAGCTTCGTTTACGAAGGATGACAGTTTTGCCATCAATTCCAATCTGTTGGATTAATGGAAATCTTGACTCAGATAAATATTCCAGCAACTGTCAGGTTCCAGATATCCGGTATGTTAACAACAAGGCGTTGCTCTGCTGTGATAAAAAGTAATTTTACTCTTTTTAGAATGGCGCTTGAATGTTTCTAAACTTCAACGTTAACACTATAGAGATTTAGATATAATTAAGAATTTTACTTATCGACAACTGCTGTCATACTTGAGACTATCAAACAAGGTTTGGAGTTGTAAAAACCTACTTTTTCCACAACAAAAGTATGCTTTAAGGTTTTCTAAGGGTTTTTCTGAGTTTTTCTACAGTTACTTTGAAAGCTAGAAATCTCTGAATAATAACGAGAAACGAGAAATATTAAGTATTTCTGAAATATTAATGTCTAATTGTCTGATTTAAATTTGTCAAATTTCCAAATATTATTTTTTGGGTTTTCTTAAAAATCAAAAAAACCTACTATTTTGGATTTTAGGTATTTAATTTAAAAATGTAAACTTAAAAGACCTACTTTTGCCGCCAATGGCCTATATAAATATTAAGACATTTTGACGGTGGAATTAATCTATTGAAGAACAACTGACACTTCATAATATTAACTATATCGGCTAGCTTTAAACATATTACCCAGTTTACATTTACTTCTAGTGTGCTATATCTATTAGTTTACAATGTCGGAGAGTCTGCAATGTATACAAGGTTTTATTTGCTGCTTCTGCAATATCTACTAGTTTACAATATCTACCAATCTACAGTATCTACTACTTTACAATATCTACTAGTCTGCAATATTTACTAGTTTACAAAGCCGAAGAGTTTGCAATACGGAATTGCTCACCTTTTCCAACGTAACCGTTGAAACAACCCATCGAAGCCGCTATCAATCTCGCGAGACTATAATAATTAGTCCACCTAACCTTGACACCATAGCACAGGTGTGGTAACGCATCACAGGTGGCGCTGTGAAAAAATAAACGAAAGGGAGGAGAAATTGTAAAAATCATTTTAATATTGTCAGAGTTTACGTGGAGCATGCAGCTTATCATTTTTTAACGGATGAATTTAAAATTGTATTGCGACTATGGAATAATGTAATCATTTGTAAACTCTGTTTAAGATTTTAACGAGTTATGTATTACGTTACATCTCTCTCTCTTTCTTTCTCTCTCTCTCTCTCTCTCTCTCTCTCTCTCTCTCTCTTAGTGCACTGCCTAATCGCAGGTACATGATACATTTTATATTCTCTTAATTTAAAAACACCATCATTAATGCTTTACTCTAATTAATTTAAACTTCAAGTACAATTTACATAGAATTTCATTTTACTTAATTCAATTTACATTTTACAGAGATTTTAATTAATCATTAAAATCTCTGTACTCAGTAGCTACTTACTGTTACAGTAATCTTTGTGACGGTAGCTCGAGTGTGTCGAGTCGTCTTGAAGAGAAGCCTTGTGTTTCTGAACCTTGACGTTAAACACACTACAACCTACATAGAATTTCAAATTCTGTAAAAGCAATGCAATTAGCTGCATGCTGTATTCTCAATAGTGTCTTGCTTACATGTATTTGAATAAGTTGAGCATATATTTCTCATAGAGAACTGGATCATCACTCAGTCTAGTCTACCGCTTGGTTGGTTGGTCAGTTAGTCATCCACGCCGATGGTCGGATTCGACAGCTTGAAGATTTCAAACACGGTACATTTAAAGGAGTTTTTCCCGTATGATCCACAATTTGCTGTTCAACAGCGAAGTTTTACTCCTTTCACAGGAAGGATTTTCTCGTTCATCTCTTTCCCTTCGCTCGTTTAGATATTCTCATCGGCTAATTCCTGTAAACACGGGCTCTACACGGGCGCACTTTAGTTGTGTCATTGACTCTTACTAACATAGGTGTTTGTGTTAAGTATTAGAAGATTATAATTTACATGAGTTTTCTTGCTTCAAATGAAGTGGAAAATATTGGAACGTAATGCTCTATCTTGCTTGATCGATGGATGGATGATGTATGGATGTATGGATGGATGGATGGAAGGTTGGATGGATGCTTAATGGATGGATGCACGGATGGATAGATGGATGGATGGATGGATGGATGGATGGACGGATGGATAGATGGATGGATGGACGGATGGATAGATGGATGGATGGATGGATGGATGGATGGATGGATGGATGGACGGATGGATGGATGGATGATGGATGGATAATGGATGGATTGAGTAAGAGAAAGAGATATGCGTGTTCAAGAGATAAGGAGAGAGAGAGAGAGAGAGAGAGAGAGAGAGAGAGGGAGCTAGAGAGAGAGGGGGGGGGGAAGAAAGCTAGAGAGATAGATAGATAGATAGATAGATAGAGAGAGAGAGAGAGAGAGAGAGAGAGAGAGAGATGGAACAACTGGAAGATGATGGCATGCTTGGTACTACCAACCTTATGTGAAAAGTTATGGAGGGAATCCATTAACACTTGATGGATAGTCCTGCGCATTGCACATGATTTAGAGAAATCATCTATCCGAGTGAATTTTAAGTCAACCGTTCAGTTCAACTACTGTGTGGCGCACAATATTTTACTCTTTGAAAGTTATGCAGTGTCTTGTGCCATGTCTTAACAGCTGCATCGAAGACTAAACGTCGACTGCACGTCTCGTTGAAGGCGACTAAGCATCAACTGACGAGGTAAATGGAAAACCATATCACAAACTGCATTTCTCCAAAGTTAGAGGCGATATTAGATTTTGAGTAAGTTTTATTATTTCAAATCGTTAATCGAGTTGACGAGAGTATTCTAGGAAAGAGATTGCGTCAATATCACCGTAAATGGTACTAGATTGGAACAGGTATTTTTAAATTTTTAGGCTAGGTCATACTGTAACAGCTGATGAAAAATGTGTTACCTAATATTAGTAGCTAGGTATAGACCACGCTATTATATGTGTGTGTATGAAACCTAGAAAATAAGTAAGGAAGGCATCAGGAAAATCTTTGGAAAATGGAATATTGAGAAGAATAGAAAAGCTTTGTTGAACTGAAAAATTACAAACGCAGAAATCCTCGAGAAAGTTGGTATAGATACACAGTTTGTTAGCATTAAGAAATCTGAATAAGAGCTGGATTTGACACTAGTGGAGAAAGTATACTGAAAGGGGCCATAGAAGGAAGAATGGAAGGAACGACAAGCAAAGGCAGACCGAGATTAGGAATTTTAGAGGATTTAAAGATCCACTCATTTAAATATGTGGACAGGTAGAGGAAAACGGAAAGACAGAGAAAGTGAAGGCGCTAAATGCCATACCATCGACCTGCCAGCGAACAGTGCACGAATATATATATATATATATATATATATATATATATATACATATGTCTATATATGATATATATATATATATATATATCATTTATAGACATACGTATAGGGCCAATGGTCTATGTATATATATATATATATATATATACATATATATATATATACATGTATATATATATATATATTTATTATATATAGACATATATATATATAGGGCCTATGATATATGTATATATACATGTATATATATTATAGTCTATATTTAAACATATATATATATATTATATATATAGGGTCTATGGACTGTATATATATACATGTATATATACTGTATACATACATGTATATATATATATATATATATGTATATATACATGTATATATACTGTATATATACATGTATATATATATATATATGTATATACACATGTATATATACTGTATATATACATGTATATATATATATATATATATATATATATATATAGACATATATAGAGGGCCTATTTATATATACATACTGTATATATATATATATATATATATATATATATATATATATATATATGTCTATATAGGCCTATATATATATAAATAAATAAATAAATAAATAAATATATATATATATATATATATATATATATATATAGCCTATATGAGCCGCTCTATATATGAAACAATTTTTGTCAAGAACTATTTTTCTAATACATTTCGCTAACCACTAAAGAACAATTCTTTAACCTCTCTTTACTGCTGGTAGTCCATGACATTATCGAGCACATCAGATTTCTCATTTAGCTCAGGTTGACCGCCAGGTAGCGACTCTGTACACAGCTGCACTGATGGAAGCTGACGATTGAAAAGAAACAAAATCTGAAAAGAGAAGAACTTGAGGAATCTCTGATCCACTGGACTAGACACCAATGCTTCAGTAGTTTCCAAATATCACCTGAAGTTATCACTACAGCTCGATAGCAAAGAAATCTCAAAGAGGAAATGGAAATACTTTTAAATCCGGCGTCTTGAAGCTCCGGAAGAAGCAGGCGATGATGGAGGATTTTGTTCAGAAGGGATTAAATTACCTGGGATCGGCCGGATGTTGTAGAATGCATAACATTGGAGAGGTGTGTTTACAAACACGTCTCTAAACAGACACTTACGCTACACTAACGCGGGAAAACTTGTGTAAGAACGGCCAAAGATTAGCTACTGCTAGAGAATATACGAGTGATTAGCATCCGTGTGATGCAGGATTAGTCAAAGAAACTGCAATGAGATTTTACACGTATGAAACGTATCGGGGTAGGGTTTGGTTGGTTTAAGGATCAAATCTAACTGCTACAAATTACAATTGTTTACTATTAGTCTAAATTAGACTAAGGTTATAAGCATAGCTTAACAATTACAGTGCTACTGTAGCCCATGACAACATCAGCACTATTGAGACAAATCCAAGCCGGTTATAAAAAATGAATGTAGAAAACGGTGCAAATTTCTAAATCCAGAAAACCAGTCCAAAGATAAAGCAGTGTATAAAGGATGCAGTGCAATTAATCAAATTTCAGAACATTAATAAAAGCACTGCAAAGGCGTAACTCTAAATGTTGAAATGACAAAAGGAACAAGAAATTGGAGAGAGCGTAGGTATAAAACACTGAATGATTTCTGAAAAAATTTCAGGAAAAGTACATGAATGGATTTCTTTAAATTAAAAAAAAATTAAAAACTACACAATTCTTATTGTTTTAATCATGGAATGAAGCAACATCTATCTAGGTGTTGAGCTCCCCCCCCTACCGTGACACCCCCAGTCATTATTTACTCCACTGGGAGGTCATGCAGTAGTGTCTAACGCTCTGTTAATTGCGCAATAATAAACTGTAAACTTCATTTAATTTAAATTAAATTGAAATTTAATTATATTATACCGGTTCAGGAAGTCTACAAGACCTGTAACTGGTATTTCTGGTCATGATGTAGGATTATATGTTTAATCGAGCAATCGATGAGAGTTTAAGGTCCGATTCGAGTTTGAAAAATAAATTTATACACCTCTAAGAGTGTACTATTATGCTTGATCATCAAATAATTTAATATTTAAATTCAATTATATCGCATTTACTAAACTTTACTTATCTTACAGATACTGTAGATGGATTGTTGACAAATACTGAAATGACAGACGAAATGCAAATTTCTTAAACACCTTTTTATTAGTATCCTTAAACGTAATAATTTGCAATCTCGAAATGATTTCAGCGGTATTAAGGTAGTCCAGATATCATAACTGATTAAGACTTGTCTAAATTAGGAACAATGAATCTTGGAAGTGTATCAATCCTGTGGATTATACTTCCGATTTCCTGCATTTATTCTGCTGGAAATGGACAACGTCGGAGGTCCAGATCTCGCCAGTACCTGCAGAACAAGGAGAAGGATCTCTACGACGGGACATGTGAGCTGGAGATCAGCTGTAGAGGGGGGTACGAGAGCACAAACGCCTCCCTCCCTGTTCGGCTTCCCATCAGGGGTCCCCGTGGCCTGCCCGGACCCCCCGGAGATAAGGGTGAGAGGGGTCACGACGGCATACCCGGCCTTCCTGGTCCCCCAGGTTAGACTACCAGTGTTAGACAATTATACTCTTGAATGTCTCAATAGCGCAGGGTAACGTCATGAAGTTTAAAATGACAGATCATGAGGTGAATTCAACTCTCGTGGTTTCGTATCCCAGCCGCGCTGATCTGAGAGTAAAATCTCGGACATTCACTGGACTGGTTATTCGGAAAATGGAATAAATTACCTCACGGTTTAAACAAGTGGTATTAAAAGTGATAGATATCAACATAGTTGATCATTTCACTATAATGCGTGTTTACTTTACTTTTTAGGTTATTATAACCAGCTTATTTTAACAACCTAAAAGGGTTTATTTTGTCTTGCTTATGTATTATCAAAAAATCATGTACTTTATCTAATAAGATGATAAAAATAAACAATTATTATTAAACAATTATTATTAAATTATTAATATTAAATTATTACAATTATTATTAAATTATTAATATTAAACTATTATAGATGGTGTACTCTTTCTGAGCGTGACAACAGACTTTGAATATAATTCTACCCTCGTCTGCCATACGGCAGAACCCCGGATGAACAAGGAATATGATAAAATGAAATGTTTATTTCGTATTATAATATATTAACTTAAGTTTTTCCTCATGGGGACTTAACAGTCAGAATTGATTATATGAGATTGCAAGAGATACGGACCACTTTAAGAGCAACAGGATGTCACATGGAGCAACTGCATCACTTGAGCAACACTTTAGAGCCACAGGAAGTCCCGGAGATCAAGATTTCTCGTTTCCTTCTTGCGGCACAAAACTGACAGATAGATAGGCATCGTAGCGACCTGTGCCTACAGGTTGGTGCTTGCAGTCTGATGCCTAAAGTCTGATGCCTAGAGTCTGGCACCTGCAGTCTCATGCCTAGAGTCTGGCACCTGCAGTCTCATGCCTAGAGTCTGGTGCCTGCAGTCTCATGCCTAGAGTCTTGTGCCTGCAGTCTCATGCCTAGAGTCTGGCACCTGCAGTCTCATACCTAGAGTCCGGTGCCTGCAGTCTCATGCTTAGAGTTTGGTGCCTACATTCTGGTGTCTGCAATCTGGTGCCTGTAGTCTGGTCATGAATCATGACTGAATTCATTTATTCATTCATTTCTTGGAATTATTCATTCATTCGTTCATTTGTTGATTAACTAGCTGCCTTTCTAAATGATTGATTGATTATTTGATTGATTGATTGACTGAATGATTGATTGATTGACTAAATAAAGAATTAATTATATTGAAATTGATTGCTAGAATTACGAGGGGAAATTGTTTGTCAAAATTTGTTCCATTCTTCTAAATACATAAAATCTTCATTGAGCTCATTCTTCTTGCAGAAGCCACACTTTTTCTCAGCATTCAGTCTGAAGATTTAAAACGGATGAAAAATAATTTCCTCTAAAATTCTTTTTTACTACCTTTCTCAACGCTATTCTTTGGCCTTCGAATTTTCTATAGAATTTCTTCTGTAATAAGGCTTAGGAAACTTTGGGACGGCGGAATGAGATAAAAACCGGAAGTTTTAATGCAGTCAATTAAATACATCGTCGCCTCCTAAGTATCCCAACGTCTTGAGAATTTTAGTAAATCCCTGAGGCTAAATATTTTCAAATAAAACAGTGGGGTCTCTACTGTCGAAATCTGCATTTCTAGCTGATAGTATCAGAGGAAACAGTGTTTAGTGGAACAGTCGTCGAGTGGCGCTTTAGCATCTGATAAACAATTGCAACAGTCACCAGGTGGCGATGAGATTACAATCTGTACTCCAATGATTATCAAAAGATCTCTTCCGTTTCCAAATTATGTTTTTATTCGTATAAACTTTTGCAAAAAATGCACAAGAGTTCAAGAGTGTAAGTGGAGATAAACAACTCTACTGGTAGGGTCCTCGCACACACCAGTAGAGTTGTGTGCCTAGCCTAGCATCTAGGCTATGCTTTCACGTCTAGTCTAGCCTAGTCACTAAGCTATATATCATATCTAGTCTAGCCTAGTCACTAAGCTATGTAGCCTATCATATAATTATCTAGTCTAGCCTAGTCACTATGCTATATACATCATATCTAGTCTAGCCTAGTCACTAAGCTATATAGCCTATCATATAATTATCTAGTCTAGCCTAGTCACTATGCTATATACATCATATCTGGTCTAGCCTAGTCACTAAGCTATATAGCCTATCATATAATTATCTAGTCTAGCCTAGTCAGTAAGCTATATATTCTCACCACTCCATCGATCAAGCAGTTGATCCCATCTCAGAAGATTCTAATCTCTTATATCTATATTCCTTTGGGAAGTTAGATATAAGATTCATTTTACGAGAAGAGAATTCTGCAATTTTTATCAAAATTTGAAATTTATCTAGTTGCAGATTTATTACACCTACCAACAGAGCACTTTCAGTAAAGTTTCTTAAACTGATTCCTTTAACTTCCTTCCTCTCATTTCTCTGTTTCTAATCTTGCATTAAATTATGATAATATGTATATTCCTCTTCTTAAATTTTCACGTTTGTTTTTTGTCACATTTTTAGATGAACATGGCTGTTACATAATGTTACAAGGTAGTCAGCTAGATAGAGCATATTTCGCTCTCACTGATGACCATTTATTGGTATCTTAATTGATCTACTTACCTATGTTTGTGTGTTGATTCATGATATAAATTATTAGCATCAGAATTAGAGTGCTACTGTCGATCATGACAACATTGAGCACTATGGTACCAAATTCAATCCGATGAGCAGAGTGCAGGGTTCAAAAACGGTGCAAGCCAAAATCCTGGAGTTAATTTACACAGTTCTCTCTCTCTGCAGGTAACTCAGTATCTAATCAGAGAAAGGTTGCGTTCTTTGCGGGTCTGACGGAGAACTTCGGTCCAGTCACGGAGCACACGGACATCACTTTCGACAGGATCGTCACGAACCTGGGGTCCGCATACAATCCCACTACCGGAAGATTCACTGCTCCGGTGAGCGGAGTGTACCAGTTCAACGTCATCATTTCTGCGCAGGGTCGACAGAAGGTTAGGAAGACAAACTGTCAGTGGTTTGTTAAAATGTCAGGTTTAACGTCGGTGTTATGATCTAATAGCATGTCAGTGGCGGGGAGATAGCACGGGAGTTGAACCTTGCACCTACTGGTCCGCTGTCGAACAACTTGCCTTCAAGTTTTCACTTGTCATCTACAAGCATATATGACAAGTGAAAAACCTGCCATCTATGCTTGATTGCATAGAGAAGCATGGTTGCTTGTTTAGTAGTTTAATTAAATTTAAACTTAATTAAAATAGTAATCTATTTAACTATTTCTGACTAGTGGAAATTTTAATTTTGCCGCTTAAATGTGGTTGACAAATTACATGAGATTGTAGCCATTATAGTCATTGTCTTTCGTTAGCGCACACTGCAGCCAGCGCCGATTTAAGAATATCCTTCAATTACTCCAGGCTTTATTTGTTGCTTACTCATCATTATCTAGAATGTGTACTATTCTGGGGCGCATGCCCTACCTTTGTGTCATACTCCATCACTCACTTCCCCCCCCCCCCCCCAATCAGTGGTCAGTTACTACATTGGGATGTCGGCATGTAAAGGTAACAAAGGAAGCCAAAGTTTAGGTAACTCTATGATTAATGAAGTCCAGTGAATATACAACAGCAATCAATCACGTCCTACGTCTGCTTCAATTCCTGCAGTAGAGGCGATTGATTGTTGAACCACGAGCCTCTGTATATCACATCAAAGCCTGAACCTTTCTGCTATCTGTCAAGTTTAATTGATTGCGCTTTCTGTGTATGGTCTGGATTATCATCTTATTGCTGGTTCATAGCGTAGACATGAGCGTTAAGTGTAATCCTCATATTTTTCTTTTAAACTTTTGAATCAAAGATAACAATAATATATATTATCAGTAACTCAGATATACTGTATATAGACATGTAACTACGAAGTCCATTACATTAAATTATTAAATTCATTAAATATAGAATATTTTAATAGCGCAATGGCTAGAAGGTGAAGATAAAGTCATGAAGTTTTAAATGACAGACCCTGAGGTGAATTGAACCCTCGTAGGTTCGAATCCCAGCCGCGCTGATCAGAGGATAAAATCTCGGACATTCAATGGACTGGCTACACGGAAAATGGACAAATTGCCTAACGGATTTAACATGTGGTATTAAAAGTGATAGATATCAACATAGTTGATCATTTCACTATAATGTGTGTTATTATTATTATTATTATTATTATTATTATTATTATTATTAAATAGTTAGTCCGACTAATTGTTGTGACTTGATATCGAATCGTAAAGAATAAGAATTAAAATTAATATATTTGAAATAATAGATTGTAAAATTCTCAGGTGTACCTATCTCTTAGCAACATAATGTCGACGTTTACTCTCAAAGTTTCTTCTGCATGTTGCTACTTCTGTGCATCGATTACCTCTCTCTCTCTCTCTCTCTCTCTCTCTCTCTCTCTCTCTCTCTCTCTCTTTCTCTTAGTGCACTGCCTACTGACAGGTCCATGGTATATAACGCCTCTACTCATCTCTATCTTCCGTCTTTCTCTTCATGTCCACATACGAGTGGATCTTTAAAAGCTCTCATGATCTTTGAGTGGATCGATATATACTGGTATATCGAACACCATCGCTTTTAATTTGTAATGTTAACTATTAGTCGTTCTTAACCTGTATCGTAACGTTAATTTAACACATTGTCGGCTCCAGGTTCTCTATTCTCCTCACAGTAGCATATCGGTCCCGTATGTATCGGTCCCACAAGTATCGGTCCCATAAGTATCGGTCCCATAAGTATCGGTCCCATAAGTATCGGCTCGGATAACTACCAATCAAATCATTTAAATATGAATATTGTAATTAATGCTTAATCATTGACATCCGAAGTACCATATGTTCATCAGTGCGCGTGATAACGTAGGATGCTTGATATTTTATAGATCTTATATACTGATGTCTGCTTTAAAAGTAAAAGATAAAAGTGTGTGAAATAGATTCGCGTGTGCAGTTTTGTATTACCTCTGTTGTTTTGCGTACTCGCTTATATGTGCACTTTGGGGTCCTGTTGTGTACACGGTTAAAAATCTATGGGTATTAGCATAACATTATATCCCTCTGTTCGTAATATTTGTTGCTTTTTATTGACATTTTTGATTTTTTTACTGACTGAGTGGTTAGTTCAATGCCCCCTTTGAAAGATTGATTAATAGATTTATTGATTGACTAATTGATTGATATATTGATTGCTTAAAAGATTCCTGATTGATTGAATGAGATTGACTGTTTGATTGATTATTCGATTGCTTTTTTGTATAATTGCTTGATTGTCTGATTTAATGAATGATTAATCGATTGATTAATTGTATCTGGAAGTCGGAAGATACTCGAAGTCGGTAAGATACTCGACCGCGGATCAGATGGTGCGGGTTCAAATCCTGGGCTCGCCCGCCACTGACATCGCTTTCGAGTGAGGAAACTAACGCTAGCCTTAGCTTTTTAGCTTTTAGCTTTACCTCTAGACTGCAGTGATGGTATTAGATTAATTGTATATCTTCGCTATTTGATTAATTGTATATCTTCGCTGCAGTGATGGTGCTACGGAACGGAGAGATGGTAGCCACTGTCTGGGCTGAGAGCATACCCTACTGGTCGATTAATTGATTGTTTAATTGATTGATTGATTATGCCTATAGGCTGCAGTGATGGTACTACGGAACGGGGAGATGGTGGCCACTGTCTGGGCTGAGAGCATACCCTACTGGTCGACGGCATCTAACATAGCCGTGCTGAGTCTTGATAGAGGCGACCAGGTCTGGCTCTTACTTCTGAGCCGAGCGTCTTACCTACACGGCTACATGTACACCACCTTCTCCGGGTTCATGATCTTCGAGCAGTAGACTGACGTGAAATAGCTCGACTCGATTGTTTAATTATAATAAAGGTTTAACGTCCGTTTCCTCATGCAAGGATGATGTCAGGGACGATACTTTCCTTTTACGTGTGTTATAAAATTGCACGCAACAAGATAAATTTGTAGTAAAGATGAACGGCGAATTCAAAGAAAGTTTGATACTTTAACCGGAAAAATGAGAAAATTGATGGCATCTGTTGAATGATAGTGTCTTTAGTTGAGATGAATAAAAGCATGATGTCACATCATCATCATATCATATCATATCGTGTTGTATCGTATCTTATCATATCGTATCATATCATATCATATCATAGCATATATCATATCATACATCATGTCATCATCATATCATTTCATAATATCATATCATATTATATCATCATATCATTTCGTAATATCATACCATCAAAATATCGTATCATCATCGTATCGTATCATCATCACATCATATCATCATCACATCATATCATCATCACATCATATCATCATCACATCATATCATCATCACATCATATCATCATCACATCATATCATCATCACATCATATCATCATCTCATCATATCATCATCATATCATATCATCATCACATCATATCATCATCACATCATATCATCATCACATCATATCATCATCACATCATATCATCATCACATCATATCATCATCATATCATATCATCATCATATCATATCATCATCATATCATATCGTCATCATCCCATCGTAATCCTTTAAATAATTTGAAATCATTAAAATAAAGAAAGCATTCATTCTGGCAATTTTTATTTTCATTTTAATATTATCGTAGAAGCTAAATCCTAATTGAACCATACGGCAGCAAACTAACAATCTTCATCAAACTATTAACTATTTTTCGTAATGCATCAAACATTGTTTCATTGGATACTCGTGTAACATGTATTTAATATATACCTGTAGTGCATATTGCATAAAATTATACAGAAATGCTAGTAAATATTAAGTAATTCTTGGCATTTAGTAACGCAGCAATTGAACATCCTGCTACGTGTATTTCTGTATAGTTTTTATATCGGTGTTTTTTGTATTTATGCGACTTCGTGTACGAACTAATATTATATATTGACTGTTTTTCTCTACACTTTAACTTATCTAGAATGTTAATATGTTTGCTTAGATATTTTAAACAGACTCTCTACTTTGATGTATTTAGAATAAAAATTTATTTTAAAATACGAATCTAGTATGAAACAATTTATGTAATGTTGTGGACTAGTAGGTGCCGGAATTTTAAAAAATAATAGAGAGCTTTTATTCTTTCTTCTCATCTTTCATTTTGTATTTTAGAAGCTGGCACTAGAAAGCCCACCACGCCCACTGGGCCCATAATAGGGAGCAAAGGGGCCACCTCGTCATAAGCAGGATCCCCCCAGAATAATGGTATATCAAAAGGAATGTTATAGATAATTTACAGATCTACCCGTATGTGGACATGAGGATGAAAACGGAAGAAGTGGCGGCGTTAAATGCCATGGACCTGCCAGTAGGCAGTGCACTAAGAGAGAGAGGGAGAGAGAAAGAAAGAGAGAGACTAGAAAGGGTAAATTTTTGAAGTGTGAATATTATTATCATTAGCAACGAAAATTTGTATAGCTGTGTGATGGCTGAAATCGGTCTTATAGACTGCTTTACGGAAAGAGTACAATTATAATAAGCTAACTAAAACTAAGTTTAAAATTACAGTATGAAACTTTAAACAACGTCGCACAGCAGTTAACATTAGATTGCAGGTATTGCATGCGTAAGACAGACTTATTGGTAAATGTTATAGGCATTATATGGATTTTAAATAAACATCGCAAGACTGATATATTAATAAACATAGGCTACTTAGATTGTATTTCATTTGATAAAGCACATACGTGACCACAATAGAGTGTTTTGACTCTACCTTTTAGTTATACCTAACCTATGGTAGGCGATGCGTGTCAAACGGAACGAACACTAATTGCGGCACTTACAGCTCAATTACTTAGCACTAATTTCATCGAGCTTTACTACTTTATATACAATTTATAAGTGTATACGAGAAAGATACGAATCCAAATTCAGTTTAATTCGGTGTGCGATACCAAGGGCGAAGCCTGGATTTTGTAATGGAGGGGGATTTAACCAAAATGGGGACGGATACAAGAATCGTTTGCTTAACGAGGATGTGGGGTATTTGTAGATAAGTTTTGCAAAGAGACCTAGAGAGGCCAAGCATTCAGTATCGCAACAAACGGTCCTAGCTCTCCGTCCAGCAAGCTACTCCACAGATCTGGAATTCTCTTCCTCCCCTCTTTGCGCATCTTCTCTTGATCAGTCTTTCCTTAAGCACGAAGGAAAGACTGACGAAGACAGATTATATTTCTTTCATAGATGATTAAAAGGCTTTTGTGCTCGATCATTCCAATCCACCTAATGTTTATGAGCTGAGAACTGAAACCAACACTTAAACCTGCATTCCGCTAGTACCCATTCTTAGATTGCATGAATACCCGGATTTTGGTTCGCACCATGTATTTACCATCGTCTTTCTGCGCATCGGTTTTGATTTGGTTCCATAATTTTCAATGTTGTCATAGACTACAATAGCAATCTAGTTGTGTTGTCGTTGTTTGTTATTGTTGCAAAATAGAGACAAACGATGGAGTCTCCCACATCAGAATCCACACCCCCAATTCAAAGTCTTTGGCGACGGTCAAGTTATAACCCTTAACCGACTTCATTAGAACTAATAAATCATACCCCCTACCCACTCTAAGAAGATATTCATTTTATGCAATTAAAATTCCTAATTTAGTTAATTTTATAACTTACAATTTAACGCAGTAATTTATATTCCATATCACCCCTCCCCCATTGAAACCGGCCATGCTGTTAACCTTTGACCTATACTGTTTCATACTGCACCATAATACAGTTTTGCTCCCAATATGCTACTCTACCATAGAAGCTCACGAATTCTCGTGAATTTGTTGTTTCGTACATACTTTGAATTATTCTAGAGAGACGAGTTTTCCTACACGTAGCAAGCTGTCTAGGAGCTCGTTCCAGCATGCTGCCTCACAGATCTGGATTTCGCTTCCTTCTACTCTGCGCAGTTTCTCATCTACTACTGATCAGCCTTTCCTACGTCACAAACAGTTACATAAGCGGTTGAAAGCCCTTCTTTTTGATTGTTCATATCCTCCAAATGCCCACGAGCTGAGACCATCACGTAGACTTCCATACCACTGGTACCCTTCCGTGGACTAATTGCCCGGATTTTGGTTCGAACCGCTCATTGACTCTTCACTCTGCACATCGGTTTTGATTTGCTTTTTGTACATTGATAAATGTTGTCATGGATAACAGTAGCACTCTAATCGTACTGTTGTTGTTGTTATTATGATTAATTGCAGGCTCTATTGACTGTTGGACTATTAATAAAATTTCGGAGATAGCAATAAACTTTGCTAAAGTGAGATTATCCTAGACATATAGGTGAAAAAATAAATTTTTTATTTCTTCTATTAAAAGAATCATATTCAGCATCTTCCTTAAAATCCCATTTTAAATAGGGCCGGGATGCGAATGGACCTTCTCCACTCCTCTCTAATATCCTATATACTCTCCTATTTGTTTCATTAAATTTTGAAGCAATTTCTGGAACCTATGCGCTCACCAACCAAATTCTAAAAGAATAAAATTAGTAGTTTTCACTTTTTTTGCTAATACTTTCAGTTTTACTTTTAAATATTAATATTATATTTTATTCTTCAAAAATTGGCGAAACAAAAGTGTCTACTAAAACCCACGGGAGATTTATCACCCAAATCTCCCCCCCCCCCTTGGCTACTCCCATACGCGATATATTCCAAACGGTGTGAGCTCTACTTACGAACTTTGCAGCAATAATAGCAATAATTGTGTTCTATTGTTCGATACGTAATTATTATTGTATGATAAAGTTACGGGGTCTAATAGCCTACATGATTGAGAGCTTAAGCGGTATTTAAGGCTTATGTCATGGGTTTTCCCCATTGGGTGTTCCTGCCGGGTAACTTTCGATTTTGCGAATATTAAATAAATAGATAAATTAAATCTATCGAAGTTGAAAAAAATTAGTGAAAATTACTAACTAAATTTTAATTCATTACGAACAGCTTATCGGAGTTCATAAAGTAGGAGTAAGTAAAGCCGACATTTCTATGAGTTAAGTACAGACTTTATCTACAAAGTTCATGAGTTGCCAGCAATTTGCATACTTTGCAGTGTTTTATGTTACTTTGATTGGATTTCGTTGTATTGTTCTGTTAAATCAACAGTACGTTTTTAGTTAGAATGTTACCAACGGAGTCTCTCTCTCTCTCGCACATTCTCGCTCTCTCTCTCTCTCTCTCTCACTCTCTCTCTCTCTCTCTCTCTCTCTCTCTCTCTTATAGTACACTATCTATTGTCATGTCCAAGGCTTATATGTTTGACATGATATAACTCTTCCACTAATTCTGTCCTGCCTTTCTCTTCATGTCAACAAACGAATTATAGTTATCAAGTCATCTAGCATCCCAAGTCTCGGTCTTCCTCTAACCTTTATCCCTTCCATTATTCCTTCAGCTACCTCTTTTAATAACCATTCCGTCTCAGGACCTATCCAGTTATTCTTTCTATTAATTCTGATACTTATCAATTGTCTAATTCAACCATAGGCCTATAATAAAAAAACAAATAAAACATTCATGCATTCTGTATGTTATATAATAAATAGTATAATAATGTCAACCATTATAATTTCACCCTATAATTAAGGCTATAATACACTTTTTCGTTCATAATTTTGTCAGTCCATTTGATCCTATTTTAATTTCTCTATTCGTCTCCATAGCCACATTTCAAATGCTTTTTCTTCGTGAATTTCTTCAAGCTAATGGACTATTTATAAATAAATTAATATCTATTTATTTATATATTTCACCAATTCAATTATAGGCAACTGTTAAGATAAAACGAAAACGTAGAAACACCACAAATATTCAAAACTATGAAACAATTGTAAGTGTGACAAACACCTAATCTAAATTCCCAAAGTAGAACAGCATATCATAGTCATCCAAATATGGTTAACTATGTTTGCTCCTTAATTTAATAATGCAAAATATTATTATTTAGATTTAGTCAGAATTATTTACTCGAACACATTCTAAGGGAGGAAGGTCTATTAAAGGAGGTCATAGAAGGTAGAGTGGAAGGAAAAAGAGGCAGGGGCAGGCCGAGATTAAGTATGTTAGATGATTTAAAGACCCACTCATATGTGGAAATGAAGAGAAAGGCGGAAGACAGAGAAGAGTGGAGACATTTTATACCATGGACCTGCCAGTAGGCAGTGCACTAAGAGAGAAATATTCTTGAATATGTTCCATATCTTACATTTTCACCAGAATACTGATACGTTTGTGTTCAATCCAAATTCAAATTGTAGTGATGTAGCCTATTAATTTGCAATGTCGTTCCTAAATTGAATTGAATTTGTATGGCACATATAGAAACATGTAGTCGGTGGGCATACGATGACCAATATTTGTAAAATTAAACATATGCAGTCTACCAGAGTTCATAAATCTATATTAGTGGATATAAAACAATAATTATTATGTTTGTTCTGTTCTTGGCTATTGATTAATTGTCTTCTTTGTTTGAAGGGAGGAGTAAAAAACTGTTGATCTTTGTTGATTCGCTGGTCAAATCTACAACAAAAGTCAATGTGGCTGACTCCTTGAAATGAAATGCAAGATTTAAGTTGTCTTTTAATTGTTTTTTTATATTCAACAATATGGGTACTCATTGTTTTGCTATTCAACTTGGACTTGGTTTATTAATGCTCGATGTTATCATTGACAGCAGTAGCACTATATTATTAGTTCCACTATTTGTATTGTTTTTGTTGTTGATTTGCTCTGTTTATAATAATTTGGCAGCATTCTCAGTGTAATACATGTGTTATAGGAATCCAGTGTTTGCATAGAGCATTCTGTAAAATCTCATCTATAGTGACCAGTAGGCTATTTGGTCAATTGCAATATAGAAAAAATCAATTGTAAAAGTAACGTTGCCCAATTTATAACAACAAAAAGGTAAATCACAATTTAGAATTTGGGTAAGCAATAATATTTTTATTATTCCTTGTTTATTATGACAAAAATTTACAATTTTAGCTAAAGTATAGTTAAGAAGTTCAACATATTTTTAAAATTTGTGACAGATAAAAATGAATTAATAAACAGTTTTTAATCAATTTGTCAACCAACTATATTGTGACTATTGAGTGAATTTCCAAATTCCAATTTTAAACAATCAACTGTGCAACTTAGTTGCACGTTTGATGGTGCCACTAAGGAAAGTGCGACTTATATTGTATCGTATTATAATTTTGTTTTTAGTTATAAAATTAAACCCGCATTATAGTGAAATCGTCAACTATGTTGATATCTATCACTTTTTAATCACATATTCAAACTGCTAGGCTAATTGATCCATTTTCCGTATAACCAGTCCAATGAATGTCCGAGATTTTACTCTCAGATCACCGTGGCTGAGATTCGAACCTACGAGGGTTCAATTCGCCTCAGGATCTGTCATTTAAAACTTCAGGACGTTACCCCTACACTACAAAGACATTCGAATATTAGATTATGCACTCAATCCTATCTCTACTCCTTGATGTCTCGCTGTAGTAATATTTTGCTATTCTAAAATTTTTTTAAACTCTCAAAAACTTATCCAGCAATTCATTCATGGTAAATTTTGGTAATAGTATTCTCTGAAAATGTTCGTTTCATGATCTTCACCCTAACGTCTTCTGTTCTAAATTCTAATGCAGTCATTAGACAATATAGCTTCCCTCTGAAAATACATTTTTCAAGTAATTTATCATAGCGTTAATTCGATTTCAGAATGAGATTTTAGCTTTTCTCTATTTGTTCACCAATTTATGTGTATTTTAAATAGTTTTGGATGATAGTGTTATTTATTGCAGCCTTGCAGGAATGATATAGTCCAAAGGTTTTTGGGACCAACAAACTTTTAAGCTAACCCTTAATTACTAGATAAATTGTTTCATTGCTGATATAGATTACGTCATTACTTTCAGAGCAATTTTGCTTAGCATTAAGCAATTACAAAATATATATTGCCAGTCAAATATTATAGAACAAGATGGCTGCATCTGCGGATAAGAAAGACGTCAAATCTCTGCTGGAGTGTCCTTTGTGCCTGTCAACATTCCAGCAGCCCAAGTGTCTTCCATGTGTCCACACGTTCTGTCAGGATTGTCTGCAGCAGTTTGCGGATAAGAATGAGTCCAGTGAAGAGCTTCCATGTCCCCTCTGCAACAAAAAGTTCCGAATTCCACCTGAAGGCCTGAGCAGTCTACCTAGCAACTTCTTCATTCTGAATATGATAGAGCTGGAGAAGAAATCTGGAGCAGAATCTGATGAGAAGAAAGTGGAAGTGAAATGTGATGTGTGTATGGATGAAAGCAATGCTGATGGTCCAGTGGCCTTAAAATTTTGCTTAGACTGCAATGAAAACCTGTGCCAGGCTTGTGTGAAATGTCACGAGAAATTTAAAGCAACCAAATCTCATAACTTGATTTTGCTGAATGATGAAATGGACGACTCTGTGAGATTTATAAAGAATTCTGTGAGGATGTGTGAAGTGCACAGCAGTGAACCACTTCGTGCATACTGCATGATATGTGATGTGTGCATCTGTATGTCCTGTGTCCTAGCTGAGCACAATGAGCACAAATATGAGGAGATCAAAGATACTGCTCAAAGATTTACTCAACATTTTAATGAAGATTTGACTAAGTTAGACGAAACAGTTAATCGTGGTCACAGCTCAATAAAAGATCTCATGGCCAGAGAAGAACAAGTTATCAAAGAGTCTTTAGAGGCTGAACAAAAGGTCAGAGAAAGATGTGATGAGCTGAGAAAGTTAGTAGATCGTTTAGAAGAGGAACTGTTGAGTGAAGTCAACAAGTTTAGAGAGCAGAGGATAAAAAAAATAAGAAATAAAATCGATGAGAAGGAGTTTCAGAACCTCCAATTTGATGGTTTCATTAGATATCTTAGAGAATTGAGAGCTAAAGGAACTTGTTATGACATCGCAAGTAGTGGAATAAAATTATCTACAAGAGCTAAGGAGCTGTTGAATTCAAATACTAATACTCTCACTGAAGAACTGAAAAGGATTCATATGAAGTTTCTAACTGCTGATAAAACTGTTGAGTTGACAGCGAAAAGACTAATTGGAAAACTTGTAACTGGAGGTACGATGTATGTTGACTTAAAATATACTAACTGATTATTATTTTCATTTTCGATGTGTATATTGGTGATTAAATCATGAAAAGTATTTATTTCTAATATACTATATGACATTCATGTAATGTTTATAATATTAACTCCTATTGTATTTATAATTTCAGCGATGTGTTTTATAACATCTATCATCATGTATATCTGATATATCACTGCGTATGTCTGCTGGCATCATGCATCATGTACTGCATCATTAAATGTTTCCTTGCATCACGCATTTTGAATGCTACAGTTCCTTAATTGCTTGACATCTTGTGAACTCTATTTAGTGCAACTGTGAATATAACGAGCAGTTATGCTTTAATTACAGAGAAGCGACTTGTAGTGCTTGGATTGGATACGGGACCATCGGTTGAGCAGGAAATCTGTCACCTTAGTCCAGACAAACCTGACGATGTTAAAGTCATCAACTCTACACCAGCCTATATAGAGGAAGAGTCAGCAGCCTGTGTGGTCAGTAACGACCTGTATGCTGTGGGCATAGGAAGAGCTGAGAACGAGCTGTGGAAGTGGTCAGCTAGTAGAGACGAGTGGACGAGATGTGCGGACCTGCCTTCAGGTAGATGTAGCCACTGCGTCACTGCTGTAGAGAACAAGATCTACGTGCTCGGAGGCTGGGTTGATGCTGATATGAGAACGCTTGATGATATTCTCTCTTATGATATCAACTCTGACACGTGGACTGAAGCTGGCAGACTTTCTCATTCTGTTGAAAGCGCTGCCTGTGTGTCTTACAAGCACTGTGTGTATGTGTTTGGTGGATCTGATGAAGATGATAATGATGTCAGTCAAGTTCAGATCTATGACACATCAACAGGTGGAATCTCACTCGGTTCTAATCCAATGCCTAGCGCACGTGGTCTAATGAGAGCTGTGCTGTGGAGGTCCAAGGCTTTACTTGTAGAGTGCAACACTTGCTACGTGTATGACCTTGAGTCAAACACGTGGCTGGTGAGAGAGAGATTTAAGACAAATGTCTTATGCTTTGGTTTAACTCTGGATGACAACACACTCTACATCTCAGGAGGTGGTACGTACAGTAATCATGTGTGGACATGTAGAGATGATGTGATGAGTTTATCAGTGGATGATTTTATGTCAGATAACAAAGAAGCTGAGTGGAGACATCACGCCAATCTACCCACTCCTGCTCTTATACATGCTTACAATGACAAGCCTTTAATACAAGTATGAGTATGTTTAATCGACATCATCATCTTGGCTTCCTTCTGCAGATCAAGAACTGCTATCAGCAATTCAAAACTTCTTCTGTTGCTAATGTCCTATTGAAACTGAGTTGAACACTCGTAGGCCCTGAAGAGTCTGTCCGGAATTAAGTTATCCATTTTATGTCCAGTATCTTTATATGGAATAAGGAGACTTTAAAATTATAGAACTGATGTAATTATATCAATGTTACATTTAATATGATAAGAAATTTTAAATAGGACTTAATCTGTGTATTTTGCTTTTGTTTTTGAATTTATTTCATCGAATTAAGTTATATCATATAATAATTTTTTGGTACCTTTTTATTATATTGAAATGCATTATAAAATAGATATGGGCTACTTACCAAGCTGCTACTACATTTCCTAGCTAGTTATTTTTATCTAATATGAAAGAGTCTGCCTACTATTATTAGAGAGCGCTATAATGTCTATCCCATTTACATTGACTACATTATTGTTTAAAATATGCCTATTATAAGGAACACATATTTGCTGTGTAGTTTATATCTATAGTTTATATCTGTTTTGTAATTGAGTATGTAAACTATTATTTTCTAGCCTGATACATTATATTTAAAAGTAATTACTATATGAGTCAGCTGTTTAGATCTCCGTCGTGGGCGTGGCTTAAATCTATTCTGAGTTCCTGATTTGTGGGCCTGCCAGGACAGAGGAGGATTTGAGACGTCTAGAGGAGTAGACAGGAACACGTGAAAAGGGTTTAGAGAAAATAACACGTGTTTGGAAAGATATTTGGAAAGATACAGATCTTTCACGTCTAGACGATATAGACGATAGTGGCTTAACTGTGAGCAGATAAGACCTTTGAATATACCCTAAGTGTGGTGAAAGGAAGACTTGAGAGAACAGAGAAAAGGTTCCAAAAGTTACTAAAGCAGATGCTAATTATCCTAGAATGCAAATGTTCTTATGGTAGAATTTCTAGAGCAGTTCTGTAGTCATTATTCTAATTTTAAACGTCGGATTTCTAATATATGAATTTGTGCGTATAGTCATATAATATTATGTTAAGTTTGCGATCGGAATATTAAATCTTGGATTGTATCACGAGTTACTGTATTTTGCGCGTTATGAATATCGGATATTTTCGTTTCATTGTAAACTGTAAGTATTATTTAATTCGTGTTTTATTTAATAAATTTCATTTCATTTTTAAACACATTTTCGTGATTGAAACCCTTAGGATAAATTCGAGGCCGGGGTCAATGTTTTTTAATATTCTAATAATTTAATGAACTTAAGAGATCTTGACAGCTATAGATTATCGCAGCTCTGGCTCTAAAGTGAGGTAGAGAGAAAAAGAAGGAAACCCTGTTAGTATTATTAATTTAGTATTTAGCAAACATTGAAACTTAAATTTAAATCCAGTTAGGGTCATCATGAACTCATCGACCCGTAAAAGAGCCGCAGAAGGAGTCGAGCCTTCTAGAATTTATCGAAAGTATCTAATAGGCCTGCTAAGTATAACGTCAGTTTCGTTCCGTGAGAGTGCATGACGCTAAATTTGAACTCTGCGTCTTTTGTGCTTTTATGTTTTTGTGCTTTTATGTTTTTTTTGTGCTTTTATGTCGTTTGTCTTTTGGGTTTTTATGTTCTAAAATCTCATTACTGAGCTTCTTTCACTTTTCATATTAAGACTTTAAACAAAACATTGTAAACATTAACTACAGGCGCGGATACACCATTGGGGATGCATTCCCCCCCACCGGCTCTAGCGGAATTTTTTTACGGGTCGATGAGTTCATGATGACTAGCTATTGTGGGTTATCTTTTATAATAGTAATAAATCGACACATCCCCACCTACCTATCCCACCCTCTGAGTCCCCCCAGCCCAAATCTAGTCACCTTTGCAAATTGCTCACATCGTTTGAGTTTTTGGTAAGGGGGAGGGGGTAGGAGTTGGCTGACTAAGTCAAGTAAAATTTTAATTGAGACACTGGCAGAACAGCGAAGCGGTGTTGTAGTAGTTCAGTGCAAATTGTCTGATTATTTACGATGCTGCTTCCATGGAATTATAAAACTGCCGATTAAGGTCATCGACTTTAACTTGAAGTCTACCTTAGGTCGACTTCAAAGGGTGTCATTAAACAATGAACACATCTGTTGTACACGTAATTAAGGGCGCTCTCTATCTGGCTGGGAGTCTTTGAGTCGGTAGATTGTTCATTCTACTTTTCATTCAGCTTTTGGCTTCATTTCAATGCACCATAGTCGCTACATTGTTTTATAAAGTTTTAGCAATACAGCTAAGATATCGTTTTCTTTATTTCTAGCATATAGGCATAAAGTACTCAATGACAATAAATGTATAAATGTAATTCCCATATTAAGTAAGCTATTTAACTTAGTTAAGTTTTTGTTTGTCTTATGTCTTGATTTGTGAAAATTGCAAATGTTTCATTTTAATGCGAATTTAAAACGCTTAAATTTACGAATGTCTACATTAATTCTTTTAGATATTTGTTTATTATCATTGAAGCTTATAAAACATCATAGCTGGATGTGTAACTGCACTGCAAGTCGGGATCGAAATATTTATATCTACGTTTATAAACCATCTTATTATTAGCATAGGCGCCGGTACCGGTATAGCAGGTATGGCAATTGCTGCATCACTTTTAGTCCCAATGTTAAATGCCGTACCAAGTTTTGTACAACTGTTTTACTCTTAATGGTCTTAATGATGTAGAAGATGTCATTACTGTACAAGTAAAATCAAGACTAAAGTTGTTAAGCTGGAATAAATGGCAGCCCTTTGTGAGGGTATCCTGTGAAGCGAAGGTTGCCGCCGTCAATACATGTACAAAAGTTCTAATGAGCTTACATTTAGTTGAATTCACAAATTTAACAGTCACTGCTGTGCATATACGGTAGTAGGCTAGTATAGAGCTATGAAAACCTCAAAATTATGGCGATGTACGTGTAAGAGTCGGTTAAGTCACTTAAAGTATATTACTAGAGTATGTATAAGACATTTAGTCATAAGAGTAATTCAGTAATATTAGATACTAAAAATACCTGCATGGCTAAATAGGTGGTTAATAAAAGGTGGGCTACATAACTTACATACATGTAGGCCTAGTTGGTTATAAAGTCAGATAGTATTGAATATACTTATCTATTTTAATAAATTTGTTTCTGTGCAATTCTTCACATTGCTTTAGCTTTAAAGTAGACTGCTTAGGATATATTATACATCTTCAGCTATATGCAGAAAGTGCCAGAACGTATGGTCCCTATCACCAGTAGTATAGCCTTCATATTAATAAGTGACATCATTTGGATAATTGAACCGGCTGCAAACTAACTTGCCCCAAAGGCAGGAAACCTTTAACTTACTGATTTCCACTTGGACCTGACAGTATCATTAGAAGTTTAGAAACTGAAGCGAAACAACATTATAACTTTCTCATGAGCTGCATACGCTGGCGCATATGTGTAATATTTTTTATTAATAGTCAGCATGCCTACAATAGTACGATTGCTTGCAGGTGCTCCCGCTCGTGTCTGCATGTGCTTAGGTGCTTATACATTTGCATGTGTTTGTGTGTGTTTGTATGTAGGCCCCCTATATGTGTTCATATTTGTGTATATGTACTGTATATACGCAAATATGTATATTACGTATATGGACACACACATATGGTGTATGTGCATGTATATGTGTATACATGTATATACAATATACATGAATATACATGTAAATGTAAAATGATACATGTTTGTGTGTATGTGTGTGTGCGTGTGTATTTGTGCATGCGTGTTTGTATGTAAGTGTGCATGTGCTCAATTGACAATCATCCCTCCCCACCAAAAATATCTGTATCCGCGCCTGATTAACTAAGAAGTTAGAGTGCTACCATCGCCATTGACGGCCTAGAGTGTTATAGGCCTAGAGGTCAGGCCTAATCGATCATCAAAGAATCTGGGTTTTAAAAACATTAGCTAAAATTTGGGATAATGCGAAGTTAAGCTTCTGATGTAACTATACTTTGTCTCTTTAAGTGTGATATTATGAAACGTGCACACTTTAAATGAAACATTAAACATACAGCTGCTTATCAATTATCGGGTAACATTGTATCCTATAACAGCTTGATTGGCTTTATACACAGAGGTATTACACCTTCAGCTACAAGCACCACTACACCACATTAGCACTACACCACCACATCACAACACCATTATATCACTGCATCACTACATCACAACACCATTATATCACTGCATCACTACATCACTACACCACTATATCACTACATCATTACATCACTAAACCACTACATCACTACATCACTACACCACTACATCACTACATCACTACATCACTACACCACTACATCACTATACCACTACATCACTACACCACAACATCACTAAACCACTACATCACTACATAACTACACCACTACATCACTACATCACTACACCACTACATCACTATACCACTACATCACTACACCACAATATCACTAAACCACTACATCACTACACCACTACAACACTACATCTCTACATCACTACATCACTGTACCACTACATCACTACACCAGTACACTACTACATCACTACACCACTACATCACCACATCACCACACCACTACAGCACTACACCACTACACCACTATATCATTACATCACTACATCACTGCACCACTACATCACTACACCACTGCATCACTACATCACTACCACTACATCACTATACCAGTACACTACTAGATCACTAAAACCACTACATCACTACACCACTACATCACTACACCACTACATCACTACACCACTACATCACTACACCACTACATCACTACACCAGTACACTACTACATCACTACACCACAACATCACTACACCACAACACCAGTATATCACTACATCACAACACCACTACATCACTATACCACTACATCACTAAACCACTACATCACTACATCACTACACCACAACACCACGACATCACTATATCACTACATCACTACATTACTACATCAATTCATCACTACACCACTACACCACTACATCACTACACCACTACATCACTACATCACTACACCACTACACCACTACATCACTACATCACTGCACCTGTACACTACTACATCACTACAACACTACATCACTACATCACTACACCACTACACCACTACATCACTACATCACTGCACCAGTACACCACTACATACGAAATGTCTGTTTTACAGTGAATCTTACACGAAAATCTCTACCAGTCCCACTTTTGTCGTAGATTATTCGGCCATTTGTGCAGATATTATTGCTCAAATACATCAGATTGTAGGTGGATAATGTTCAATTTCTATGCAATTTAAATGGTGCACAGTTTTAATCTGCACTCATTTTGTGCACTTCGAAATGTATGTTTGACAGTGAAAATTGCACGAAAATCTCTACCTGTCTCATTTTTATTGTAAACTATACGGCAAGTTGTGCAGATAGGCCTATTACTGTGCAAATGCACCAGATTGTAGGTGGATAATGTTCAATTTATGTACGATTTAAATGGTGCATTTCGGATTATTATTTTGTTTTAAATTTAATTTGAAATTTGAAATTTAGTAAAACACCTTAATTTTGAATGTATGTGAATGTCAAAATGGAATATAGGACATACTTAGCACTAATTTCAACGAGCTTTACTATTTTACATAAAATTTTTAAGTATATACTTGAAAGTTACGAATCCAAAGTCAATTTAATTCGGCTCCCAAACTTTGGTACGCGATACCAAGGGCGAAGCCAAGATTTTGTAATAGAGGAGGATTTGACCAAAATGGGGACGGATTCAAGAATCGTTTGCGTAATGGAGAGGTGGGGTGTTTGTAGATAAGTTTTAGAAAGAGACCTAGAGAGACCAATCATTCCTTCTCGCTACAAACGGTCCTAGCTCTCCTTCCAGGACGCTGCTCCACTGATCTGGAATTATCTTCCTCCTCTCTTTGCCCACCCCATTTCTTCCCATTATCAGTTTTTTAACGAAAAACTGAACAAGACTGATCTTTTTTTCATAGACGATTAAAGGGATTTTTGCTTGATCATTCCAATCCACCTAATGTTCATGAACTGAGTCCATCAAGTATACCTCCATTCCGCTGGTACCCTTTCTTGGATTGCATGAATACACGGATTTTGGTTGGCACCGTGTATTGACCACCGAATTTCTGCTAATCGGTTTTGATTTGGTTCCATAAAGTTCAAAGTTGTCATGGACAATAGTAGCAATTCAGTTGTGTTGTCGTTGTTGTAATTGTTGCAAAAGATTGGCATAAGATTGAGTCTCTATCAAACCAATGATGGGGAATTTCTCCCCCATCACAGTCCACACCCCCAAACAATAGTCTTTGGCGACGGTCAAGGTAAAACCTTTAATCGACTTCAAGAACGAATACAATCTACTTCCCCCTCCTCACTATAAGAAGCTGTTCATTTTAAGCAATTAAAAATTTTTATGTAATTAATTTGTAATTTTATTTTAACGAAATAATTTATCTTCCATATCACCCCCCCCCCTTTGAAAATGGCCATGATGTTAACATTTAATCTACATGTATATTGTTTCATACTGTATCAAAATACAGTTTTGCTCCCAATATGCTACGCTATCAGAGAAGCTCACGAATTCTCGTGAATTCTTTATTTCGTATATAGGCTACTTTGACTTATTAATTGCAGACTGTATTGACAAACTTGGACTATTACTATTAATAAAATTTCGGACATAGTAATTAGCTTAGCTAAGAGTTAGATTATCCTACACACATTCGTGAAAATTTTTTTTTAAAGTTTCTTCTATTAAAATAATCATAATCAACATCTTCCCCTTAATCCCAGTTTAACTAGGGCCGGGATGCAATAGACCTTCTCCATTCCTCTCAGTCCCGTACCAAATCATCAGTCAATCTCCTGTAAACTCTTCTATTCGTTTCATTAAATTTTGTAGCAATTTCTGGAATCTAGGCGCATTCCATCCGCATTCTAACGTTGGTTTGAGTTTTAAACTCTTAATTATGTAATGCTTTAGTCGCCTAACTTCTACAACACGCGAAGTCACCGGTTGATCTATTCTTCCGACAACCAGGATATAACATGGGAATTCATCTTTTAGCAGGACAAAATTAGTATTCTTCACTTTTATTGCTAATATTTTCGGTTTTATTTATTTATATCAAGATTACTTTTTACTCTTCTGAAATTGGCGAAATAGATAGTTTCTACCAAAACCCACGGGGGAATCATCACCGTGGGTTCAAATCCCCCATTGGCTACTCTCATACTGGATTTATTCCAAACGGAGTGAGCTTTAATTACGAAATTTGAAGCAATAATAACAATAATTAATGTGTTCTAATTCTTTATTCGACATACATAGCTGGTTATAATTGTATGATAAAGTTACAGGTCTACTTGAGGTCTCTTTCTCCCTCTCTCTCTCTCTCTCTCTCTCTCTCAGAGTCAGGTAGCTTACGCTACTTTAAACAGCAGGTCCTCAAGTAAATGAGTTAGATTTTTAGAGGATCCATCAGATCAGGGTCAAATATATGATGTTGAATTTGTGTCATACCCTGCTCGGAGACCTAATTACCTGCATGATTGAGAGTTTAAGCAGTATTTAAGGACAATGTCATGGGTTTTCCCGATTGGGTGTTCCTGCCAGGTAACTTTCGCTTTTGCGAATATTGCTGACACAATTTTAATTCGCTCGAGTAGCTTATCAGAGTTCATAAAGTAGGGGTAACTAAAGTCGACATTTCTATGAGTTAAGTACAGACTTTATCAACAAAATTCATTAATTGCCAGCAATTTGCTTATTTTAAATGATATACAATTTGAAGTATAGACAAATAAGGGAGTACCTCAGGAAGACTGCTTATAAGTCCAATACTATTTATTTTATACTTAGTAATAGATGACTTTCACAGCTGTTAGCCGCGCCCACTTTTAGACACCTGCCGGCATTGGCATCCATATTGGATTACGCTTGTTGATTTTTAGCATTACGTATGTATAGATATATATGCATATAAAAAATAAAATTTCTATGTACGTATATTGCAATTTGTAAAAATGCACACGATTTATTAGTAATATACACAGACAGCGTACCTGTGTGCCTCAAGAAGTTATATGAACTTACGTATGAAATATATGAGCTCCGATCTTACCGGTACGCCGTACTTTGTAGATTCGTTATGTAGCTGGATTCTATAGTTGAAGACTTAACTTAAATTAATTATACTCGTTCAGTAAGTCTTGAGGACCTGCAACACTAGTCTAGTCGTAGTTTAATGCTTCAATACACAAAGACTGTAAAAAATTCAAATGCAAACCTTAAGTCTTAAACTATAGGCTAGTGCAAAAGGCCAAAACTTTCAATATTTTTGTGTACAGATCTATGTATATTCCAATAATTTGACTCTATTTTGAGAAATTTGACCTTAATCTGCATTACGGAAATGGCAGAAATGGCAGAAGTTCTGCAATTACTAATTTCATCAAACCATTAAAGCTTGCCAACAATAGGCCTATCTTATATTTCGATTGCTAATTAAATACATAAGTACAAAATAAAACAGAAACACGTACATCGTACGGACAGATTTTTGTTCCCTTTTCCTTAATTCCACTCATGGAGTCCAAATTTCTGCCATTTCTGCCAATTAGCCTGTCCCATGCACTAATTGGCAGAAATGCTGAAATTACGTGTAACAAAGCTTTCAAGAACCATCATATCCATTACCAGTTCATTAACCTGTAAGAAAGAGCCCATGTCCATATGCCAGACACAATTTTATACCAAATTAAGATGAAAAATTACTTAAAGATACATATATAGCCGTGTATCATATAGAATTTTCTGCATCAAAATGGCGACTTTGTAATGTAAACAAAAAATGATGTGTTCATGAAACCTCTCTATAGCAGTCAAATCAAATAAATATGATATACCTATAGAAATACAGGATCTTACATATTGGGACAGAAACAAAAATGAGAAAATAAATATAAAAACAATAGATCAGCAATTTACTGACCGTGTAGGATGGATTATTTTTGGAAAAAACAAATCCGACAAACTAGTCGAATATCTAGAAAACCGATTAATAAAGAGAGATCTAAAAATTAATAAAGATAAAACAGAGAAAAATAATTGTACCAAATACAATTGATGAAATGAAATGGCAAAATACTAAATATTGAGGTAGTATGCTAGAATCAGAAAAAGATATAAATCGAAGAAAAAATTAACAATTATGACATTTAATTAGTTTAGCTCTAAACTTAGAATTAAAAAATTAAGCTTCAAAATAAGAATTAAAATATTTAACATACTTGTATATATCAAACCTATCTTTTTATTTAAAGATAGAATGATAGAAGAAGCTTTTAGATTGAATGTTGCCAACAGACTCTCCCTCTCTCTCTAACTTTCTCTCTTTCATAGTGCTCTGCCTACTGGCATGTCCATTGTCCATGGCATATAATTCCTCCACATAATTCTGTCATCTGCTTTCGCTTCATTTCAACATATGAATTATAGTAATCAAATCATCCGGCCTCCCAAGTCTCGGTCTTTTTCTAACCTTTATCCCTTCCACTCTTCCTTCAGTTACTTCTTTTAATAACCATTCCTTTTCAGGACATGATCCATCCATTATCCATGCAGTTCTTCTTTCTATTCTTTATGATACTTATCAATTGTCTATTTTAAGCCTATAATAGTATAATAATATCATTCATGTAATTTAACCCTGTATTTAGGGCTATAATACACTTCTTCGTTCATAATTTATCAGTCCATTTGATCTTCTCTATTCATCTCCATAGCCACATTGCAAATGCTTAAGAGTAGGTTTCCTGATATATCCTCTTTCTTAACGTCTATGTTTTACAACCACACAGGGGCATGGTTCCCACATGAAGTCTTAACAACTATCTACTATAATTCCTAACTGTATCTTCTAGAATTCCTTCAAACTAACAGACTATTTGTAAGTAAATTGATATCTATTTTATTGACTTATTTCACCAATTCAATAATAGACAACTGTTAAGACAGAGCAAAACGTAGAAACTCCACAAATATTCTAAACCATGAAACAATAGTAATTGCGACGAAATCTAAATTCCCAGAGTAGAACAGCATGAGATAGTCATCCAAATATAGTTAACTACCTTTGCTCATTAATATACTAATTCAAAATATTATTATTTAGAACTAGTAGAGTTATATTCTCGAACATGTTCCATATCTAACATTCTTACATTTACATTTACATTTCTTACATATTCCATAACTTACATTTTCTTACATCAACTTGGACTTGATTTAATAATGCTTGATGTAGTCATTGATGACTGTAGCACTCTAATTACATTTATATTGTTTTTATTGTTGATTTGCTCCTCTTTTTATAATAATATGGCAGCACTCTCTGAGTAATACATGTGTTATTGGAATATAGTGTTTGCACCAAAACGTCTGCAAATTCTCATCTATAGTGGCAAGTAATAGGCCAATTGCAATGTAGAGGAAGTCAATTATAAATATAATATTATCAATTTGTAGAAAAAATAAGGTAAATCAGTATTAATAATTTAGTTAAGCTATAATCTTTTTAATATTCCATTCTATTAAGGCAATAAATGATAAAAATTTTAGCTAAAGAATAGTTGAGAGTTTATATCAAATTTAAAACTTTATGATAGATAAAAATTTATTAACAATCAATCTTTAATCAATTTATCAACCAACAATATTGTGAGTATAGAGAGCTTCCAAATTCCAATTTTAAACCATCAACTGTGCAACCTAAGTGGCACGGTTGATGGTGCCACTGCTTTAAATGCCTCTGATAGTAGGCCTATATCTTATCATGCAATCAATCCTATCTCACCTTGATATCTCTCTGTAAGATTATGAAATTCTAACATTTTATAAAATTTAAAGAACTTATCCAGCAATTCATTCATCGTAAATTCTGGAAATACTATTCTCTGAAAATGTTAGCTTCTTAATATGCAACCTAACGACTTCTGTTCCGTATTCTCATGCAGTAATTAGGCAATATAAATTCCCTCTGAAAATAAATCTACAATTAATTTATCACATCCTTAATTCTATTTCTGAATGAGCGTTTAGCTTTTTCTCTATTTCGTTCACCAATTTATGTATATTTTAAGCAAATAGTTTTAGGCGATTTTTTTATTTGTTGCAGGTATGCTAGAGCCAAAAATATGTTTGGGAGCAATGAATTTCTAAGCTAAACTTTAATTACTAGATAAATTGTTTCATTGCTAATATAGATTACGTCATTACTTTCAGAGCAATTTTGTTTAGCATTAAGCAATTACAAAATATATATTGCCAGTCAAATATTATAGAACAAGATGGCTGCATCTGCGGATAAGAAAGACGTCAAATCTCTGCTGGAGTGTCCTTTGTGCCTGTCAACATTCCAGCAGCCCAAGTGTCTTCCATGTGTCCACACGTTCTGTCAGGATTGTCTGCAGCAGTTTGCGGATAAGAATGAGTCCAGTGAAGAGCTTCCATGTCCCCTCTGCAACAAAAAGTTCCAAATTCCACCTGAAGGCCTGAACAGTCTACCTAACAACTTCTTCATTCTGAATATGATAGAGCTGGATAAGAAATCTGGAGCAGAATCTGAGAAGAAAGTGGAAGTGAAATGTGATGTGTGTATGGATGAAAGCAATGCTGATGGTCCAGTGGCCTTAAAATTTTGCTTAGACTGCAATGAAAACCGGTGCCAGGCTTGTGTGAAATGTCACGAGAAATTTAAAGCAACCAAATCTCATAACTTGATTTTGCTGAATGATGAAATGGACGACTCTGTGAGATTTATAAAGAATTCTGTGAGGATGTGTGAAGTGCACAGCAGTGAACCACTTCGTGCGTACTGTTTGAAGTGTGATGTGTGCATCTGTATGTCCTGTGTGCTAGCTGAGCACAATGAGCACAAATGTGAAGACTTCAAAGATGCTGCTCAAAGATTTACTCAACATTTTAATGAAGATTTGACAAAGCTAAGCGAGGCAGTCACTCGTGGTCACAGCTCAATAAAAGATCTCATGGCCAGAGAAGAACAAGTTATCAAAGAGTCTTTAGAGGCTGAACGAAAGATCAGCGAAAGATGTGATGAGCTTAGGAAGTTAGTAAATCGTTTAGATTGTAGAGAACAAGATCTACATGCTCGGAGGCTGGGTTGATGCTGATGAGAGAACACTTGATAGTATTTTCTCGTATGATATCAACTCTGACACGTGGACTGAAGCTGGTAAACTTCATCACGCTGTTACGAACACTGCCTGTGTGACCTACAAGCGCTGTGTGTATGTATTTGGAGGACGTGATAAAGATAATATTGATGTCAGTCAAGTTCAGATCTATGACACATCAACAGGTGGAGTCTCACTCGGTTCTAATCCAATGCCTCAAGCAAGTCTTCTAATGAGAGCTGTGCTGTGGAGGTCCAAGGCTTTACTTGTAGGGCGCTTTACTTGCTACGTGTATGACCTTGAGTCAAACACGTGGCTGGAGAGAGAGATTTAAGACAAATGTTGATCACTTTGGTTTAACTCTGGATGACAACACACTCTACATCTCAGGAGGTGGTACGTACAGTAATCATGTGTGGACATGTAGAGATGATGTGATGAGTTTATCAGTGGATGATTTTATGTCAGATAACAAAGAAGCTGAGTGGAGACATCACGCCAATCTACCCACTCCTGCTCTTATACATGCTTACAATGACAAGCCTTTAATACAAGTATGAGTATGTTTAATCGACATCATCATCTTGGCTTCCTTCTGCAGATCAAAAACTGCTATCGGCAATTCAAAACTTCTTCTGTTGCTAATGTCCTATTGAAACCGAGTTGAACACTCATAGGCCCTGAAGAGTCTGTCCGGAATTAAGTTATCCATTTTATGTCCAGTATCTTTATAAGGAATAAGGAGACTTTAAAATTATAGAACTGATGTAATTATATCAATGTTACATTAAATATGATAAGAAATTTTAAATAGCACTTAATCTGTGTATTTTGCTTTTGTTTTTGTATTTATTTCATCGAATTAAGTTATATCATATAATAATTTTTTGATACCTTTTTATTATATTGAAATGCATTATAAAATAAATATGGGCTACTTACCAAGCTGCTACTACATTTACTAGCTAGTTATTTTTATCTAATATGAAAGAGTCTGCCTACCATTATTGGAGAGCGCTGTAATGTCTATCCCATTTACATTGACTACATTATTGTTTAAAATATGCCTATTATCAGGAACACATATTTGCTGTGTAGTTTATATCTTTAGTTTATATCTGTTTTGTAATTGAGTATGTAAAGTATTATTTTCTAGCCTGATACATTATATTTAAAGGTAATTACTATATGAGTCAGCTGTTTAGATCTCCGTCGTGGGCGTGGCTTAAATCTATTCTGAGTTCCTGATTTGTGGGCCTGCCTGGACAGAGGAGGATTTGAGACGTCTAGAGGAGTAGACAAGGACACGTGAAAAGGGTTTAGACAAAATAACACGTGTTTGGAAAGATATTTGGAAAGATACAGATCTTTCACGTCTAGACGATATAGACGATAGTGGCTGATCTGTGAGCAGATATGACCGTTGAGGAGACCTTAAGTGTGGTTAAAGGAAGACCTGAAAGAACAGAGAAAAGGTTGCAAAAGTTACCAACGCAGATGCCAAGTATCCTAGAATACAAATGTTCTTATGGTAGAATTTCTAGAGCAGTTTTGCAGTCATTATTCTAATCTTAAACGTCAGATTTCTAATATATGAATTTGTGCGTATAGTGAGAGCTGATCTATTCCTCCCTGTCCTGAGACTATTATTATCCGTTTGTGTCAAATCATCCTCAGCTGTTAAATTTTAAACCTGCTTCTCTTGAAGAAATCCGTCATCTAATACTCTGCTCTACCGACTCATCTCGCTCGCTAGATACCATTCCAACCAAACTACTTAAATCTTGCATTGATGCTCTCCTTCCTCCAGTTACCCATCTGGTTGAACTTTTACTTTCTGAAGGAATTTTTCCATCTGCTTTTAAAAATTCTGTTGTTTCTCCTCTGCTTAAAAAGCAATCACTTCCTAAAGATGATCTTTCTAGCTATCGTCACATTTCCAACTTAAATTTCATTTCCAAAATCTTGGTAAAAATAATCAACACTCGCCTATGCAGCCATCTCGAATCTTTTCCTTTTTATCTTGTTTCCAATCTGCATATCGAAAGCTTCACTACATTGAAACTGCCTTACTCAGAATTCATTATGACCTTTGCTTAGCCTTAAACTCTCAAAAGGTATCAGCCCTTGTACTACTTGATCTTTCGGCTGCCTTCGACACCATCGATCATAACATTCTTACCAGTAGACTTAAAACATGCTTTGGTATCTCTGATTCCGCTTTCTCTCTGATCTCCTGCTATCTTTCTTGTCGCACTCAATCTGTTATTATAGACAATGAACGCTCCCCTGAACTACCTCGTTTTCGTGCTGTGCCCCAAGGATCTGTACTTGGACCTTTACTTTTTTCCCTCTACACTACCCAACTCAGTTATATTTTAGACCATTGTGCTTCAATAAAATTTCATTTCTATGCTGATGATACTCAGCTGTACATTTCATTTTATAGCCCAGAATCTGACTTGAAGTTACAACACCTTTTATCTGTTCTTGACAAAGTGTATTCATGGTTTTGCAGTAATCGTCTCTCTGTTAGCCCCTCTAAAACCGAATATCTTTTAATCGGCACTCCTCAGCAATGAACCAAAATTGCCAATTCCTCCATCTATTTTCAAACCTTGCTCTCACTCCTACTCCCAAGGCTAAAAACCTTGGTATCATGTTTGATGAAAATCTTGATTTTAAATCTCATATCGCATCTGTCTGTCGTTCATCTTTCTTCCAGATTCGTCAAATCAGACAGATACGGTCATCTCTTGATAAAAATTCATCCATAATTCTTGCAAACTCAGTAGTTCATTCTAAACTTGACTACTGCAATTCATTGCTATATGGTTTACCTTCTTCTTCTCTCATGCGTTTGCAAGGCGTTCCACATACTCTAGCACGTGATGTCTGTCGATCCTCGAGGCTTCAGGTCACCTCTAGTACCTTGCTTTATAACCTTCATTGACTTCATGTAGTTCAAAGAATTCAGTATAAAATTGCTCTTTTAACTTTCAAAACACTCCTTTTGGTAAACCTTCTTACCTTTCTGATCTCCTAATCCAATATCAACCTTCTCGTAAGCTTCGTTCTTCCGACACCATACTGCTCAAAATTCCTAATATTCTCACTCCGTTAGGTAGACGTTCATTTTCTTTCTCCGCTCCTACTGTTTGGAACTCTCTGCCTCCTGATCTTCGCTTATGTTCTCCTACTTCCACTTTCCGTTGTAAGTTGAAAACACATCTCTTCCCACCATAGATTTTTTTCATCTTGCCTGGCTGTTTTTTGATCACCGGACCGGCACTGTTTAGGATCTTTTATTTCCCTTCAGCACGTGTTTTCTCAGATCGTTTGGGGTGAATCGATTTGTAGTGACATGTGATGGGGCGACATCCCTGACATCATCCTCGTATGAGGAAACGGACGTTAAACCTTTATTATTATTATTATTATTATTATTATTAGTTATGTAATATTATGTTAAGTTTGTGATCGGAATATTTAATTTTGGATTATATCACGAGTTACTGTATTTTGCGCGTTATAAATATCGGATATTTTCGTTTCATTGTAAACTGTCTGTAAGTATTATTTAATTCGTGTTTTATTTAATAAATTTAATTTCATTTTTAAACACATTTTCGTGATTGAAACCCTTAGGATAAATTCGAGGCCGGGGTCAATGTTTTTAATATTCTAATAATTTAATGAACTTAGGAGATCTTGACACCTATAGATCATCGCAGCTCTCGCTCTAAAGTGAGGTAGAGAGAGAAAGAAGGAAACCCTGTTAGTATTATTAATTTAGTATTTAGCAAACATTGAAACTTAAATTTAAATCCAAGTAAGGGCACACTGTATTAGATACTTTCGATAAATTCTAGAAGGCTGGACTCTTTCTGCGGCTCTCTCACACGTCAGAAGAATTATCCATTGCTAAGTTTAACGTCAGTTTCGTTCCATGAGAGTGCATGTCGCTAAATTTGAACCCTGCGTCTTTCTTGCCGCAGTGAGAAAACCATCCGACATGGCTGCCCGCTCCTCTCACACTCTGCTTGTAAAATGTTTTAAAATTTCATTACTGAGCTTCTTTCAGTTCTCATATTAAGACTTTAAATAAAACATTGTAAACATTAATTAAGAAGTTAGAGTGTTACCATCGCCATTGACGGTCTAGATTGCTATAGGCCTAGAGGTCTGGCCTAATCGATCAGAAAAAATCTTAGTTTTAAAAAATATTAGCTAAAATTTGGGGTAAAGCAAAGTTAAGCTTCTGATTTAACTAGACTTTGACTCGTAAAGCGTGATTTTATGAAACGTGCACACTTTAAATAACACACTAAACATACAGCTGCTAAACAATTATCGTGTTACATTGTATCCTATAGCAACTTGATTGGCCTTATACACAGAGGTATTACACCTTCAGTTACAGGCAACACTACACCACTTTAGCACTACACCACTACATCACTACACCATTACATCACTATACCACTACATCAATACACCACTACACTACTACATCACTACACCACTACATCACTGTACCACTACATCACTGCATCACTACACCCCAACATCAGTATACCACAACATCACTATACCACAACATCACTATACCACTACATCACTATACCACAACATCACTATATCACTATACCACTATACCACTACATCACTACACCACAACACCACTACACCACAACACCAATATACCACTACATCACTACACCACTAGATCACTACATCACTACACCACAACACCACTACACCACTACATCACTACACGACAACATCACTACATCACTATATCACTACATCACTACACCACTACACAACTATACCACTACATCACTACACCACAACATCACTACATTACTGCATCACTACACAACTACATCACTACACCACAACACTACTACATCACTACATCAATACACCACTACATCACTACATCACTACACTACTACACCACTACACCACTACACTACTACATCACTACATCAATACACCACTACATCACTACATCACTACACTACTACACCACTACACCACTACATCACTACAGCACAACATTACTACATCTCTATATCACTACACCACAACATCACTACACCACAACACCAGTAAATCACTACATCAAAACACCATTACATCACTATACCACTACATCACTATATCACTACACCACTACATCACTACATCATTACATCACTACATCACTACACCACTACATCACTACACCCGTACATCACTTCATCACTACACCACCACTACAATACTACACCACTACATCACTTCATCACTACATCACTACATCACTGCACCAGTTCACCACTACACCACTACATCACTACATCACTACACCACTACATCACTACATCATTATATCACTACATCACTACATCATTAAATCACTACACCACTACATCACTACATCACTTCATCACTACACCACTACATCACTACATTACTACATCACTACACCACTGCATCACTACACCACAACATCACTACGTTACTACATAACTACACAACTACATCACTACACCACAACACCACTATATAACTTCATCACTACAACGCTACATCACTACATCAGTACATCACCACATCACTACATCACTACACCATTACATCACTACATCACTACATCACTACACCACTACATCACTACATCACTTCAACACTACACCACTACATCACTATATCACTATATCACTACATCACTACATCACTACATCACTACATCACTGCACCATTACATCACTACACCACTACATCACTAAACCACTACACCACTACATCACTACACCACTACACCAGTACACCACTACATTCGAAATGTCTGTTTTACAATGAATATTGTAAAAAGTTATCAAAGAGTCTTCAGAGGCTGAACAAAAGATCAGAGAAAGATGTGATGAGCTTAGGAAGTTAGTAGATCGTTTAGAGGAGGAACTATTAAGTGAAGTGAACAAGTTTAGAAAGCAGAGAATAAAAGAAATTAAAAATAAAATCGATGAGAAAGAATTTCAGAACCTCCAATTTGAAAGTTTCATTAGATATCTCAGAGAATTGAGAGGCAAAGGATCTCGTTATGACATCGCAAGTAGTGGAATTAAATTAGCTGTAGGAGCTACGGAGCTGTTGAATTCTAATGCTGAAACTCTCACTGAAGAACTGAAAATGATTCATATTCAGTTTCTTACATCTAATAGGACTGTCGAGTTTGCCGCGAAGGGACTTATTGGGGAACTTATGATAGGAGGTATGACGATTGTTGACTTAAGCATATACCATAAGAATATCATTTCCATTTTCGATGGAAATGATATTCTTTTGTATATTTGGGATTGCATTTCGTCGTGCATAGCATCATCATCATCTTCCCGTAAATCTCAGTTTAGCTAGGGTAGGGATACGAATAGACTTTCTCCACTCTTCTCTGTGAAGCGGGGAACTTTTCCATTTGTTTTAGACATTTTTAGCTATTTCTGGAGACTAGGCACTCTCCAACCGAATGCTGTTACTGACGTTGGTCTGGATCGAAGTGCTTATACTCTTAATAAACTGCATTCAATACTTAAAGTTATAATTAAATTATTATTAATAATTATAATTAATTATAATGTTACCTCTCAATTAATTAATTTACAATTTCAGCAATGCGCTTACTAGCATATATCATCATGCAGTATATCTGATATATCACTCTTAGTGTGTGCTGGCATCTTGCATCATGCATTTCATCATTAAATGTTTCCTTTCATCTCTCTCTTAGTGCACTGCCTCCTGGCAGGCCCATGGCATACAACTTTTCCATATGCGTGTATGTCTATCCTCTCTCTTTCTCTTCATATCAACATATGAATTAGTTATCAAATCATCCAACATCCCAAGTCTTGGTTTTCCACTAACCTTTTTCCTTCCATTCTTCCCTCTATTACCTCTTCAGCAAACCATTTCCTCTCAGCATATGACACACGCAGTTTCTTCTCTGTGTTCCTGATGATATCAATCTATTGTACATTTATGCTGACTCTATTTAGCAATTTTTATCGAAATTTTGTTGGTCCATATTATGCATTGCGAATACTGCAATCGTCTAGTTTCTTACTTAATATTTCGTGAAATCTCCCTTTCAATGTGTTTTATTTTAGTCGTTATTTTCACGGCCAGAAATGTCTCACTGTGCAAAACAGAAATTATCATTTGATAAAAACTAGTTGAACTGTGAATATAACGAGCCGTTATGCTTTCTTTACAGAGAAGCGACTTGTAATGCTTGGATTTGATACGGGACCATTAGTTGAGCAGGAAATCTGTCACATCAGTACAGATAAACCTGACGATGTTAAAGTCATCAACTCTACACCAGCCTATGTAGAGCCGGAGTCAGCAGCCTGTGTGGTCAGTAACGACCTGTATGCTGTGGGCATTGGAAGAGCTAACAACGAGCTGTGGAAGTGGTCAGCTAGTAGAGACGAGTGGACGAGGTGTGCGAACCTGCCTTCAGGTAGACGTAGACACTGCGTCACTGCTGTAGAGAACAAGATCTACGTGCTCGGAGGCTGGGTTGATGTTGTTGAGAGAGCACTTGATAGTATTCTCTCGTATGATATCAACTCTGACACGTGGACTGAAGCTGGCAGACTTTCTCATTCTGTTGAAAGCGCTGCCTGTGTGTCTTACAAGCACTGTGTGTATGTGTTTGGTGGAGCTGATAAAGATAATAAAATAGTTAGTCACGTTCAGATTTATGACACATCAACAGGTGGAATCTCACTTGGTTCTAATCCAATGCCTGGTGCACGTGGTCTAATGAGAGCTGTGCTGTGGAGGTCCAAGGCTTTACTTGTAGGGTGCTACACTTGCTACGTGTATGACCTTGAGTCAAACACGTGGCTGGTGAGAGAGAGATTTAAGACAAATGTCCTTCACTTTGGTTTAACTCTGGATGACAACACACTCTACATCTCAGGAGGTGGTAAGTGCAGTAATGATGTGTGGACATGTAGAGATGATGTGATGAGTTTATCAGTGGATGATTTTATGTCAGATAACAAAGAAGCTGAGTGGAGACATCACGCCAATCTACCCACTCCTGCTCTTATACATGCTTACAATGACAAGCCTCTAATACAATTATCAGTATGTTTAATCCCTCTATGTACTCCTCAAACATTTCTAAATACTCCTGATATTGTATGTTCACACAGTGACTAGCCTGCCGTGGGATTATTCTAGCCTAACCGATATATACAGCTAAATATTTCACCACGACATCATCATCTTGGCTTCCTTCTGCAGATCAAGAACTGCTATCAGCAATTCAAAACTTCTTCTGTTGCTAATGTCCTATTGAAACTGAGTTGAACACTCATAGGCCCTGAAGAGTCTGTCCGGAATTAAGTTATCTATTTTATTTCCAGTGTCTTTGTAGGAATGAGGAGACTTTAAAATTATAGAACTGATGTAATTATATCGATTTGACATTAAATATGATCAGAAATTGTAAATAGCAGTTAATTTATGTATTTTGCTTTTGGTTTTGAATTTATTGGATCGTATTAAGTTACATAATTTAGTAATTTTAAACTCCTCTTTTTTATATTGAAATGTATTTTAAAATAAATAGTGTTCTCTTATTAAGCTGCTACTGCATTTATTAGAAAGTTATTTTAATCTACTATGAAGGAGTCTGCCTAGTATTATTACCGAGAGCTGTTGTCTATCTTATTTACATTGACTACATTATTGTTTGAACTATGCCTATAGTTTATTGCAGCTATCGATCTATGGTGAGGTAAAAAAAGACCGAAGGAAACTATATTAACATTATTGATTTAGATTTAGCAAATATTGAAACTTAAATTTAAGTCCTAGCTGGTAGGGCACAATTATTAGATACGTTCGATAAATTCTAGAAGGCTCGACTCTTTCTGCGGCTCTTCTAACCTGAAATATCTCTAGCCATCCGCGCATTATTGAAGTCATTGAGCCAATTAATTTAATTAAATACAAGACTACAAATATATAACTATTAATCTGCAAACTTAGTATATGTAACATAATCTAGCAGTATTAGATCTGTTCTAACAGAACATGCTTAACGTCGTTCCAGTAGCACATCACAGCAACTTCTATTGCCAAGTTTAACGTCAGTTCGTTCCAGGAGATCGCGAGAATCTATATTCGAACCCTGCGCCTATTCTGCCGCAGTGAGAAAGCCATCCGACATGGCTGTCCGCTCTTCTCACGTACTGCTTGTAGTCCTCTCTCTCTCTCTCTCTCTTAGTGCACTGCCTACTGGCAGGTCCATGGTATATAATGCCTCCACTCTTCTCTGTCTTCCGCTTTCCTCTTCATGTCCACATATGATTGGGTCTTTAAATCATCTAACATACCTAATCTCGGCCTGCCCCTGCCTCAATTTCGTTCCATTCTACCTTCTATGACTTCTTTTAATAGACCTTCCCCCTTAGAATGTGTCCTATCCAACTCTTCTTCCTATTTTTTAACACATTTATCATCTGCTTATCTGTAGCCTACCAATTCTCTACAGAACTTCCTAATTTGTAAACTTTTGAGTCAAGGTAATCCTTTCCATTCTCCAAGGCTGGTATGGTGACAGTTAAAAGCTTAGTTATGAGATAAAATTATATAGGAATCACTTAAGTGAGAGAAGAATTAAAAGTGATTTAATGGAAGTTTTTTTAATCACAGGCTTTACAAAATTAATCATAGTATTTGGGTAAATTATCCAATTGCAGAAAACAACAGGAGAGATGATATTTATAAACTTTGTAGGCCTATAACTGGAAGTAGACTAGATTTAGGCCTACGGAAATATTTTTTGTTAGAGAGCTATGAATGCTTGGAACAGTCTGCCAAGTGAGGTTGTGGAAGCAGAATCAGTGAAAGCGTTCAAAACCAGATAAAGGTATATCCTTACCTTTAAAAACAGATAACAGAACATAACAACAATTAGTTAGAGTGCTACAGTCATCAAAGACAACATCGAGCACTATTGAATCAAAATCAAGCCGGTGAGCAAAAAGAAGGTCCAAAAACGGTGCAAATTCCAAAATCCAGAAAATCAGTCCAAAGTATATAATTAATGCAATATCCTCTAAATTTTGATGCCAATTGGTCAATGGGTGTGGACAGCTTTGAATGCAAATAACCCCCAGGGTATTGTAAGGTTATTCTTAAATCTGCCCCGGCTGCTTTTACAGAGCCAACAAAAGGCAATGATTACTAATTGGTCTAACCATGGAGAGGAAAAGGAGGAGAAAACCAAATGTACAAAACCAGCAACCAAGAAGGTACTTTGTGGTACATGCGTATGACATGTGTGTAACTATACGGAATAAAAAATAAATAAATAATGAAAGTGTTATAAAAATGTATGACGTTTTAAGTATGCATTATGCTTTTTGTGTATATTAATGCTCAGAATGCGTCATAATTGTATTTAAACAGATTACTGGCTTACAAATAAATTTACTGACTAGATTATATTGGTTAAGTACTTGTTGATTTGTTCTTGATCCGGAAAATGTTAAAATCTGTATGGACATTTAATTACTTGGCAAATGGGTCTTAAACAAACATCCTGTGATTTCTAATTCAGAGCGGTGTAGTGGTATAAACTATAGTATAATATATGTAATATATTATATGTATGTATATGTATATATAATATATATATATATATATATATATATATATATATATATATATATATAATATATATATTATATAATATAATATATATAATATATAATATAATATATAATATAATATAATAATATATAATATATATATTATATGTATGTATATGTATATGTAGTAAATAATAATATAATATATATAATATATATATATGGTATTAATATAGAACTTCTATCTTCAAAGAAAGAGCGAATCTGGCGTCATCTTGCGAAAATATTAAACGTCAAGTTAACTGTAGATTCACAAATCGTATTAACGTTATTTTATTTGTATCAATACTAAAAAGAAATTCATATGTGTTGCAGTATATTCGCTAAGCTGTGTACACTAGTAGAGAGCCGATATTAATAGTTTGACTAGTGGTGGATTACTTTTACAAATGTTAAACAAAGAAAATGTATAATTAATAAAACTGTCTTAAACCCCATTATATCTTGATGAAATTAAATGATCAAGGAATCTGGTTTTCAGCACCCAGTAAACCGAAATCCAACGTGACTTTTTTGAGCCGCTTATACGTCTGATAAGAAAGCAATTAAGCAATGTAATTATAATAATAATACTCTTTTGGGATTGAATGTCCGAGATTTTATTCTCCGATCAGCGCGGCTGAGATTCGAGCCCACGAAAGTTCAATTCACCTTAGGATCTGTCATTTAAAACTTCATGACGTTACCCCTACGCTATTAAGACATTCAAAGGCGATTAGCTAAAATAGAACAGTAAAATAAATAGCGCAAATCCAATATCTTAGATAAATCTAAGGATAGCGAACAAACACAGCAAAATTGTGTTAAGTTGTTAAGTTGCGAACAGTACGCTACGTATTTGCATCGTTTTGGACCTTCTTTATGCTCACTTGCTTGGATTTATTTAAACAGTACTCGATGTTCATATGGATGAAAGTAGAACTCCAGTGGTTGTTATTAACGACTTGACTCAGAATTCAAAGTGTTTGAAATGTTATTACAAATTAATTACAGCGTCTTTGATGCTGATGATGCATCAGCGTCTTTGATGCTTCATTCTACATTAAGGCGTCAGTCGTCAATAGTTTGAGAATTGTTAGGTATAGCTTTGGAAAACAATTAGGGCCTATACTTGTTATGGCATATTGGTGTTGCCATCAGTTAGCTTAAAATTTACATTCGTTAATCCTGTCCTTCAATACCTACACTATATTATAGTATTACGACATTAGTATAATGTCTTGCGAACACCATGCGTATATTTACTATTGTTAAAGTTTAGTAATTAAAATATTTAAGATTTAAATACGCTTGTTGCGTGAATATCATTGTAGAATAGACCAACCTGGCAATATATATGCAGTAAGCTTAAGGGCGACTAAACAATATCTGCATGCAAATGCAATGAAATCTACATGTATGTAAGTTAAAGCTACGTTAAAATTTGAGTAATGCTGCAATTATCCTTTAAATAAATAACAAATGCAATAAATATTTTAATTTTAAATAATACTGTAAATCGTATCTATATAGAAGTGAAGGCCATGCGTCGCTTCAGTTTCCTCTCAGAAAATTGTGAAATGTTAACCTTATATCTTTATTTTTTTCTAATTTGTCTACAGATTTTAATGAAGAAGGTTCTTTTAATAAACTTACTATATCCTTGTGAAACAATAAGAAATTCCTTTAAATTGCCGTGAAAGGAACCGATTCCCGACTGTATCTCCGCTTATCTAGTGTTGGCATCTCTTGATCGTAGTTATCAAGGAGCTATATCATAATCAATGGGGAGCGGCCCCTCACGACCCCTATGCTCACCCTGAGGGGTCAGGGAGGCATCAGCCTGGTCCATGAGGGGCTCCATGCCAAGCGATTATTATTTCACACATACCACGGTCACTCGCAATTAAAGTTCAATCTGATCGTAACATAAAAGCCTATCGATTTTCAGAGTCTTTTATGCTAGAGGACATCAAGAGACCGCGACCAGTGATTACGTTATAGAATCAATAGAATGACATTGATTACCATGACACAGTTGTCGTTATGACACAGGCAATGAGTTTGGAATTAATTACAAATCAGTATTCAATAAACATATCTGAATTTGTTAATGATCTAAAGAAGAGACCATTAAATTAAACTCCGACGCTACAGCGCAAGCGTTAATTATAACGTTATAAGAACGTCTTCGTATTTATAGTGACTCGTGCAGGAGGTAAGACCATTTTCATAAAATCCTCTGACTTAAGAAGAGTCAAAGCATGTCTAAATAGAGAAAGTTGTATCGATAAGTTTTACAATTAGGAAGTCTGAGAAAAGAGTTAGTGAAATAGATGACAGAATTCACGAGTAATCCAAATATCTAGGCTACAGGCGATAAAACTTCATCTCTGGCGTTCGTAAACAAGGTAAGAATTGTAATGTCACCACATTGGAACAGGCAAGAAGTTTCAAATATTTGGGTCATACTATAACCGATGACGGGAAATATGGCACTGAAATGTGCAGTAGGATTGCACAAGCAAAAGTGGCCTTCGGCAATAGGAAAGAACTTTTAGCAAAAGGTCTAATGAAAGACACAGAGATAAAGATAGTGACAACCTTGGTTTGGGCCACTCTTTTAAATGGTTGTGAAACTTCGACCATAAGGAAGACAGATATCATGAAACTAGAGGCATCGGAATCTTAAATAATTAGAAGAATTGAAAGGATTAGCACAAAATAAATAAATAAATAAAAAGGGTAAAAATGAGGAAGTTCTGGAGAGAGTTGGCACAGACAGTTGATAAATGTATTACGAAATAGGAAGAAGATTTGTATAGGACACATTCTAAGGGGGGAAGATCTATTAAAAGCGGTCATAGAAGGTAGAATGGAAATAATTGGAGGCAGAGGAAGACCGAGATTAGGTGTGTTAGATGATTAAAGATCTACTCATATGTGGACATGAAAAGGAAAGCGGAAGACAGAGAAGAGTGGAGATGTTATATACCATGGACCTGCCAGGAGACAGTGCACTAAGAGAGAGAGAGAGAGAGAGAGAGAGGGAGGGAGAGAGAGCAATCATTCCTTACGTTTGTTTTGTAAAAAAATCAATTTGATAGAAATATTTTTAAAATTGTAATTTAAGACCGTATAATTGATAGGTATATATTTTATATAGGCTATATATATAGGCTATATATATATATATATATATATATATATATATATATATATATATATATACATGTGTATACAGTATATATATATACAGTATATATATATATATATATATATATATATATATATATATATATATCTTATACCAGGACACTGAATTCTTTAATGGGCAGTTCACATTTAGCAAATAATGTCAATTCTTTTAAAAATCAACTTTATCCTTATAATTCGAAAAATGCTTAATTGATAAATCATGGTCTAGACATGATTAATTACGTATGATTTTAACTTTTGTCGCAATGAATGATAGTGTATTAAGATGATATACTGTATTGGATAATATATTATACATGTTATACTTTAACATACTTACCAATTAACATTAAGTATTTAGACTTAAACCAATCAACTATCGCTACCAAAAGACGTGAATATTATTGATATATTTTTAGCTTAAATCCATAAATATCGATCGCATTTTATCGAATATCAATTCTCTATTTATAAACCATATAGCTCAAGCAGGTCGTATTGAATTTTATACTATAATTAGCAATCAAGTCTACGAGCTCTTGAAATATTTCATTTATGATTTATTTATTCTATTTATTAGCAATTCTCAGCGTCTTATCGGTAATGCAAATTGACCATACGGCGTCAAATAATTTCACAAGGTCAATTAAAGAGGAAATCGAGTCACGGGTCAATCTAGCCCTCAGATTTCGTGGATCGTCTAGTCTCCGGTTTTATAGCCATTACTGAAGAAATTACTGTGTTTTGAACAAATTCCCCGTGTTGTTTCCGGATTGTTTGAAGAATTGCCCAACCGCTGACTGCACGTGTCGTAGAAGGCGACTAAAGCACTAAGATCCACACCAACGTCAGAAAGGGGATTCGGTTAGTCAGCGTCTAGGCTCCAAAAATTGCTACAAAAATTTAAACTTAATGGAAAAGTCTCAAATAGGGGATTGACTTATGATCTGATGTAGGACAGAGATGATTTGAGACAGTCTATTCGTATCCTGACCATAGTTAAACTGGGATTCAAGGAAAGATGATGATTATGATGATGACTGAAAAAATTACTGTAGAACATAAAGCTATCACTATTGATGAGCGAGAGCTGTAGAACACTGAGAAGCAAGTGTAGGAGAAATTTACGATAGATCACGGCGTCATAAATTGTATTAGCGAACTGATTCGAATTGACACCAATCATGACAAACACATCTAAAGTATCTAAAGTTCATTTACTACAGAGTAATCTTTTCTCTAGCATTTCAAACAAGTATAATTTCATACATATATTGTCTGCAAATATTAGCTCTGGGTTTTAGAGTCGCAAAGCTAATCCAATGCTTGTAAGTAACTGGTTTTACTGTTTGAAGACATTGGATTTAGTTAAACTGCGTCAAGATTTAAGAACTAATTTAACTGTTTCAAGACAAGGGATTAAATTAAACTGGTTGGAGACAATATTTTAATTGAGTAATTGACGTAAATTGCGACAATCCACTTTCTATAAACTCCAGAACAAAGTGCTGTTTTTTTGTTAAGTTTCAATCTTAAAGTAAAGAAATCACCGACTTTCTTTATCTGTACAGCATGGTGTTTTATCATGCTTTTATCATGAAATCTCTATCGTTCTAATCGTGCTAAACAATGAGTAATTATAGTTAACATTTTATAAACAATTTAATTTTGAATGAAATCAGTGTTAAAAACGTGTGAAGCCTGAAGCATTGGCAGATGCCCCTGATGATGTGTGCGTGCGAAATTATTTCATTGATCGTTAGCTGGCTTGATTGAGAAATTGATTGTTGGATCGATTGAGTGATTGATTTATTAATTGACTGATTGATTTGTAGACTGATCGTTTGTTTGCTTGATCCATTGATCCATTGATTGTTTGTTTGCTTGATCCATTGATCTAGAAATCTCTCGATTGATTTCTAAATTAATTGTTCCAGGAAGAAGCGCAGTAAATGTGACATCACCGCCGCACTATAAACAAGCCCAGCTGTGTTGTGATCTCGTTTTGAAGAATACTGTCGTAAAGTTAATAACTAATATGACATTAATATAACAATTCCCTAATCCATAAATATTGATCGGCTCATTTTCTTATCAGAAGACTTGATTAATAATAATAATTACATTCTAGGCCAAGTCAATGGCAGGGTACTAGGCCTTAGTGATCAATACAGCAAATAGAATGCAGCGTAGCTGTAAATAATGAATAAGCCATTAGATTA
>CAJHZI010000432.1:210000-305000 GCA_905160935.1 Enchytraeus crypticus | reverse complement strand
TGAATCTTGTTCTATGTAGGCCTATGTATATTGTTAGAAGCAAATGATTTTTAAATTCTAAAATTAGTCGCGCTTAATAGTGAATCATTTATAATTTGATTCATTAAATATTTGCCAGCTAAATTCGACTTTGAAGAAGACTCGTTCTATTGTACAATTTCTTACAGGCCGGTCTTACGTAAGACCTCTATTTAATTTAGGGCTTTTATTAGCTTTCGTTACAATAGTGTTCGTAAAATTTCCGCAGAGGTCAAATTAGAAAGAGAAGAACGAATTGGTCGTACGTGACTTAAGTCTCGTACGCCAATCTTGCGGGATCACTGGTTTCGATCCATAGACCACATTATCTGCCACGTAGCGCATCCAAATTGCCAGCATTATCTACTAACTGTATGCAGGTTTTCTTGACCTAAATATGACAGCTGGGTTTAAGTTGTTTTTCGTGTTTTCGATTTTGTATTTCTTGGAAACCTAAGATTAACTTCCATTAGAGCTCTCGAATTTATAAGCTTCTGAGCTTCTGTTACGCTTCGTTGAATCTACTTGATTTAATTGATTGATTTATTGCTAAGCTTAGTTTTATCTCCGAAGTCATTTGTGTAAAATAGTCATTAAAGAATCGTTATTGTTTTACCTCATGTTCAGAACTGGTTTAAACTGGATAGAGATGAATAGATGACAAATTGAAGGTTGTTAATTTACCAGGCCTACCGTTATCCCACGTTGACTGCACGTAATCATAAATTATTTCAAAGTAGCACAGCAGCTCTATCGGACAGTTGTTGAGAATATCATTACATGAACACAACTACATCATGTTTCGATATAATGAGATAGAGTTAACTAGTCCTACTTACGTTAGCTTCGATAGAGATCTACTTGTCGTAACTTCTAAGCCTTATCTCTGCAATTCTCTCTCTCTCTCTCTCCTAGTGCATTGCCTACTAGCAGATCCATGGTATATAACGCCTCCAGTCATCTCTATCTTCCGTTTTCCTCTTCGTGTCCAAATACAAGTAGATCTTAAAATCATCTATAACAATCCCTTTGATACACGATTATCCTTGGGGGATTTTGCTTACGACGAGATGGGCCCCTATGCCTTCCTCAGCTATTAACTTAATATTAAAGCCCAAGTTATCCAATTCTTCTCATTTGTTAACTCTCTCTACCCTCCCAAACTGAGAAATAACTCGTAAAATACTCCCAAGCTTAAATTGAGTACTGTAAATGCTATGATATAAATCAGCGAACGTAGTTAATACAATTGTTCGCAAAAGTATAGTCTGCGGTCTCGGCAATTTTATCTGATTTGGATAACCACATTTTGCTTTTTCACCTATCCATTCTGTATATGAAATTAACGAATAATATAATATAAAATAAAAATACATAAATAAAACAGAATGGGCAGTATAAATAGTTAACTTCTGTTTCTTTCGCTTCTTAATTAGATATTGTATACGCAAATCCTCTCATTCCCCTGCCTACTGATCTGAAATTCTACATGGGAACACAGTTCTCTCTCTCTCTCTCTCTCTCTCTCTCTCTCTCTCTCTCTCTTAGTGCACTGCCTACTGACAGGTCCATAGAATTTAACATATAATACGGGATGTTCCTGGTAAATCTTATTTCAGTCTCTCCTATTTATTTATTCATACCTTACTATGCTTCAATTTTTAAAATCTTTATTATTAATCTTTAAATTAAGAATTAAAATTACTTTCTAATTTGAAGTACTATTTGTAATTACTAATTGAAACTCTTAGTACTCTTTTACTATTTTATTATTACTTTATTTGTACTTTACGAGAGTTAATTGCTTAACTTTACTATTATTATTCACCACTCCATATATACAACACACTCTTTTGTCCACTGGCTTGAGCCAGTGGCGATGTCGGTAAGATATTTGATCGCCGATCAGGAAGTGCGGGATTCAAATATTAGGCTCGCCCGTCACTGACATCGCTTTCGAGTGAGGAAACTGACGTTAACATTAGCTTTTTGCTTTAATTTTTGTAACAAACTGCACAATTTTTCATTTTTGAAATATTCCGTATATGGTTGCATACATGACAACCTCATGTTTTTGTAAATTAGTTTCATTTCATGGTTGCTATTTCTTTTTTATCTCTCTATCGCTCGTACCACGGCATGTACAGTTGCTTTACTGTGGTGATAATCTGCCCGTGGTTACTTGTTTCGCTAGAAATGTCACTAACAACTCCCTCGAGTGAAGAGAAGGACATTAAATCCTAAATCAATTTATTGTTCATGGATACTATTAGGAATGTATTATGGTAATAAGACCGAGGTTAGGAATGAGAGGTGATTTAAAGATCCACTCAGACGTGGAGATGTATATAAAAACAGAACAGAGAAGAGTGAGACGTTATATATCATGGACCTGCCAGTACACTAAGACAGTGCACTAAGAGATAGATAGATAGAGAGAGAGAGAGAGAGAGAGAGAGAGAGAAGGAGAGAGAGGGAAAAGAAAGAAATATAGTCTAATATTTTATTTTAATGTATATCTATTGTCCTGTTCTACCGATTTTTTAATCATCAACATCGTCCTGTTGAGAAAAACAGGCGTTAAAATCTAACAAGTTAACAACATTGTATGAGGATTGTTGGATGCCCAGTCGTACTCAGACACCTGTAAGATTAGTAGCCCAGAACCTTCACTGACCCGTCAAGTACGACTTGTAATGTTTCACTGACATCTAAAACAAACAGCGTCTAAACTTGCAAATTAAATACATTCCTAAATATTAGGTCATGTTTCTCTCCCTCTTGCTCTCTCTTGCTCTCTCTCTCTCTATCTTACTCTCTCTCTCTCTCTCTCACTCTCTCTCTCTCTCTCTCTCTCTCTCTCTCTCTCTCTCTATATATATATATATATATATATATATATATATATATATATATATTTATATATATTCTGATCACTCGCTTTCTATCTTTCTCTCTCTCTCTCTTTCTATCTATCTATCTATCTCTCTCTCTCTCTTACTATCTCTCTCTCTCTCTCTCTCTCTCTATATATATATATATATATATATAGACTCTATCTATCTATCTATCTATCTATCTATCTATATATATATATATATATATATATATATATAAATATATATATATATATATATATTCTGATCACTCGCTTTCTATCTTTCTCTCTCTCTCTTTCTCTCTCTCTCTCTCTCTATCTGTTCTTTCATCCTTATAATTGGAAGGTTCAAGGGAGGAATGTCCATTCATTTAAGCTAATTGACGAGGGTTTTATAAATAAACAGTTAACACCCTCACAACTGAGATAGTCTGTTGGCAAGATGTTCGGCAGCAGGTCAGCAGGTTCAGCGTACAAATCCAGTGCTTACTCAGTCAATGCACTCCATCGGGCAGAAAACTGACGCTAAAATTGGCTTTAGCCTTTAAGCCACTTATGCTAAAATCTTTCATTTAGCGTAGACATTAAAAAGGTTACTGCTTGGCTCAGTTTCTCTGGCCGAATTCTGTGCCCTTCTTTGTGTACTATACAATTATATGTAATACTAGGTAGGCCTACTATACACACACACACACACACACACACACACACACACACACACACACACACACACACACACATATATATATATATATATATTATAGTACTCTATAATAATAAGTTATATTTTGACACTTTTGGTTAAAAATAATTCGGAATGGAACTGAAGTCGGTCAAATTCTACTGTCGTAAAGAAGAATGCGTTTTAAATTTATTTATCATATAGAGTAAGTATAATAGAGTGAAATCTAGAGTAACTAATGTTACCAACAACTTGTATTTAAATGTGCTCGAATCTGAGCATATTTTAAGAAGCCGAGCTAAGCTAAAAGTCTTGACGATCAAATAATCACTAAATGAGTGAAATTAATAATATCAATAATAATAATAATATGGAATGAGATAATAATCCCGAAGGAGTTGACTTTATTAATGGCATAGGCAGACATATTGCAGAGCAAACTGGCGATAAGCGAGAGAAAACTTTTCTTTGGCAAAGGCTTTCCATGACTTTGTAAAGATTTAATGCAGTCTGCTTCAACAATTCTTTTAAGCCGATTGAAGACCTCGAGTAGCCGGGCGGCGATTCAGCACGTATTGCTTGAATCGTTTTAATAAAACCCCAGGTTCTTTACTCCGGGGTATTTAAAATTATAAAAAATAATAATAATAATAACATAATAATAATAATTAGACAGGAGGACCAACGCCGCTACTGGTGATCAACATGAAAAAAGCTTTTCTTTGGCAGCGACTGTCTATTGCTCTCCAGCGATTCAATGCAGTCTGTTTCAGTGGCACTTTGACTAATGCGGCTTCCCAGAATGTAGAGGAATTATTTTAACCGCTTCATTTTTAACTTTTAACTAAATAAAATCTTTTTTATCTTATTGCTTAGCCCAGTGCCCTGTAGAGCCAAAGGCATTACAAAAAATTAAAAAAATTAAATAATAATAATACTGATAATACTAATAATAAATAATGATAATGACGACGACGACGATGATGACGATGATAATAATAATAATTATAATTATTATTAATATTATTATTATTATTATTATAACAATAATAATAACAACAACAATAACACTAACAACAACAATAATAATAACAATAACAAAACACTTATGAAGAATTGTGAAGATTATAAAATCGTTGTACTCATGAAGGAATTCAAACAGTTGACGTTTAGTTGGATTATTGCTTTACAACGAGCAATTCACAGAACTTTTTATGTTCCAAGCAAAACTGAGCCCACTTAATATATATTATAATAATTGAAAGCCTTTTAGACGGTCTAATTAGTGCATTTACGCAGATGCAGATAATCCAAAGTCAAATAGGCTTATAAATGAAATAAAAACAAAACGTCATTTGCTTGTTCAAACGCTTACAACTAGTCTTAAATGTATCATAAAGGACTTTAAATTGTTAAATCCAAATTGAATTTGTAAATCAAGTTACTAATCTAAATAGTCAATAATGGTAGATATTTGTGAAAGGATTAACTTGTTGGTCGATGGTGTGCTCCTGTAGATCGTGACAGCACACTGTTAATAGGAATCTCTGCCTTGGATATGCCACTGATAAAATTCTAGGGACAGAGAGAGAGAGATACAGAGAGAGAGAGAGAGAGAGAGAGAGAGAGAGAGAGTCTGAATTAGAGAAAGTTAATTTAACTTAACAGAAAACTATGTTTTTCGCAATAGCCAACTAAAGCAGGTCCAGAAATGAATGGGTAACTACCTCGGAGATAGGTTTTTAAGGCTGGCAGGACGTCGGTAAGATATTCGACCGCGGATCAGTATGTGCGGGGCTCAAATTCTGGGCTCGCCCGTCACCGACATCACTTTCGAGTGAGGAAAGTAACGTTAACCTTAGCTTTTTAAGCTAAGGATTATGCCTAACAGTGTAAGCAATGAAATTTCCATTCTTCAGCGAGCTTGCTGGTTGCTTGAAATGCAATCTTGAAATCCTAACAGTGCGAAAAAAGTGAGAAAGAGAGAGAGAGAGAGAGAGAGAGAGAGAGAGAGATGAAAGTGGGTATATAGATATATATATTTGTATCGATTTACACGTACTCTAATATATTGACAGTTAATACGCGATGACCAAGGCTTTTCAGCTCCATTTGACACAAAGAAGTCTCTCTTGTTAGATTACCGCTTGATAATCTAATCTTCAAGTGCCACAGTATTCTAATTGATCGATTCTTAGGCTTAGTAACACTAAAATTACTACGTTCACCCGATCCTATATAACAATTCATTTAAGTCTTCAGTGTATGGTAAGTTAACGGACAAGTCGCGGCGTGATATTCAGCTGTAGGCTCAGAGAAGTAATAAAATATGATAGGTTAAGATCCGCTGTGTGAGAAATCTTCGTACGAGACTCATCTTACATTATTTACTAACATTCTGAAAGAAGAATAGCGAGTGACTGTGTAGATCTGAGCTCTAGATAGAAGTGAGGGAACCTGGAGAGGATCTCTGAATATGGTTCCTGGTGGAAATACTCCCAGGAGTTGTTCCTCCTGAGTGTAGCAATTTGAGGCGAAAGATATAAGTAGCCCAAGACAATAGCCCTTAAAATAGCCTAAGATTATATCCCTTGAAATAGTCCAAGATTATAGCCCTTAAAATAACCCAAGATGATTGCCCTTACAATATAGCCCTAGACGATAACACCTGAGTTATCTCATAGAGGATTGAATGTATCTCCTGAACGTCGTCCCAGATAAGAACTTATAGTTGCCCTTGAAGTCCCACTCTCTCTCTCTCTCGCTTTGTCTCTCTCTCTCAGTCTTTTTCTCCGACAATCTCTCAAGATACTCTCTTTTGATCTAAGCAGCCTTCTCCTGGAGTGGATTAGGAAGTGGCCTTGTGTATATGTTCCAGTGTCCGCGGTTTACCCAGTTTATTTTCCTATTGAAATCTGAATATGAGTTGGATCAAGTTAGGCGAGATAATTTTCTCTCCATACAAATATTGCGCTTCCATCGTGCCAACTTCCATTGAGGGAGAGAGGTAATTTTAATCAGGGGCATTGCTCCCTTCAAGGGCGTTGACAGAAAGTCTGATTATTGAACTTAGGGTCAGCTAACTTCTGCGAGGTCATGGTATGACCTCCAGTAGGTCATAGAGTCAGCTAACTTCTGCGAGGCCATGGTTTGACCTCTAGTAGGTCATAGGGTCAGCTAACTTCTGCGAGGTGGTTTCAAGAAAGTCTGATTATTGAACTTAGGGTCAGCTAACTTCTGCGAGGTCATGGCATGACCTCCAGTAGGTCATAGGGTCAGCTAACTTCTGCGAGGTGGTTTCAAGAAAGTCTGATTATTGAACTTAGGGTCAGCTAACTTCTGCGAGTCCTACCTACTAGACTCATGGTTTGACCTCCAGTAGATCAGACACTCGTTCCAGATTCTGCAATAATGCAATATAAATCAGTGAAAATAATCCATCAAGGAATAGGTAAGATTAATTAAAGCTATCAATCAATAAAGTTTATCCTTCTGTTCCTCACTTGAAGTAGATGTCAGGTTTACTGCTTTGGAAATAACAGCAGCATGCTTGTATGTGCTTAACAACAGCTAACATAAGCTTAACAGTAGCTAATAGTAGCTTGACAACAGCTAACATAAGCTTAACAACAGCTAACATAAGCTTAACAACAACTAACATAAGCTTAACAACAACTAATAGTAGCTTGACAACAGCTAATATGAGATTAGCAACAGATAATATGAGCTTAGGAACAGCTCATATAGGCTTAACAATAGCTAATATAAGATCAAAAACAGCTAATAGTAGCTTAACAACAGCTAATATAAGATTAGCAACATACATGTAAAATTAGTGCTTACTGGCAGCTAATATGAGCAAAATATAGGCAAAGCAATACACAGAAATATAAAACAATCAGGTTAACTAAAGGATTAAACAACCAACATTCAGCCATATATTGCGTAACTGTATCTATAAAATTTAATCAAACCTTGATTTGTAAAGGCATTTGAGATATCATACTGCCTTTGATTATCTCTCCCACTGTGCGTCCTTATCATAGCATTATGCTATATCCATGAGTGTTGCACAAAATAGTATCAACGTATGCTTAAGCGTGCACAACTAAGGTAGCGACTCGATTCTGTAATACTATATATAAGCGTGATTGTGTGCACGTATTTTATCTATTGATAACGCCGGTATTCAGCTAAGTCAAAAGCTTTACTATCACATAATTGAGCTCCATTGAGACAAGAAATGTGTCGATGTTAAGCTGATATGCTCAATTAAATGCAGCAGATACCAGACAATGTACATGCACAATGCTATGTAGATTTAAATGTAATCTAGTATACATTTTTGACTAAAACGACTAGCTATTGTATAGCTATATGGCATGCATCAGTACCTTCAGGCCTTTATGTCCTTTTTCACGATCCCCTATGGCTTTTGCATAGTTTTATTCGACTGGAGAGAAATAGACTTTCTATTCTATTCTGTTTTATTCTATTCTATTCCATTCTATTATTACTATTATCATTATCATTATTATCATCATCATCATCATCATCATCATCATCATCATAAACAAAAAAGTCTGGCGATTACAACATGCGATTACAATATGATTAATGTGACTAATGATATAAATTTTGTCATAATTAGATGTAATGTTGATATAATCTTTTTCAATCATATTGGCTGAATTTTACCAGGAATGTTTGGAACAGAATTTAAAAGTGAACGATATTTTTAGAGTTTAATTGCTTAAACAAGGAATGTATTGTAAACCTTCCAGAAATGAATAAAGTCATTGTCTGAAGAAATATAAAACTACAGGTAGAATTTAGACTCAACTGTGGCAATGTACAAGCAAGTGTGATAGATTATAAACTTTATTTGGCTGCAGATTAACTTGTCAGTTTTTTGCCCATCTATATACATGTAGTTCTTAAGTTATGAAAAGTTTAAATCTCAGCGAACTGTTTTGTGGGTTGACGCAGCTAAAAGCAGATGAACAACAATTGAAGTTTGGCCGATACCGCCCAATACTCAGAGTTCAATTAGTATAATACAATTATAATACAATACAATATAACATAATATTATCTCTGACGTGTTTAGATTCTGCTTGATCATTAAAATATATACAAAACTTGAAATAATAGTATTACAAAAGTTGACTAAGCAGAAGTTGCAGAAGACAAAGAAATATCACCTTAGAAGATGCCATATTTTTCAATTTAAAGGAACCACACAAACTAAAAAGTTAAAGCTACAATGATAATATCTGTAGGTTTGCCTATATAGTTTAGGCTTACATTGAGAATAATCTACACTAAATTCTACCTAGTATTTCGTTTGAATGTAAAAGCTATAGAATTTTTATATGCCAAAGTTTTAAAACAAAATTCATGCGTAAAATGTAACTTAGTCGATTAAACGATAACACATGAAATTAAATATTATATATTTTTAACAAAGTTCGTGCTGCCAGCATTGTCGACGTTTTGATAAATTCAAAATGTGCTTCATTTTCAAATAAACTTAATGGTCTGCAGAAATACTGGAATCAATTAGTAGATTAATGAAATAATTAACTGACTGACTAAATAATTAACTATAATTATTAATCTGTTCATATGTTGAAAAAGTTCCAGTCATAATAATAATAATAATTATTATTATTATTATTATTTTTTAATTTTTAAATTATTATTATTATTATTATAACAATGATAGTAATACTAATAATAGTAATAATAACAACAATAATAATAATAACACTAATATTATTATTATTAGTGGTACTATTGTTGTTATTATTGTTATTATTATTACATGTATTGCTGTTGTTACTAATCAAAATACTTGTACTTAAACGAATTGAGCACACGTATTTAGACATTAACTAAATAATAAACTGACTAAATAATTAACTAAATTAACTAAAGTAACTAAATTAACTAAATTAAATTAACTAATTAACTAAATAATTAGCTGACTGACATACTGATTGGCAAATAGATTGATTAATAAGCAGTAATAAGTTGATCAATTTGGAATAAGTTAAAGCGTTAGATATCTCGCCATTGAATTCTATCAAAGCGCCACCTGTGAGTATTAATTCTAGTGATTTGGGAATGCGATGACCACTGTCAATAGTTTAATGGACTAGGAACTTTTATCAACAATAGATAACATTGATTTCAACAGATAGACCGTACATTCGACTACTCTAGCTGTAATTAATTCAATAACCTGTGCCTGTTGTTTTCAATTACCCAACAGATTACAGAGCTCTAGAAAATTCTGTCCCATACTAATATAATCTAGCGTAACTTTACAATAAAGACACTCAGTTTTTGATTGCCTTTTCATATCAACGGCTCTCTGATACTGTAATTCTAAAAAGCCAATAGGGCAGCAGAGTTATTAGGTTAGCCTTGTTCGCTGAACTATTTAAGACGAGCAAAAGCTTAGTGTGCTGCTTCAAAGGCATCTAGCTCTCACTGACTTAACTATAGAAAGCTGCAGCTCCGAGCGGCTTCAGCAGACGTATCTAGCGCTATGTCCACTAACAGGATTGACGCAGAAGAATTGCTTCCATTGAACGGCGGAGCTGCAATGGATCACTCTCCAGGTAAACCAATTCTCCTCTTGTCCATCTTCCAGTCTAATTTAATTTACTATTTTAATCTCATCACTAGTTTTGCTCTGACTCTGTTTTAGCGATTTACTGACGGATTTATTAACTTTTGTTAATCTAGGAGTCAGTTATACGAAAATATATCGCAGTGGATATTATAGGAGGCAATAGAGCGAGCCTCATGTCAATTACGAACCGGTGAAATGGATAACATTTACTTTATTGTATTTTTATCGAACCTCATAAAACTTGGTGACCCTTTCATCAGATAGCAAATGGCAGATTTATTATGACGTGACGATCGCGTAATTGACCTCGTGGTGAGTTTAACGCCAGTTTCAGTTCTCAAGACGACATCAGCAATAGCAGCGTCTCGGGTTAGAACCCAGAACCAACTCATCCCCAGTGGAAAGCTCTACAGATTACGCATTTGGCTAAGCCTGGTCTTAAGTATTAACCCGGAGAAATTAGGTAGCACCACGTAATGCTGGCAAATGTAAAAATTTTCCTAATTCTCATCAACTCCTAAAAGAATTCTGAAGATCTGAACCAATGAACCGCAGTCGATATATCTAACCGATGTGGTACACGGTTCAGCCTTGTGGTATATTAGCAATGAAATTGAATTAGCGAGGCAAGCGAATTTCAATATTAGCATATTTTAACTAACTCTCAAACTATGTTTCAACAGCTTTTCTTGAAGATACTCTAAAACTAGTCATAGCATATGGATTGCAGAATTGAATATTATAGTGTTCATAGACCTCTTAATACAACAGAATATAGAAATGTATCAAAACATCTAATCTGCCGCAATATTAGCAACCCTGGCATGTTGAAATGGGACATTCTTTTAGCGTATACCTTAGCCATGACCTTATTTCAGACCAGGTAATCCTATCTGCTTAGAACTTCGACTGCTGATCGGGTTCTACAGCGCATTTACATATCATTACATCTCATCGGTCACCCTGCGTCCTACATCTCTGCAACACGTAGTACAACGTACCATTGTTAGCGTTGTTGTTGCTGCTAAGCCAAAATACAACACGCGATGACGACATGCTCCATCTTTGGATAGAGCTTTGAGACTACTGTTAAAGGATAGTTTAACGTCGGTTCCTTAGCTCGAAGGCCTATCAGCGAGTTGCCAATCGACTCAGTTTACTCTACTTGACGAGCATTTTCAGTAATTTCGGTTATTTCATGTGTTTCTGTTGTTTCAGCTGTTTTTGGTTTTTTAAATCTAATTTTGTTAATCTTTTTAATATAGGATAGACGATAGAATCATAAAATAATATATGTCCCAATTCACTAAACTAGTTAAACCATAAACATCGATCACCAATTCTCATAGTCATCGAAGAAGAGTTTCAGAGATTAACCATTTTTATTAGTTTAGAAATTTCTCTCGAAAGTTCTAAAATTGCTTGAGACGTAGAACAAATAAAACCTGACTGACAGTGAGAGCCCTGGATTTGAACCTGCGTCTACTGATTCTCAGTTGAGCGCCTAACCATTGTGCTCATTCCATGAAGTCAACCGGATGTCCCCACATCGCTATGTCAATCCGGGATTGAATTGTTGACTCCGGATTCAGCAGCACCTATGAGCGAGACCAGCTTAAGGACTGTTGAATCCGAATCCTTGGGACCCCGCCGGAAACTGTCAGGATTATATCCGGGATTTGATATAAATGAGTAAAAAATCGCTGATATAAAGCGCTAATCATACAAATTCTTTGTGTAGAGCGTCAAATACATTGTGACTACTTAATATATGAACCCGTCGTAAATAGCACTCCAAGACCTGCAAAACACTCCAAGCCAAAGAGTTTATTTAACGTCCGTTTCCGTGCTACAGAAGTGCAGCAATAAATAGTTCGAATGGAATTCGAACACGTGATATTCTGCTCATTAGATAAGTTCTCTTCAAACTCAACCAGTCTAAGTTAGATATATTATTTTTAAGTCAATGCTACTAAAATCTGCAGAATATAAAGTGAATTACTAGTGTTCCATTACTTTTCGCAATAGAGGAATTATTTTGTATTTTCAACAATTTTTGATCGGTTTATTTTAGGAGCTCTTTTTCGGAAACTATTCAAAATGTGACTAATTTTAGAAACCATTTTACATTTTCATGGATATTTATTATATGACGCTAGATATGCAGTCACGATAAAGCTTTGGGTATGATGTGTCATGAAAAGTCTTAATTTCTGTCTTATTTTTTCTCTTTTTCTATTTATCGCTTTCTTATTTTCTTTTTCTCTTCATTTGTTTATCTAGCTTTGTTCGATTTTTTCTATTATTGTCGTTAGACAATACAGCTATCGGCGAATCCAGTGCAAACGCTATAGCTGACTAAATGATTAATTAATAAGTCATTTTAAACTGAGTTTGACAATCTCACCAGTGATAATTTTAAATAACTAATCAGAAACTTTTAATAAGTAGCGAATAGCTTTTTTGATGTTATGATTGAATTATATCTCTCATCTTTGAATGAGGTAACGGACGTTAAGCTGTTGCTGTATTTTAATTGCCAATGTATGAAATCTGGGGTTTAAGACTATGAAAGCATAATATAAAAGCATGCTGAAAGCTGCCCAACTAATAGAGTTGTGCGTTTCAATGAACTTCTGAGGCAGATGGCGCTGTGATGTGGTTGAGAAACGGTAGCATAGTAAAGTTGAGTAAATACGCTATCGTAAACTCATTTTGTTTGATTGGCAGATATCCTGCCTATGCTAGTTATGCTAACCTGTGAAATATTTATTTCCATTTACCGTTGAATTGTATATAATATTTAATATTTAAAAAAGTGGTATTTCGAGTTGAATGCTGAGTATTTCAAGATGTAGGCTTAGATCGTTAAGAAACAATTCCCTAATTAGATGTTTTATTTTTATTCCGTATTCATCTTTATTGAATTGATTTTCCTCACTTCTGAATTTCTGTTAATTGGATGCATTAACAACTTTATTTTGATAATATAAATCGCCATAACAAAGCTATGGGGCCCGGATCAGCTCGCTAATTCTTAATGATATTAATTTCAATATCGAGCTTGATTTCATCACATATCTACATATAAATAACATCTGGCAGGTGTTAAATTGTCGCAAACAAAATTAGAGAATTGTCACAATACGTACCAAACATTGCGCAATGACCTCTTGCGGGGTAGAAACTCTAAAACCAGTGAGTCATTCAAAGCAGGGAAACTTTTCTCACAACAGTGAATTAATATTTTCTATCCGGGATGAAATTATTCCATCTAGGCCTACTTTCTACACTCATAGATTAGAATTTAATACAGAAAGTTTTAAACTAAGTTAGAATGAATAATTTTAATAGAAAGCTCGCACGACTGTCTGGTAGAAATTACAGCACCAAACTGAGTTGTAACAAAACACCTTTACTTAAAGAATTAGTGTTCTGCTCTGAGCCGGTTTCTGTTTGCCTCAATCCGGTCATCCGGTTCTAAAGCTTTCTTTTAATTGTCGCTTTTTATAAACGATATGCCATAATTTCGTTTGCTGACTTCTGTGAAACACGTCCTAGATTTTAGAAAGATCAATATCTGCTCACATTAAATATTACTGTATAGAATTTTCTGATGATAAAGATGCGCAAAATTCGCAAGTGTAAGTATTTTAGTTCTCGTTTTTTATATTTTACTTTTTAGCTAAATTGCATCACATAACAACAGACTGTTGGTTATTGCACTGTTATAATCTATTAATAAGGTTCGCGGTTATTTAATATTTTCTCTCTTTCTCACTCTCTCTCTCTCTCTCTCTCTCTCTTTCTCTCTCTCTCTCTCTCTCTCTAGTTTCCCTTAGTTCCAACACACACACTCACATTCAGTCTGCTTTCGCGCTCAATAAAGAGCACTCCATGGATCAACAAGTTTATCTCTTCACACAAAAGTATGCCATAGCCATATCTTATGTATATGTACATGTAGTCTAAAAACTTCGACAAAATATGGCTTATCAGGTAGTTTTCCGTTTCCTTTCCACGGTTTTTTCTTAGTCGCTTCTTATGTCTCCTGCAGTTAACAGTATGTCTATACTTCAGCGTCCCGGACACGACGTAGAATTAAATCAATTATAGTATCCATTTTGTAGTATTTTACTTTTTCATTATTAAGTTTTTGTATTTTTTTATTTTTTCGTGATAGGTTCTGAGAAACTTTACTGTATTGGGTTTGAAATATTTGGAATAGATCCGACGAAAATGTTCTTGCACCTTAACCGCTTACTAACTCGATATTGAAAAAATCTGCCCTAACAACATCTGAAACGATATGGCTAAATAAGCAAATTTTATCTTTGCTTTGGGCCTGATATTATCATAGTTACGCTAAATAAATTGGCTGTTGAAGAAGTATATAGTCTTAATCAACAGATTCTGAAGTAATAAGTAATAAAGATTGTTTGCGGTAGGAATGCAAGTCTCTAAGCCAAAGTAGGCGGAAAATTTATGACTGAACCAAACCAAAGTCGATAGTACAGTGTTAAGAAGTTAACTATATCAGAGACCGGTCAGGCTTTGAACATCCCTCTTTTTTGCTAAAAGTAGGTCCCATGACTAGTTAACCACGTTATAACTGAACCGCTGCTCACTGGATACATGGGGGAAAATTTGGACGATTACTTTACTATACTTTTTTGTAAACGTTACGATGGTTTTTGCAGTTGTTTAAATGTGTGGGTATTTTATTGTTGAAATATTTTCTTGTAAGCTAATGTACACTTGTGATATTTGTCATATGTCTAAAGGAAACGTGTTCACTGTCAGATCTCTGATCTGTTTTAAGTGAGAACACTTTCAGTTTTCACTAGTCAATGATTTACTGCGATATTTAACAGTACAGAAGATTAGCCGCAATATGTATATATATATATATATATATATATATATATATATATATATATATATATATATATATACACATATATACACACACACACACACACACACACACACATATATATATATATATATATATATATATATATATATATATATCATACATTACGATTAATCACGATAAGAGTATACCATAAATAAATAGCTTTAAAATATTAAACTGATCAGACACGTACGTTGTCACGTGTGTATTCGAAGAAAGCAAAACCTGTAATAATAACATAACACAACATATCAGCACACTGAATAAGGAAGCACAGATGCATGTTTAAGGCCCATTTCCTCCTTCCTTTTGGTGGCTATTAGTAATCTTTGCCTTTTTGGCACATCAATTGCAGCCGGCGCGGATTTAAAAATAACCTTCCAACACCCTCGGGATTTTTTCCTTAAAAGCTATCAACACTCGGTCTTCCAAGGTGGTCACCCACAAAATATTAACGGAGACCGATGTAGCTTAACTTCGATTATTGACGCGCAACTAAGCCAAGTGCGCGAAATGCTGCCGTATATGTACGCTGTTGCGTCACGTGTTGGAATGTAATTGTATCTGTGTATGTTATCTACGACGAAATGTTGAAACAATGATTTTATAATTGATCCAATCTGATCTACTAATAGTTGGATAAACTTACGGACGCTAGCCGCTGTTGATGATTATTTACATTTTTCGGATTGTTAAAAGAATTCTTGTCTTTCCAACGATCGACTCTGCAATGCAACACCGACTGACCGGCATTTAAAATCTCTTCGCGGAGTCATTTCTTTATTGTAAGCGATGAAATCCGGACGGAACCGGTTTATCGATTTTCATCCTGGACGTAAAGTCAGGCGGATAAGGACGATTCATCCGGTTCGGAAGTAGATAGATGGACGCAAAGTTAACCTGAATAGAATGGAAGCGTTTGATCTGCAATTTATTATCTTCCATTTTATGGATTTAGACTCAATTGATGTTTCATTTCTCAACAATGTTCGCTTGACTTAACGCAATACTCCGCTCGGTCGAAAACTCGATATGATATTATTGCATCCGTTATAGACACCATTGATTTGAGAATTTCCGAAGCGGTCTTGAAGTTATGAACAGAAAACTTTTAGTTTGATTTTTTATAAGTTGAGGAATAAAGTTACTCTTTCATCTTCCTTCTAGGTCGTCAGCGATGTCCCCAACATCTCAAGAGCTTCGAGTAATAGTAGGAACTCAGAGATAAGTGCTGCCAGATAACAGAGATCAAAGGTAGCAGAGATCAAAGATAAGAGAGATCAAGACCGTAGCCGTCTTTGCTCTAATTTCTTTTCGTTTTTCGTTATTCTTTCCTGTTCTGATCATTCGTTTTTCCATAATCCGCATGAATAGAAATTTTCAAGAAAAAAGAGAGAAAATGCAAAAGAAGATCTGAATGTTTTTTCTGTTGCTTTCTTATTATCGACTTTGTCATATCTTTATAATTCGTTAAGTTCGCAATTCCCTGTCCCAGACAATATCTTTAGATGAGGAACGGACGTTAAACCAGTATTATTAATCATTAATTAGCATAGTTGCTCTACATTTCTCGATGCAAGCTGAATGTAATAAAATGTATAGGTCAGAATAGATAAATGTCAGAATAGATGACAGTATAAATGTCAGTATAAATGTCAGAATAGATAACTATATCCATCTAGTTATATTATGTGAAGTAAAATAATGTTAAGCTGTTGGTGTCCTGCGTGATGGACTTAGGGTTCCTTAATAAGCCACAAACCTTTGTTCACTGTTGCAGTTTATTGTTTATTGTTGTGTTATTTTGTAAAGTGTGTTGGTTTGATATATATATATATATATATATATATATGTACATTTAAATACTCAAATAAGTAAATAAATAAGTACTTAGATACTTGAATATTTAAATAACTAAGTAAATAAATGCATAATTACTTAACTAAATAAATAAATAAATGGTGAACAAATAACTAAACAAATGATAAACAGAGCTACTGTTATAATATTATCTTCTGTTCCTCTAGTTATGCATTAATCGTTTAGACTCGATACCGCATTGCTTGCCGCATGACCGAGTCACCAATTCGACACGGTCACTCGATGTCACACACGAGTTTTACATTAATCCTATTCGCTGTCGATCAGCCAAGCGATCAGTCAGTCACCGCGCAGGTGTTTAAACAATTTAGCCTCCAAGGTTATATCAAGATTTGAACCTCGGTCCTCTGGAGTGTAGGACAAAGTACTAAACAAATTGGAATGTTTTACACGTACGCCAATTGTAGAAGTGTTGATGTTATACTTTGAGATTTTTAAAGGAAAAGGTAAAGTCTAAGCGTCAATTTTGGTTTCATGAAATTTAGGAATTATCCAACAGGAGCTGCGCGTTTTTATTATGGGTTAATTAACGCATGTGCTGAGGAATCTAATGACAAACCACCTCAATGATCTCAGGGTCGTTCACTGTAAATGAATATTTCATAGTTCTATAAGGAATATACAAAATTGTTTGCTTAATGCATTCCTGAAGTACGCGACTTTAGATGCATGCACAGCTAGTTGAGGCCTGGAATACTATCTAATCCCGTTCAACTGGAAGGGATCCGGTAGAAATGTTGCTGATAATTTGATCCCGTGTGACTTATTGATTGCTCGCTATTCCATGAAATGTAGATCCTTCCACTGCCTCATACAATGTTCCCGGATACTGGATCGTGGAAACTTTTTGACGTCAACGCAATCCATATCTCTGATAACAAAACAAATGTTTAAAAGTCGATCAGATTTATCAAATCGCAATTGTAATGTGACCATTTCTAATATGCGTTATTTTATTAACAAACGCAGGGAACTCAGGTATCTTCTCTCGGAATATCGATGCATTTAGTTTGTCCAAATTTTAACCTGAGACCCCTCCTTTCAGAAGAAGAGATTCTGGAAATTATATGTTTCTAAGTGAATACTGGTCGTTTAAAGAGAAAATACTTGATATCATGAAACAAATGAAATGATCTAATTAGAGTTCACCGTATTGTTTTGTCAATAATAATAATAATAATAATAATAATAGATCAGCTTTGTTTTAAAGTGCCCACCTTTCATATTGTTAATTATATTCCACTTATGGCAACAGGATCATATTTTTTGCTTAATTCTATTTTAACATATTTTTTGCTTAATTTTATTTTAACATATTTTTTGCTTAATTTTATCTTCTTATGAGTTCAGTAATTGCGCAGACTAATTCAGAATTATAAATACAGCCTGAGAGGTATTTGATATGACTCCGAACTATGTTGCTCGTTTGGAAAATTAACCAGTTCTCCAGTATAGCTCAAATTAAAACATTCAGCCTTATTCCAAAGCCTACCTACAACTATTTATAGGTGCGATTAGCCAAATGATCAACTCTGTATAGACATAAATCAACGCTTGTTTTCAATAATCGTTTCTCATAATTACTACTCTGAAATTGCTGCTTCAAGCTGTGCTTGTTTGTCGAATGCTGTTAATACAGGCAGTTCTATTTAGTGCCGTTTAGCGCATGGCCGAGAAGCTATGGTAATAAATCAGGAGACCGTGTGTGTTATATCATTTGAGCGTAATAAATACATGTAGTAATACATTCATTCTGCTGTACCACGAGGCATTTGTTACTATTTTAGCTCCATTATAAACTATCGAATTATGAATAAAGGTGCAGAGTTGAGGTCATGATACCATGAAGTGATAGGCCTAAGTGGGAGATGTCTTCCAAACCATCCAAGGCCAATATACCATATGCACTATTACCTAAAATCATCATCATCATTATCTTCCCTTGAATCCCAGTTTAGCTGTGGTCTGAATACGAATAGACTAAACTTTCTCATTCGTTTTTCAAAATTTTGAAATTTCTAGAGCCGAGACGTTCACCGAATGCCCATTTTGAAAGTGGTTTAGATCTTAGTGCTTTGTAGCCAGTTATAATACATGCAGTCGACGGTTGGTCTATTCTTCAGAAACCTTTACGCAACACTATTTCCTAAAATAATGATGGTAAAATTAAAAGAAATTAAGTAGCTAAAATCATTTAACTAAACCTTAGCGCTGTTTCAGTACCACAAGTGTACCGTTAGAGATATTCCTGCGGGTTTTCGAACCCTCAGTCAGTTACTAATCTCAAGCAAGCCTGCTACTAGCTCGTCAACCAGTCCGTATGGTGCAAATGAAACCAAAAAAGGTTGAAATATATGTTAATAATGTACTTTAAGAACTTTTAGCTCATCTTTTAGTAGTTAGAATTACTACAAAACTTAATAAAGCGTGAAACATACCTTACAGTACAAAGATGACGCTTGATAGCAGATTTTGCATAATGTATTCTGATTGTGTGTCTTTCAATCTATTAACATACCATATAAATTGCTTAAAACTGTAATCATATCTTTATAATAAGGTCAGGTATTTGAAAACTTTCCGCTATGATAATAAGGGCCTTTGTTTGAACTCGACTTTTTACAGTTCAGAAACGGTCATTTAGTTTGCCTATTTGTCTAAGTTAAGTAACTTTTGGTTCTCGTAAAATTTGAATGTTACTTAATTAAAAATTGTTATTATCACTTAGCAGTACGGAGTTTTCACAATTGTACTTGTATGTAGAGAGCCCGTATTCACATCATAAGGATTCATTTTTATGTCGTATAGTACGTGCATTCAATGATACAAGATTAGCATTATATATTACTAAGTCTTATACGTGTATATTGTTTGCATATACAATTTTATACAATATATACATTGCATATACAATTATATAGGCCTACTTATGTATACAAAATATACATAGGCTATATATACAATGTATGTATATAGACTTGTATATCAATAAGTCTTACACATGTACATTGTTTATATATACAATTTTATACAATATATACATTATATATATATAATTATATACTAATATATACAAAGTATATATATATAATGTATATATAGACTTGTATATACATTATATATATATAGGCCTATATATATATATATATATATATATATATATATATATATATATATATGTATATATATATATATACATATATATATATATATATATATATATATATATATATGCCTATATCAAACTCATCTGATCAGACTTGCTTGCTGTCTGCAGACACTACATTACAACTGCTGTCTCAAGGTTCGACCCTGACTCTACGTTTTGCTTATAATTTAGAATTTGACAAGTGCGCGATGCACTCGCTTACAATCGAATACTTTTTTTTAGAGAAGCGGCGTTATATACGACCTGTTGTTGAACAGCTTTACAACCAATAAACCAATAAACAAATTAAATTAGAAAAAAAACTGTTCACAACTGTCCCGATGAGAGTTATTACATTGAAATAGTTGACTAAAATCTTTGCAAATACCTATTTATTTAATCTATTTACAAATACCTATTTACTTAATCTAATTAGAAATACCTATTTATTGAATCTATTTACAAATACCTATCCCCATACCGACATCGCCACTGGCTGGAGCCAGTGACGAAGTCGATAAGACACTCGACCGCGGATCAGTATGTGCGGAGTTCAAATCCTGGGCTCGCCCGTCACTGACATCGCTTTCGAGTGAGGAAACTGACGTTAACCTTAGCTTTACCAGCTTTTTTACCATAAACAATTTGGTAATCAGGATCTTTTATGTAGTAATATCTGAATAGTAGGCTCCTATAGTAGATAATATCTAAATCTTGTAAGTATTAGCAAATAAATAAGTTAAGTCTGTAAATAACAGATCCATTTAACAGCCTGTACGTTAGCAGATTTGTGCTCTAAGACAAGGGTTATAGGTTCGACTTTCAACCGGACCCCTCATTCTGCAACCCTCTACTATTCGTTTTCTGATATTCTTGCTATCGTCCTGCTGTCCTTGGCTCCGCTGAATTGGCTATTCTAATCTAGATAATGCTTGTAGAAACACTTCTAAACGTCAGGGCTTCGTCATCGAATCCCTGAGGGTTAATAGCGGCAGTTCCTACGAGTCATCGGAATTCTGCGCCAGTAGTTTTCGTCTTTGTTTCTTTGACTTCTACGCTAGGTTAGATGTTAAGCAAATAAACGAAATTTAGTTTTCCTCTTGTTTGCTTCACTTTCAGCATTTGCTGAGCAGTCAGTGTTCTTGTTTCTTGTGTCTTAACATCTTGGCAATGGTTAAGTCTTACTTCTGTCCTTTTTCTTTCTTTCTCTTTTCTTTCTCTCTTTGTTCGGTTATTTATTTATTTTTCTTCCGTCATTTCGTTCTCCTATTCCTTCCCTTCTTCCTTTTTCTTCCTTTTCTTCATTTATTAGCTAATTAATTTTTAAAAGAGCCTTTGAGCTCAATTGTTGCTCAATGTTGAGCAACAACATTAATTCATCACCATATTTACACAACTTTCATCGATAGGTATCAGGGGCTGTCAGTCTCCAACATTCAGTTTTTTAGAACTGAACTTCGAATCTGTGCATCAAAGCCAAGGTTAGCTTCTGTGTTCCCGCACTTTCAGTACCACAGTACTTTTCAGTACTTTCAGTTGATGCGGTTAGAGATACTGTCTGGCTGTGATTGGAATCGATGACCTACTGTTTATTAAGCGAGCTCGCTACCAGATCAAAAATAACTTCTGAGGGGTATAAAGTTAATTTCTTATTTTTTGTTACGCGAGATCGCGCATGTTTGTATCAGTAGGAAACTCTATATCACTTAACTAAATCTCAGAAGCATGTCATCACCAGTGGTAATTAAGTAGTCCAGCATCTGACAGACCACAATGCCAGAACCGATACGGCTAGATCCTCCGAAGCTTGGAATTAGAAGCCTAATCTTCAATTAGTGCAGACTTGATTGTCCTTCAGACCCTACATTGATCTTCAGTGATTATGATATATATATATATATATATATATATATAAAATATAATATAAACATATGTATATAATATATATATATATTATATATATATATATTATTTATATATATACTAGATATATATATATATATATATATATATATATATATGGTAAAGTTAATTCACTGAACAGATATTATTTGAATTTTCTGTAAGAGTAAGCGTTGGTCTCAGTGGCCACTCAAAGAATTTTCTATTATTAGCAATGTTATTTAAATTTATATAAATAGCATCTATGAATACTCATCATACAGCAATACATGTGATGTATTTAAAAAGAAATAATAAATCATAGTACATTTCATAAATAATATTTATTTTTAGACTCAGAATTGTTACGTTAGAAGGATGCCATATTGGAAGTCAAGGTTACAAGAGATTTGACAAAGATTAATGACACCTGCAGTAGCTAGTTGATAACTGGTTCTTGTTATATGCCAAACTTTAGAGCTTTCAAAAGCTCGCTTATGCTTTATTACACTGCATCGCTGCTCATTGTCGCAGTAGATGATGTTTTTGAGATGAGTTTTCTGAAAGAAAACCTGGCTCTATTCTTGGTGGTCTTGTGATCGCTGTGTGGTCCGGAAAAAGCAAGAATAGGCTAATAAGTTTATTAATTTTATTTATAAAATTATTTCATTTTTACCTTAGGGGTTCAAAAAATAAGTAGAAAATAAATAATATGAAAAGAAGTTTGCCAGATTTCATTTTCCGTTCCTTGAGTATTCATTGCATGATTGTGAAACTGCATCTCTATCGTTTATGCTTATTTACTTGGGTTAATCAATGGTGTTCTCGTTGGGTTCTAGCCGTCTAACAGTATATGCCTGTAAATTTTTTGTTTCAATAAGACCTTTTGGTAGAGAATATAGTACATCTCAAGGGCTAAGGCTTATGCAAGCCTAGTTTAATTTCAGTTTCCTGTTCGAATGGACTGTCAGTGACGGGGAGAGAACTGAATTTGAACCCTATACCTACTGATCGGAACGTGGGTAACTTTCTAACATGACACCGACTGAGCTCATAATAAATTAACAATTTCTGTGAAGATAATGAAAAACCACCTAAGAATCAAATTGTTTTCCCCCTGATAGGATTCGTCGCTTTGAGTGGAGAACTCGTTGTACTGCAGGATAAACTGATTGATGAACTGATTGATGAACTGATTGATGAACTGATTGATGAACTGATTGATGAACTGATTGATGAACTGATTGATGAACTGATTGATGAACTGATTGATGAACTGATTGATGAACTGATTGATGAACTGATTGATGAACTGATTGATGAACTGATTGATCAATTGATTGATCAATTGATTGATCAACTAATTGATCAAATGATTGATTAACTGATTGATCAACTGATTGATCAACTGATTGATCAATTGATTGATCAACTGATTGAACAACTGATTGATCAACTGATTGCTCAACTGATTGATCAACTGATTGATCAACTGATTGCTCAACTGATTGATCAACTGATTGATCAACTGATTGATCAACTGATTGATCAACTGATTGATCAACTGATTGATCAACTGATTGATCAACTGATTGATCAACTGATTGATCAACTGATTGATCAACTGATTGATCAACTGATTGATCAACTGATCAACTGATTGATCAACTGATTGATCAACTGATTGCTCAACTGATTGATCAACTGATTGATCAACTGATTGACCAACTGATTGATCAAGGACGTCCTCACGGTTTTGGCGAGATATTACACGATCAAGAGTAATTTGTTGTTTGACTCATTCAAATCCTTTCAACAGTTCACGACAGTTTGAATGCACTTCAAATTTCACTTGCCAAGGTTAGATTTTTATCTTAGACACCTTTTAGACAGGTTTCACGTGACGGTCAAAATGTAAACAAGCATCACGGGACAGTATTGTTACCTACATGATTTATTTGTGATTTTGAAGATATATTTAGAAAATCCGGCTAGCTGCATATTTAAGAAATTCGACAATGGTGGAAAATAGTTGAAGCATGTCGTCATATGAGAGAAGCTATGGAATTTTCTTGAATGCAATTATGGAAATGAGAAATTGCTGAATGTGTTATGTTGATTAAATGATATAAAAAGCTCGGTTTAATGGGGTGGGCACTCTTGGAGGTTTTCATAGCTCACGTGCCTTGAGGCTTGGTTTATCATAAATCAAAATATTAAATAACAACACATAAATAACATTAATAAATAATAAAACGCGAAAGCTGCATAAATACAAATATCCAGAAAAATAATTTTAGTCTTTAATAAAAGTTTTATTGATTATTTTGAATTAAAAATAAACAATAATAATAATTAAAATCTAGTAATATAGCTAAAAGACTTGCAATATCAGTTATATTAAACTTATTACTGCTATGTTTTATACAGTTTATATTTCTTTTAATAATTTTCTTTAACTAGATTAGCGTAAATTAATCAAATATTCGCTAAAAGAATTATTGAAATATATAATCAACTAAAGAGCACATTTATGTTAAATTACATGTTTGGCCTATTTACTTCAATTAGCTTTAAGAAGATTTTAACTTAACTAATTAATTTGAGCTCTTCGATGTGGTCTTTTGGCTATATTTCGCAGTTATTTAACAACTGAATATGCTTGCAAATTGCAACAAATATTTCATTAATTAATTAATTAGTAAAAATTAATTTGTAATTGTAGCGTTATGTCAATATTTCGTGATTGAATTACATGTACAGTATTTTAAAACTCAAAAAAATTAAAATGGAAATGATCTTTCATCAGCTCGTTAAATATTTTCTCTAAAAAGAGGATAAAACGAGCAATGACGGCGCTACAAATCGAAAGCTTTAAACTTAACAAAGGTATTTAGTAATGACAACCCTGAGTATTTCTCTAACGTCTTTAACAACTTGTCTTCTAATCGGCAGAGTTTATAACCGTTAACAAAATGAAGAGTTTGCTCCTTGATTTTGAATTACGCAAAAGGTGAAACATATCATTGGTGTGGAAATCGACGTTAAGAGAAATCAAGGATAAGAGAATTGAAGGACGTGGAGAGACTTGGAGAGGGCATTGTGTCCTATCAGAATGTGGGATTCGTCGTGGGATAAAGAGCTCGCCTTGAAGTAATAGACCTGATTTCAAATCCCAGGTCAGTAGTAAATATAGAACAATCACTTGGATGGTAGAAGATTAATCCTATATCTTAACTTACTACAAAATGCGCTATGTTATCAAATAAAACTCTAATTATTTTATTACAACAATATTGGAAATAAAATAAACGGGATATTTTCGAAACTGAATGAAAATTAATACAGATTTGATTTACCGGACTCTAGTTTTTAGTATTTATACCCACACAAATATCAGAGCATACGTATCAGCATACTGTGTATCGGCAGCACGCTGATTCAGATTTATAACTCTGTCTTTATCTGTTTTCGAGAGGTTGATCTATAACTCAATGGCTGATATCAATCGGCAAAGCGATAATTGTAATTCCTCTGACTAAATACCAATTACTGAAGCCAAACTTATCTTTATGACAGAATAAAGGTCCTTTTATTACGATCTACTATCTAATATTTCACAATACATGACACTTCATGACACCATATGACACTAAATGACACTGAATGCTATTAAATGACACTACATGACACGGCATGTCATACAGTGGCATGACACGGTATGACAGTGCATTACACTGTTTGCTACTCTATGAAGCCTTTTCGTGAACAAAGCTAGGAAAGACTAACAATTTAACGCTAATGTCTGTTTTATATTAGCTAGTGGAGAAGTTGACAAAGGCCACTTTTTCAAAATTCCTCAAAACGATCTCAGGTGAATATTAGAGTACACTTCGGTTACAGTAACAGATGTTAAAATTAGGTTTCTATATCACAAGATCACCTAACGGGCTAACAGAGACCGCCCAAATAATTTCTCGAACCCGTAAGCCCCGAACTCCTTTCAATTACTCAATTGCACTGGCGACTCAGCCAAGAAATAACTACTGCCCCAAGAAATAGCTACTGCGCCATGAAATAGCTACTTCACCAAGAAATAGCTACTGCGCCTAGCAATAACTACTGCGATAAGAAATAACTACTTCACTATGAAATAACTACTGCGATAAGAAATAACTAATTCACTATGAAATAAGTACTGCGATAATAAATAACTACTTCACTATGAAATAACTACTGCGATAAGAAATAGCTACTTCGCCGAGAAATAGCTACTGCGCCAATAAATGGCTACTGCCCCTAGCAATAACTACTGCGCCTAGAAATAGCTACTCCGCAAACAATAGCTACTGCGCTTAGCAATAACTACTGCGCCTAGCAATAACTACTCCACCAAGAGATATCTACTCCACCAAGAAATAGCTACTTCGCCAAGAAATAGCTACTATGCCTAGTAATAACTACTCCGCCAAGAAATGGCTACTCCGCAAACAATAGCTACTTCACCTAACTATTGTCCCTAGCAATAACTACTGCGACAAGCAATAACTACTGCGACAAGTCTGTAACTGAGACAGTATGGGCAGAGCATAAGATGCTCGCAGTCTGGCTGATAGAAAACTGATGGCACTGACAAAAAGCCTTTATGACATTGTATTCATCAAGTCAATGTGGCCACGCACCAAAAACCCCATTGACGGACTGCGTTTAGTTCTCAATTGTTGGATGTGTATAAATACTTCATCGCTTCGTGAGATTTCACAGAGTTTGTTTGGTTTCTTACAGTACACTATTGCAATTCAATTTTTACAATTCAACAGCTGCTATGGACGAGAGTTACGGTTTGTACAGTTATATTGCTTTTCTGATTATAAAATTGTTCTCGTAAGTCTTACAAATTTAGAATTGCTCGACTACAAACTACATGTGCTCGCATAAACCGACTATACAGTTTCTAAGGGAGATAACGGAAATCTAATACAGAAACGAAACATTTCTTTAAAAACATTTTCTTTACCTAGGGAATCATTCCAAATTTGATGAGGAAATTCTTCGAGATAAAGTGGTTTTCTAAATTTGTCGACTGTGTGTTCATTACTAAATCGTTTGTTTAGTGAATGTAGAAACTTAAACGTTTTATATGCCATTTGACGGAATATTATGTAGATTAACTGGCAGATTGAGCTTTTGGGTCGTTATATTGAACTTACAGACAACTGCACTTAAGCGTCAGGATCGACTAAAGTAGACATGCAGAGGAAAAATTTGTCGCCTAGTGAATGCCAGTGATCTTGTTTTAGATAAGAATTGGTCACTCATATTAGATACCATAAATGGTCTAGCTGCTATACTGATTGTGGCCTTTTTACCAGGTTACCTGAATCTCCATATGTTCATCTATCGATAGCGTTGCTTCCAGAAAGGTTCCTATCGTTTTAAATATGTTTATTGAATATTGGAATATTGATTAGATGATTTCTGGAAGTCTTCCTTACAGCGATATCTCCTGTCACTCACCATTCCAAGACTAGTTAGACTGGATTACTGGAGCTTACAGTTTTATTATACACACATACTCTCTCTAACTCTCTCTTTCTTAGTGCCTACTGACAGGTCCATGGTATATAACGCTTCCACTCATCTCTTTCTTCCATTCTCATTCATGTCCACATACGAGTAGATGTTTCAATCATCAATAACGTTATATTCCCTTTGATATACTATTCTTTTTGGGGATTCTGCTTATGAAGTGGTGGACCCCATATTTTCCTCTTCACGTCCACATACGAGTCGATATTCAAATGATTTATAACATTCCTTTTAATCTATCATTATTCTTGGAGGATTATGTTATGACGAGGTGGGCCCCCTATGCCTTTCTCAGCTATTATACACTATACCTGCCGTGTATATAATGTAAATGTGCACTGACACGGGCATATAGCTTTCATATATGCACATGTATAGGCATAAAGTGTCGTAGGTTTTATTATATGTATACATTGACGTCAATACTTGTGTACAGACGCTAGTACTATAGGCACACGCAGTACTACCCTGAGTTCATTGAGCGAATCCATTGCAAGATAATGTAATCTATTACGTGCATAAAGACATGTATGCTATAAATATGTGCATGACTATCATGCTGCTAATCTATAGTTGTGTACAGTGTATATAGTATGGGCATGTGCAGTATAAATAAAGAAAGAAAGAAATGCATATATATATATATATACATACTGTATAATATACATGTACATGAGTACACTGTACATATTTATATGTACAATGCTACAATGTTTATAATCCGATTCAGTTGCATAAACAATTTCATTCTCTCTGATCGCACCATCAGACAAAATGCAATTGTACACTCTTCTCGAAATGTCCTAAAGGTCTCCTAGTTCGGTTTTTAAGAAACATTACTATTACCATCTCTCTATTGCTATACTTTCTCAGAACCTTTAAATTAAACAATATATATATATCTATAGTTCGAATGATATTAGACTTCTGAGTTTATATTTGATAGCTAAACAATTTCACAGTGACCGTTGCCAAATGCCATGTATCTTTAATCACAATGAGTATTCTTCAAGTAATTGCTTTCCTGAAAGTTTTGAGTATTTTGATTTGAACATATCAGCGCTGGGTAAACTGTAATTGTTGGGTTCACTGAAAGTATGAAGTATTATAAAAGTATTGAGTACTATAATAGGCTACTATGGAAGTATTGAAAATATGGAATAATGAGTACTATGAAAGAGTTAAGTATTGTGGAAGTATTAAGTATTATGGAAGTATTGAAAACTATAGAATAATAACTATGGAAGTAGTGAATGCTAAACAAGAATTAATTTGTTAAGTGAACCAATTAACTGATTATATGAAGGCTGCAGATTCATGCAACACTTTTACATTATCTTTAACTGGGCACAAGTTTAACTCTACAATGTCATTTGATTATAAACAGTTGGCCCCTAGGCCTATATCGCTAATCAGTAAATCAGTAGAATAGAATATTCTGATTACTACTTTCTGATAAGAACTTTCTGATAAGAAATTTTTGATAAGAACTTTCTTGATTTCTCGTCAAACTCAGCTCGATATCAAATCGATATCAATTATAGTGACAGCTGAAAGGAGGAATTTCCTATTCTTCTCTGTCGTGCGCTTCTGAAAAGGACCCAATAGATAAATGGATTAGAATTTCCACTCAGAGCATTGAGTGATCTAGTTAGCTGACATTATACAAGATTACAAGCCGAATTTAGCGTCGGTTTTTACAGACAGCAGGCGACATCAGTGGCCATTATACGGTCACTATTTCGTAGTAGCCTATGATCTCTGCATAGTTGACTGCAATACATTTCTAATTTTTAATTTAGCAACATAATAGGCCTATATTAAGAAAAATATATAATAATGCAAAACAAAATAACAATTTGCTACGAAATCCTCCATTGTACTTATTATATGTAGCAGAATAGAACTAAGTGATAAGTAGATAATTTAAAGTATTAGTAATTATTATAATTATTAATTGTTATTAGCATTATCATTACTATGATAAAACGTCACTACTATATACAACGTATTCTATAATCCAACCGTCAGAAAGGGCATTCGGTTGGTGAGCGCCTAGGCTCCAGAAATTGCTACAAAATATTCTAATCCTGACCCTAGTTAAACTGGGATTCAAGGAAGATTATGATAATTATTTAAGTGTTTCTGCAAAGCTTCCATGCTCTTATTTGCGTGTGTAGCGATGCACTTTCACTGTATTTGTAATTAAATAGTAGCGTTGGAGAGTAGGAATATTATACGCTTAGCGGGTTATCTACTCATTCCCAAGAATATTTATAATCGGGAACTCCAAGCCTGTCCGGAATATCGGACAGGATCGATTCTGACATACAAATCATTACGCTGAAATATTTGCAAATAACCTCGTTTTTAAGAATACATGACTTCCATCATATATTTTAGTAACAGCCCGTAAATTTACGTAAGATGTGGCCTTTTGTTTTGATTTCATGGGTTTCTTGTTTTTGTTTTGTTTTTTTTGTTTTTTGGAAGCTAGGTTTGGCTTGACTCCACCTGGCAGCAGGCTGTTGTTTCTTTGAATGATCAGTGAATAATAATAATAATAATAATAATAATTATTATTATTATTATTATTATTATTATTATAGTAATAGTAATAGTAATAGTAATAGTAATAGTAATAGTAATAATAATAATAATAATAATAAAGGTTTAACGTCCGTTTCCTCATCCAAGGATGATGTCATGGACGTTCAGGGACGAAAGTGAATTTTTAACCTCTTATCTGAATAGATTTCTGAGTAAATAGACATCGGAATAAACTGATATCTGTTGAGATAAATTTCACCGCGTATGGCACTTAAAGAGTTGACATAGAGCTCTTAGTACATTATAAGCAACAATATTGTCACAGCTGCGACAAATTTGAAGCTGGTGCAACCGTTTAATCTCATGATGTTTTACTTGTAGTTGTTGTTGTTGTTGTCTAACTTCGCTAGACTCTGCAGCTGATCTCCGCTGTTGACTTTTAATTAAGTACATTGCAATCATTGCTATGTCGACTTTCATAGTAGTATAATTATACATGTAGTGCTCTAGCGAGTCTCAGGCATATGTCTATATGCCATATGTCTATATGCCATATGTCTATATGCCATATGTCTATATGCCATATGTCTAGATGGCATGTCCATTACAGTGCCACGATGCAGATATTAGATCGGTTCTAAATTAAAAGCTAGACGTAAGCATATTTTGCTTTAATTTCACTAGTTTTTAACTTAAACATTTTATAGTAATAATTTATTTTGTAAAATTGATTTTAAAAATGGTAACAACTGTCCCTGGCAGACAATTATTGCATTAATATAAGAGTACTCCTAGGATTTCTATTTAAGTTTGAATATGGTTGTGCCACGGCTTCTGGTGTTTTGTAACCGTTTTATTCATGCGCGCCTAGAGATATTATTATTTCATTGTTGTTGGAATAAAAAAAAAAAAAAAATCCGGTTCCTTATATTCATTGCCTTATCCACTTATCCATATAATGAACAATGTAGCCAACATTGTGATATAATAACAATCTACATCTAAGACATAAAACAAATTAATGAATCTAGAAGGTCAGAACTTGCGAAATGGTTTATGTAATTATTCCAGATAGCAAGTATATCCTTTAAAACCTACTGAATATTTGGTGTTTTATTCAATTTTCCAGTCAAAGTGATGGTAGTTTATGCAGCTTAGATATACTACGCCGGCATTTAGCAGCAAATTACAAGTGAAGGAGCCTATCGAATGTGTTTTACAATGATCAAAACAGTGCAAAGTTCACCAGCCAATGCTCTAAATCAAAAACTATGAGCTCAACAATAGACCGTCACAATCAACGTAAAACTGAGTTTGTTTCTCTCGGTAATTTCGAATTGGAGACTTCATATTAACACTGATCTAGACATCAAGAAATAGAGATTGATATTCAACTGTATTTTTGATAAGTTGTGAAATTTTGCTAAAAACCAGTCAATTACAGCCCCTCTCTCTACATGTATACAAATTGCGCAAATAACATTCTATAGCAAGTCTAAATGGTGGAATGAAGATTATCATCAGTATAGACTCTATAGACAACTCAAATAACCAGTCTATGTCTATGTAATTTGTTTATATCATAAACCTGAAGTCTGTATTTATATAAAATAATATTTAAACACTTTTAATGGTGCGTATCAATTGTGAATTAATGAACCTGTATACATGCGTGCAATTTTTTTAATATTAATAAACTAAGTTTGTCTAATTCTCGTGTAAAGATTTCTACTCGCTGAGAAGAACGATAAAGAGCACACCATCGATCTCGTTTTGATTGTTTGATTTTATTTAAAGTTTCTGTCGTTACTTATGGTAAAACAAACAAATCAAAAATGTAAGTATTAAAAATCAGGCAGTTCATTTTGGAAGTGATAGCTTATTTGAATCTCTACAAAAACAAAAATTACAAGATAAGTTCATCTTTAATTCTCGAAATTCACAAAGCAATGTTTAAGAGTGATGTTTAAACGTCAATATGGACATACGGGCCCAAAAGCACTTACGCCCAACAGAATAAAAGAGAAGTAATAAATGCAAATAAAAATATAAATTTAATGCACAGAAAATTGAATCAGTTCAAATATGAGGTATACTACCGTATTAAAAGCATATACAAATTATGAATTGAAGTAATGAATTATCAATTATACGATTGACGGAAAATCCTTTGAACGATGCTTAGCTTTGAGCACGCATTGTTAGGAACAATTGAACTTTCCAGTAGTTCGGATGGCCATTCGTTTAAACGAATGACGTCCTACATACTTTGAAAGTTAACTCTCAGACTTTCTAGTAGTTTTACTGTTATTTACTCTGTATCACCTTGAACTGTAATATCCGTTAAAAATTATTAGCTCTTGAAAGTTTTAGTTTAGAGACAGTGATGGGAGGGCGATGAAAGCTAGAGTATGGCTTTCTAACGGACACATGCGTAAACGACTCTGCAAACGTTTAACCGCTTCTTTGTTAGACTGAAACTTTATTGGCATCAGTTTGACTTACATATATTCAATAAAATCTCTCAATAAATTCCAGTTTATTGTTTAATTGCATAGCTGCGTGATATTAAACTATGATATCAATTCTTTCGAATTGTCAGAGAATCAGATAAGAGGCTGGTCTGTCTTCATTTGTTTAGGGGCGGAGTGATGTCAAAGTTTTATATATTCTTTTGCGCAAATAAAAATCTTTATAGGTCTACATGGATAGATTGCAAACTTTGCGCAAGTCAATGTCAATTCATTATTGCTATAGTATGCAATCGTAGTAACATTGAATAAATGACAAAATAATAGTTGATTGATAAATAGAGCAGTTGAATAATTGGCTGGTATTTTTACTGAATGATTGATGGATATGGAGTATTGAAATTTTAGAACGATATTTACTGATAAATGTAACTGAAAATATGTTACTAAAGTAGCATTACATTTTGTCAGGTCCAGCTCTCCATTACAATTTAATAAAAATTATAACTGGAAAATGGGCGACAAATAGACAGAAAATGGCCGAATGAAATATTCATGATTTAATTTACCTTTTTTCGGTTTAGTTTACTAATGTAAAAAATTTGATGCTACATTCTCCATAATTTCTATGCCTATAGTAAGTTCCATTATTTAATTTAGTCTCCTAACGCTTAAAAAGTTCTTTTTCTGTATAACAGAATTAATCTCCCTCATTCCAAACAATCTAAGCCGCCGTTAGAATCATATTTTTTAACGTTTGTATTGAAATGAGAGCAGCACAACGTTATACAGGGAGATGTTGTGTGTACTCGCTGAATCCTGCTGCGGCTTGTGATACAGGATTAGCTTGACTTTAATCAGCACCTTGTCAAAGTGTGTGCAGCATTTATAGCTGGGTTTGCTTTACTACTTAGAATTTTAATCCTTAGGGTCTAGTGAGATTAAAAGTAGCTTGGCAAAAAGATGACCTGGATACGGTCTAAAAGTAAAAATATCAATCAGATGGTGGCAGTTCTTATAGTTCAGACTAGAGGGGAGGGGGGTTGATTGTATCAATAAAATCTGCAGCTTACTGCATAATTTCGATTTTGATTGTATATCCCCCATTACCCTCCTTCTGGCCACCAAAGCCTCACTAATTTCAAAAATTGTAAAATTGACACTGGATATGCTCCCGGGGGTTGATAGTGACGTAACAGAGATGTTTTAACCATCCAATAATGCGATATGAAGAAACGAAGCAGTTTGTGTTAGCATTAATGTAGCTGCCTCAATGTTTCCTAATAACTGAACCCAAAACAACAGAGTACAGCTTTTGAAAGACTGTCGCGTACTAATAGCTGCTTAATTATTGGCTAAACAAATTAAATTAATCTATAAATTAATACTGACAAGTTCAGATTATCAGATGCCCAGAATGCTTCAAGTCGGTAAGGTATTCGACCACGGATCAGTATGTGCGGTATTCAAATCCTGGGCTCTCCCGTCACTGACATCGCTTCGAGTGAGGAAACTGACGCTAACAATAGCATTACCAGCTTTTCTAAGCTGTTCGACCTCACTCTCTTTCTCTCTCTCTCTCTCTCTCTCTCTCTCTATATATATATATATATATATATATATATATATATATATATATATATATATATATTGATTTAGGTGCCACTAAGACCTTTTGCTTGGAGAGCTGTAGAAAAATCATTTAATCTCCTTGATTAATTTATAAAATGAGTTAGTCAATTATATTTTATTTGGGGCATCTATTTTTCTCGCACATATTTTTAACTTGGCGAGTGTCTGCCTGAAAACATCTCTAAGAATTTTAATCCGTCCTATAATCCAAGAAGACTAATACCGCAGCTCACATCACGATCTATGGATTATATTATTATTAGAATTGCGTGAAGATAAATCTGAATATCTCTCTCAATCCATTTAACTGTCTGCCTCTCTATCTCTCCATCTCTCAGTCTCTCCATCTCTCTATCTTTCTATCGATCTCACTATCTCTCAATCTTTTTCGTATCTCGTCAGAAATTCTGCAGAAAATCAGGTCCAAAACCTGCAGTTACTAATTAGCGATTCGCTTTTAAAATCACATCGCTCCATAAAATTCTAACATAACGTATAATGAGTTTGCTCTATTGGTTAGATCTGTGTTTTAGCATCAGTGACATTCATTCCACTAAATTAAGCAAAATTAAATTTATTGTTTTAAAAATGTTCTGTTTTTGATTAAATGAAATGTTTATTTGTAATATAGACGAGGACATGGACTCACATCCCAGTCCATCCAGAGCTCCTCTGCTATCCGTATCATCCAGGGTAAGTGCTTCTGAGACGTTGTTAAGTTGCGCTTGCTATAAATATGAGAATTATTAGTTAACATTTCTTCACCTATTAAGACTCCTGTAGAGATATAAATACATGGTCTAAATAGTTGAGCCCGAACGAATAGTTGAATATATGAAATAGTTGACGAATAGTTGAATATATGAAATAGTTGACGAATAGTTGAATATATGAAATAGTTGACGAATAGTTGATAGTTATGTGAAATAGTTGACGAATAGTTGAATATGTGAAATAGTTGACGAATAGTTGAATATATGAAATAGTTGACGAATAGTTGAATATATGAAATAGTTGACGAATAGTTGAATATATGAAATAGTTGACGAATAGTTGAATATATGAAATAGTTGACGAATAGTTGAATCTGTGAAATAGTTGACGAATAGTTGAATCTGTGAAATAGTTGACGAATAGTTGAATATATGAAATAGTTGACGAATAGTTGAATATATGAAATAGTTGACGAATAGTTGAATATATGAAATAGTTGACGAATAGTTGAATATATGAAATAGTTGACGAATAGTTGAATATATGAAATAGTTGACGAATAGTTGAATCTGTGAAATAGTTGACGAATAGTAGAATTTACCGACTGGTGATTATCAGAAATGCAATACCGCTCTATTCAATTCGCCACTGTCTGTGTTACTATGGCGCACAGTCAGTAGAATTTAGGCCTTGAAGGGTTTCAGGGCCTAAATTGTGAGTCGTTACTAAACGACAGTTTTAAACATCACCGATTTCTATAGGATAATGGAGTACGATACAATGATAGAGAAGAAATTTTCATAAAAGCCTGTTTACTGATAACTCACATAACGATGATTTGTCACAACAACATTTGACTGATAGTAACTGATAACAATGATAGAGCTATTGATGAGGGAGGGGGTGAGTTAAAACCCGCTCCCTCGTCCTCTGAATATTCATACGACCGTATCTAACATGATTTGAGGGGAGAAACGAAATGCTTAGATTTCTTTCAAAATACCATTTAAATGCAACGTGTGCGGTTTTAATAAACATCCTTTAGAAATTAATTTGATGTTAGAAAAGAAAAAACGACGACTTCTATTATTTTTTACTACCGCGCCTCTAGTTAGGCCTATCATGATTTTTGGGCTCAGAACTGTTTCTTACACTTTTTGAACGAAATCATTTTTATTTTATGATCTGCTGAAGTTTTCAATGTGCCTTTCATTTGAAAGTGGTTCAGCGAGCATTCTTCAAAAACGTCACAATCTAATAAGCCTCTTCATGATTAAACTAGACTGTCTTCTTTTAATCTACTGACTCTTTCTCAAAGAAATCTCTCTTTCGTTGAGTCTGTTTATATGCTAAACAATTTTCGGCTTGCCTTGTCGTATAGTTGTTTATTCGATAGATGGAGTTTTGCATAGAAAAATACGGTTATGAAACGTCGTTGTTTATTGGAAGCACTACTGCAGGATTCCATTCCTATGAACACAATTTTTAATTAATATAGACAACTTGTAAATATTGGTTATAACAGATATCAACAAGTGCAGTGATTTATTTAGGCCGGGGTGAGATTTTTTAAAATTTTCACCTGACACCTCAAACTTTTGTTTTAGAATATAAATTTCGCATCATTCAATCGGAGTAGATGTAAAATTTCACCTCAGAACTTTTCCTTTTGAATTTAGAATTTTTCCTTTTTTATGAAATTTTTGACGTAAACCGTATCTGCATAAACAAGATCATCAAAGCCATCCTGTGCATGGTGTCTCAATGAATTTATGAGTTAAAGAATTGCGTTGATAAAATTTTGCGGTCTTCAGTAAGACAAAAACAGATCCAATACAATATTTATGGCTATTTGTCGATATTAATGACAGTGAAATCTGCAATGATTTGAGGTAGGCCGTGGTCTTATCTGGTTTGTTAATAGTAATACCTAAAATTTCAATTGCCGTCGTATAACGTGCAATAAGTATTGGACAAAGCCAGACACGTCAGATTATCCAAAGTCGTTTGAAGGTTGAATAATTGACGATTTTTATAACGTCTGTTTATTGTTTTTATTAGACTTAAAATTGTTAATGAGATAAAACGAGTAAATCTTGGTGACTTGAAAGACGTTTAAGTATTTACTCGTTAAGGTTCTTAAAGACTTTTTGAAATTCTAGTATAACTATTTCAATTATCTCATCTTTGAGAACTAACACAGACGTTAAATTCGTCTCCATTTTCACAGAATAGTTACATCAGTCAGTATTTAGGATGTTAATTTGGATTTCTTTTAGGAAATATTTTGATTAATTAATTAATGATCAATTACGATTTATTTTAGATTTTTTGACTGTTTTAATCGACAATATTAATTAATTAATTAATTAACCAATTAAATATTTATTTATTTATTTAATTAACTAACTAATTCCTTTAAAAATTACTTTATTCATTTACTGAGAGACTAATTGAGCAATTGATTGATTGGCAGGTGAAAAGTATACTAGAAGATGGCGACAGTACTTCCGGTCACGTGACTCTAACTAACAGGACACTATTCACTCAGCTCGACGTCCTATCACACTTCGACGATGGCCAGACAGGCTGGAAGGAAATGGCAAGGTACCTCAGAGTCATTTTCATTTGGCTGACGTGTAAAGCTTAACTGACGATGTTACTTTTCTTAAACACCATTAAAATCGACTCAATTGAATAATTAATTAATCGTCAGGATTCTTTATGTCATTGTACCGAAGCTTTAGCCTTAATTCAGTTCTACTTTAACGTAATGGTTTCATAATTTTATCTGATCTCAGGTGGTTGAAGTACCAAGAGCTTGTTGAGAATGGTGATCGGTGGTCCAAGCCTCATGTGCCTACGGGCTCCATGCACTCCATCAACGAGATCAGGCGGCTCGTCGATGATGGTGCCTGCGCCATTGGGCTCGGTCTGACGTCAGAAAATCCTGGTCCAAATTACATCGCAGGTATTGTATATATTGTTTTGTAGCTAATAGTAGCATGTGGTAGCACGTAGTAGCGTATAGTAGCATGTAGTATGTAATAACATGTAGTAGTAACTATACTTTAGGTAACTTAATCAATGACAGCTCAACCGTATGTCAACCTTCCCCAAAAGATTTATTTATAGGTTAATGTTCTCAGAGTGCAGCTTTGCAAACACTGATATTTGTCTATTTGCGCAATTGCTTAATTGTTTAAATTGACATTGTCTAAATGTCTATTTTCAATTGTTTCATTAGTCTAAATATATCCATGGACTATATGTCTATTCTTAAAATATCACTTTGTTTTTGTCTAATTGTAATTGAATTTCTAATAGGCAATTATCTAATGAATCATCAGGTCTTATTTCTTTAATTGATTGATCTTCTGAAAGATTACTCTAATTAATCGATTCACTAAATTATTGATACAACTTATGTGCTGAATGATTTTTCGTACTCATTCAACTGTTGAATAGATTCTATAAATATTTCATTTATTGCTGGTACAGCTAATGCTAACGTCAGTTTCCTCACTCGAAAGCGATATCAGTGACGGGCGAACACAGGATTAATATTTGATTTATTTACTGGACATGACTTATTTATTTTATTTTATTTATTAAAATTTATTTTTTATTACTTTATTTTAATTTTTAGTATTTATTTTTTTTACTTGATATTTATAAATTTTTTTATTTAATTGATTTTACTTTTATTTATTTAGTTATTTATTTGACTTGTAAACTTTGCTAAACCCAGAGGCCCTGGTTCAAACCCTCAGAGAGAACATAGGTTCAGGTCTGACTGAGTACGAGTGCCAGCAGATTCTGAGCACCATTCTGAGACCACACAAGCACATGCACCGCAAGCCCTCCAGCAAGAAGTCTTCCACTCAGAACGGCTCAGTGTCTGGTCACATGGCTGTTATCAACGAAGGTAAATTAGTCCTTTAATTATGAATTTGTAAGAATAAATAATTTAAATGAGTACATTGGAATATAAATTTTTTCCCTTCACTAACATAACATAACAACGATTAGCGTGCTACAGTCATCAATGACAACATCGAGCACAATTGAGATAAAATCAAGCCGGCGAGCAAAAGGAAGGTCCAAAATCGGTGCAAATTTCAAAATAAAACATGCAATGCAAACACTAAATATAACATGCACAACAGTTGCGCATATATAACATGCCGCAAGTATTTGAACTTGAAGTTTTATTTCTTGGTATTCATAAAGTATTATAATTTAAAACATGTAAGCCGCATTATTAAATTCAAAGGAAAGCAGCTTACTTCCTGTTTTGTTGTTAAACAGACAAAACACCTTAATTTTGAAATTACTATTTCTTTCTATAGATAACAACAACGTTGGGGATAAGTCGAAGAAGTCCATGTTGAGAAAACGCAGTGGTGAAGGCACTGATATCGCTCAGTCTTGTCACAACTACCCACCCGGTGCCCGACCTGATAACCTCAAACCTTACAAGGTTTCTATGCTAATAATTGCAATAATAATAGTATAAAATAATACTAAAATCAATAATATTAATTAATTAAATCAATAACAATATTTAATGTTAATTAATAATAGATTTAATAAATTAAACTGAGTTTAATTAACTTAAATTAGGAATGCTAAATTAAATTAAACTAAACTTAATCAAATTATTACAATTCAACTTCTCTAAGTCAAATCCATCTTTTAATCGAATATCGAATAGATTTAGCTAAGCTTAGTTAATATGTAGTAAACTACATTAAATTGGAAGAAAAAAAAGAACATCTAGGAAATGGCAAAGAAAAGAGTTATGTGGAGGAACATCATACAGAAATCTTTGGCTGAGCCCCAGGATGATAACATGACGTGGCATGACATTAAATTAGTTTATATTACTTTAATGAAGTAAACTATATTAAATTAATTTATATTACTTTCAGCCGAACAAGCATCTAGACAAGAAGCTGCCTAAAGGTTGCGAGGCCTCCAATATCCTGGTGGGGCAGGTGAGCTACCTCAAGCACCAGGTTGTGGGGTTCTGCAGGTTTGACCCACCCCGGCACATGTCTGACCTCACGGAGGTGGACGCTCCCACTAGGTTCATCTTCATCGCTCTCGGTCCTAAGAACTCTTCAAACATTTGGGAATTGACTGAGCTGGGAAAGGCCGTAGGATCATTGCTCAACGATAAGGTTTGACTATTTTTTACTCTCTCTCTCTCTTAGTGCACTGCCTACTGGCAGGCCTCCACTCATCTCTATCTTCCGTTTTCCTCTTCACGTCCACATACGAGTGGGTCTTTAGATCATCTATAACATTACTTTTGATATACTATTATTCTTGGGGGATTCTGCTTATGACGATATATATATATATATATATATATATATATATATATATATATATATATATATATATATATAATTTATTCATTTATACTATTTTCTACTATATTTTACTATTTTTTACTATCTGGATGAAATCAAGCACTCATTCGCTCGATAAATCATTGGCTAGTTGTGCTCAATGTTGTGCTCTATTTGCAATATTTTTCATTTATACTAAATGAGCAAATGTATTTCTGGATAACCCTTAGTGTGGATTTGCGTGAACTATTCTTTACCGTCACTGCTACAAATTTTGTAGCAGAGCACAATAACAGTACATTATGTGCAATGTAATATATGTTTAGAGATGTTTAGAATCACCAGAATATGTTTAGAATATGTTTAGAATATGTTTAGAAGCACCAGCTTCAAGAGTAAGACAGGGTATGGCAACAGAAGATGGATAGTCTGAAAATGATCACGCTGTACAATTAAAACAGCTGAACGACATTTTTATAGAAATATATTCTATATAATTTCATTTAACTTTTAATTTTGAGATATTACATTCAGTAATCAATGCGTAATAAATACGCATAATGTAGGGAAAATATATTTTCTTAAAAATTAAAAAATAATAAAAGTAATAAAATTAATATAACGTTTAAAGCCTAATAAAAGGTATAAAGGTATAAATGTTGTATACAATAATGTAATAAAATGACTTTCTAATTATTTGAACTAAGAACGCAAGCTTCTTTTTGTCATAAGCCTAGATTTACTGTTCAATGGATTACGCTGTTTGATATTCCGCTCATATGCATTGAGTTACCGACACTGTTATTTAAATACTCTTCTAATATTTCAGGTGTTTAGCGAAGTGGCCTATAAGGCTAAATCTCGTCAGGATATACTGGATGCCATAGATGAATTCGTAGATGATTTGACAGTTCTGCCTCCAAGTATCTGGGACTGCAACACCAGACTGGAGCCTCCGGCTAAATCCATAACCATGGTCAGAAGATAGAGCTGCTTAACTAAATCTATAGCCATGTTAATAAACTAAAGATATTTAACTAAATCTACATGTATATCCATGGTAAAAAGAAAGGGTTACTTAATTAAATCCATAACCATGCTAATAAGCTAGAGTTATTTATCTACATCTATAACCATGGTAAGAAGATAAAGTCATTTAGCTAATTCTATAATCATGATAAGAAGCTGGCATTATTTAACTAAAATCCTCTGAATAAAGCAGTTTTCTCTATTTCTTATCCAAATCATATCAATTAACTATTAATTTAAGAGATAAATATTTGACAATTTCAGAATGAACAGGTTGTAAAATCTGATATGATGCTAATCCCTGTCGAAGCGATACACCACAATGCCACATAAATGTTAAATAAATAGAAACCTGGTCTTAAATATATAATAATAAATAAATAGAAACCGGTTCTCTGCTATTCATAGAAGCGATACATTTAAATGCCAAATAATTGTATAATTAATACTAGTGTAGTTAAATATAACACTAGCAACCAAAAAAATGCACAATCTATATTGACAGACTTACTTTAACAGTTTAAAACTGAGTGTTTGATTTATACATTGATTGATTGATTGAGTAATTGATTGATTAAGTAAGTGAGTGCGAGAGTGAGTGAACGAATAATCAAACATAGTAATTATCTACTAAGCGAATTAATGAATAATTTGATTGTATGTAATACGATGCGTATTATTTTCTATTTTTTAGGATAAAATAATGCAGCGTCTAGATGAAACAGAGAGAGTAAAGGGTAAGCCCACGGCCCCCCCTCAAGAGGAGGGGGCGGGGGATGATCCCTCCCTCGTCAGAACTGGCAGGTAAGTGCAAACCTTAATAAACACAAACTATGCTAATTAGGCAAGGGTGCTTACTCGTGCTTGACAGGTTAACCGTCCTCATGTGCTAGATGCTTTGCGCGGTATTCTATATCAGCAGGATATGCATAAAACAGCGCATATTATATTTGTAGTAGTATAATAAATTTAACATAAACTATCAAGCAGGTGAACAAACAGCTATGTTTGCCTACATACCGTACCTATCTATACCGATATCCCGAAGTACCGACATCGCTACTGGCTTAAGCCAGTGCCGATGTCGGTAAGATATTCCACCGCGGACCAGTATGTGCGGAGTTCAAATTCTATGCTCGCCGTCACTGACATCGCTTTCGAGTAAGGAAACTGACTTTAGCATTAGCTTTACCAGCTTTATATATATATATATATATATATATATATATATATATATATATATATATATATATATAAATTATATATACATGTATATACTTATATTATTCATGTATTTACATATATGATATGTACATATACTATAATTATTTGAATACTACGATAAGTTTCTTTTCTCTTTTATTTCATCTTAACGCTTCTCTTATTAATAACAAATGAAATGAACCAGTAATTACATGTACAGTAGATAAACTCTGATTGTTTCAGGATATTCGGAGGTCTGATATACGACATAAAGCACAGATACAAGTATTACCTAAGTGACCTCAAGGATGGTCTGCACATCCAGTGTGTCGCCTCTTCCATCTTCCTCTTCTTCGCCTGCATCAGTCCCATCGTCACGTTCGGTGGTTTGATGGGACAGAAGACTGATGGCTATATGGTAGGTGGTTGTAAATAGTAATAATAATTACTTGTAACCACTCATTATAATTACTTGTAACCACTCATTATAATTACTTGTAACCACTCATTATAATTACTTGTAACCACTCATTATAATTACTTGTAACCACTCATTATAATTACTTGTAACCACTCATTATAATTACTTGTAACCACTCATTATAATTACTTGTAACCACTCATTATAATTACTTGTAACCACTCATTATAATTACTTGTAACCACTCATTATAATTACTTGTAACCACTCATTATAATTACTGGCAACCACGTAATTATCATCAATAATAACTTATCATCATCATCATCATCATCATCATCATCATACTCCCTTGAATCCCAGTTTAACCAGGGTCGGGATACGAATAGACTGTCTCAAATCCTCTTTGTCCCACATCACATCATCAGTCAATCCCCTATTTAATATTTATTTCTATTCCATTCGTTTAAATTGCCGCAATCCCTGGAGCCTGGGTGCCCACCAACCGAATGCCCTTTCTGATGTTGGTCAAATAATAACAGCAATAGTAATAACTAGTGATAACGTAAGTGTTATTAATAGTAACCTGTAACAGCATTTTTTAGTTATAGCTAGTCATAGCTTAATAGAGCTCGGATAAAGTCAGCGTTTAAAGAATTTTTCTGTTTTAAAGTTTCTGTCTTTATTTGCTATATAGACCTGTATGTGTCTGCAATAAAATCATTTGATATGATATGCTTGAATGATTGATCTGATTGATTGATTGATTGTTAGCTTGATTGCTTGATTGATTGATTGATCTGATTGATTGATGGATTGATTGATTGAGTGATATGTCGATTGATAAATTATTGGCTTAATTGATTGACTGATTTGATTGATTTGATCGGTCGATCGATAGATTGTTAGCCTGATTGATTGATTGATTTATTGAATGATTGATTGATCGGTCGATAGATAGATTGTTAGCTTGATTGATTGATTGTTTTAGGGTACAATGGAGATGTTACTGGCTGGAGCTATATGCGGGTTCTTCTACGCAATGTTTGCCGGTCAGCCTCTTACCATCATTGGCGCCACAGGACCCCTGTTGATCTTTGAGTCAATCCTCTTCAGGATGTGCGAGTAGGTTCCATAGTAACTGCGTCTTCATCATCATCATCAACATCATAATCATCATCATCATCAGCATCATCAATATCATAATCATCATCATCATCATCACATCATCATAATGATCTTCCCTAGAATCTCAGTTTTGCCAGGATCGCGATACGAATAGACCTTTTAGAATCTTCTCTGTCCCACACCAATCAAACAAACTCTCAGTCTGCTGATTCACAGACGGAAACCTAAACGATCTAGCCAATGCGTTATACTACTGGTTTATACTATTTGGTCATACCATTGAGTTGTACCACTGGGTTATACCACAGGGTTAAACCACTGGGTTATAACACTTGGTTATATCACTGGGTTATACCACTGGGTTATAACACTGGTTTACACCACTGGGTTACACCACTGGTTTACACCACTGGGTTATAACACTGGTTTACACCACTGGGTTATGATACTATCACAACACTTCGACAGTGACTGGAGTATGCACGTAATGTCTGATGTAGAATGTCTGTAGTCACATATTTATCTTATTAAGTTCTAACGTACCAAATTATTAATCTCCAAAAACAAATTGACTTATACATGTATAATTAACCTTTCTGCTTGACTGATTTCTACAGTGAAAACGGTATAAGTTTTCTTCCACTTCGATTCTGGGTCGGCGCTTGGGTCTCAGTTATTCTGGTGTTCATAGTGGCATTTGATCTCAGCGCATTGGTTAGATACATAACTCGCTTCACAGAGGAGAGCTTTTCAATCCTCATCTCGGTCATCTTCATCGTCGAGGCTGTGCTCAAAATCTTTGAGATCTACGACCAGAAGAAAGTCCACACTGGAGTGATCCGTGAGAATCCGCCTCTCAACTGCTTCTGTATCCCTCAAGAGTGGCTGCCAGGTGAGACCTGGATCATTAGATAGAATCGAGCAGTAAATCAATTAATAGATCAATTGATCAGTCAATTAATTTTTTTCAGTGCACTGCCAAGTGGCAGGTTCAAGGTACATATTCATACTCAAATTCTGCTTTCTCGCTCCATAAGAGCACTCCCAATTAATATATCAGCCATTAAATCAAAAATAAATCACTCAATAAGTTATTACACAATCAAGGAATAAATCAATCAATAAATTAATCATTAAATCAATCATACAGTTATTTAAAAATCAATCTAAAAATCAATAAATAAATCAATCAGTAAATTATTAAACAATCAATCAATAAGTCAATCCATAAATCAATCATTAAATCAATCAGTAAATATCTCAATTAGTCAATAGATCTATCAATAAAAAAATCATTGATTATGCTGTTTCACAGGCGATCATGGAATTATAGCTCACCTTATGGTTTCTTCTTTGTCGTCTAAATTAAATCTGAAAACAGGCATGACAACAGGATGGTCGACGCATGTTGCATTGAATAACTACAAAAACTGTGCTCGTGGTTTTTACATTCATCTTCTGTTTCATTTCAGTAACAGAAGTCGTTTAGTGGCCCAAAGTAATATTTACATTGGTTTATTCTATTCAATATGAAGATTAGGAGTTTCTCGGCTGTTTTGAGAGCAGGCTCAGTTAACTCTGAAGCACCAGCTTCAAGAGTAAGACAGGGTATGGAAACAGAAGATGGATAGTATGAAAAGGATCACGCTGTACAATTAAAGCAGCTGAACGACATTTATATAGATATATATTCTATATAATTTCATTTAACTTTTAATTTTGATATATTACATTCAGTAATCAATGTGTAATAAATACACATAATGTAGGGAAAATATACTTTCTTAAAAATTAAAAAATAATAAAAGTAATAAAATTAATATAACGCTTAAAGCCTAATAAAAGGTGTTTCGTTCGTTTTATTGCAGCTGGCAATGAATCACTGAGTAACCCAACGTATGAAGTGTTAGATGCCTCTGAGTATTCACAGCGGTTAGTACTTCTGCTATACTTGTTTACTATTTTAGTTTAATTGAACGCACAACCATTAGTACTTCTGCTATACTTGTTTACTGTTTTAGTTTAATTGTGATTCTGTAAAAAGAGGAGTGCTTAGCGACCTTGATAAAACAGAATAGACATGACAGATCCTTAATTGAACTCTCGTGGGTTCGAATCCCAGCCGCGCTGATCTGAGAGTAAAATCTCGGACATTCACTCGACTGGCTGTACGGAAAATAAATTAAATTGCCTAACGGTTTAAACATGTTTATGAAAAGTGATAGACATCAACATGTAGTTGTTCAATTCACTTCAATGCGTGTTTACTTGTTATAACAAAACCGACGTTAAACATTTCAGACATCAAACATTAGATATTAGACATTAAACCGACATAACATTAATCAAAATATTAGACATTAAACCCACGTTAAACATTTTAAACATGTAGCTGCTGATCATTTCACTATAATGCGTGTATACTTGTTATAACAAAACCGACGTTAAACATTTCAGACCTAACTGGACTCGCTCTTTGACGGAGGAGTGTATCACACTGGAGAAGCGTGTGGTGGTCAGAACCGGATGTATCTCTGTGGAAACCTGCCACGAATTCAACGGAACCCTCACCGGAAACGCTTGCGACTACGAACACGTGACCGAAGCTGTCCCGGATGTGTTCTTCCTGTCCGTAATACTCTTCCTCGGAACCTATTCCCTGGCCATGGCCTTCAGGAGCTTCCGTACTAGCCGCTACTTCCCCAGTCGAGTGAGTTAATTCTCTGTTAGACTTCTAATCGCTGTCAGGTATATTTACTTCTTTTTTCCTTCGATTTATTAAAAGAAATGCTTCAGTCGTATCTGTCGTAAGATTTAGCAGTACAATGCGTTAAAAATTGGCAGCCGGATAAATAAAACTATAGTTTGACTCAAAAATCTAAATTATGATTAATCCGACGGCGGTATTGCCAAATCTCTGTTAGACAGGCGATTTATGTTGATAAATTTATGACTGTTTATTGATAATTGTGAGCTTTATTCTAACTGAGCATTTTGAAAGATATACATTTTAAAAGGTGCATAAAACACCATGAAATGAAGATGACAAGATTTTTAAAAGGCCATAAAAGAATCTTAATATAGTAACCATCTGTGAATACTGAACTCCGTATTATGATTTGATAATTCGAAGATGAAATTATCTAGTCTTCAATCCTGTCGAATTTTTAAACTGTTTTGTATTTTTTTAGGTATTATATTTACAATTTTTAAACTGAAATACTATTTTATAGGTTCGTTCAACCGTTGCTGACTTTGCGGTCTTCCTCTCTATCGTTACGTGGACGACAATCGACTATCTCTTCGGCCTGTCCACTCCAAAGCTAAACGTTCCGGAGAACTTTGTCACAACCAGACCCGACAGGACCTGGATTGTCAATCCTGGAGCTGTTACCTACATCTGGCTGATTCCTCTCGCAATCCTGCCCGCTCTGCTAGCCACCATCCTTATCTTCCTGGATCAACAGATAACGGCTGTCATCGTCAACAGACGTGAACATAAACTGCAGGTTTGTGTGCTGCGCTTTGTAAAAATCTGGCGCAATATAATTCAAATTAAATCCAGACTTGTTCAGATTTAATAATTATTGTCAAATAATTTAATTGCAATTTTGCCTTTTTATTTCAGGTTACTGAACAATTGTTCAGGCTAAAACGTAAGACATTTCTTAATGTAAGATGTTAATATCCGTTGCAAGCATTTTAGGATTTTAATCGATGAAGATAGTTTTAATACTCAGAGGTTGCAAGAAAGCATCATTATCTATAAATTTATTATGTTAGAAAAGTTACGTTGGTATTTACAACATTATTACTACTCTCAGTTCTGTGTATTGCCCATTATTTCATTATTTGACTGATCTTTCGTTCCTCTCTGTATGCATAGATATCTCCGTACACATCTTATACTATATATGTACGGTGTACTGTATTGAATACCGCACAAATACAGAATGATATATATATATATATATATATATATATATATATATATATATATATATATATATATAATATATATATATACATTATATATATATACATGTATATATATAATGTATATATATATACATTATATATATATATATATATATATATATATATATATATTCAGAAGAAGGCGAAATAGGACGTGAAGTAAGACAAGGTTGTAGCATTTCGCCGCTGCTGTTTAACATTTAGCTGAGGCAATGATGAAGGAAGCCATGGAAGACTTGGAAGAAGGAATAAAAGTAGGAGAGAATTTGTTACAAGATGTACGATTTGCAGATGACCAAGGAATGGTAGCGGGCAGCGAGATTGGATTGCAGAAGATAATGGATAGGCTGAATGATAAGGCATTGAGATATGGCATGAAGATTAATATAAAAAAGACCAAGGTTATGAGAGTGTCCAATAATAAAGGTGAAGTTAATATCACAATAAATGGTACGAATTTAGAACAGGTAAGGAGTTTCAAATATTTGGGTCATACTATAACCGATGATGAGAAATGTGAGACAGAAATATGCAGTAGGATTGCACAAGCAAAAGTGGCCTTTGGTAGTAGAAAAGAACTATTAACAAAAAGTCTGAAGAAAGACACAAAGATAAAGATAGAGAAAACTTTGGCTTGGACCACGCTATTGTATGGATGTGAAACATGGACCCTAAGGAAGGAAGATATTAGGAAACTGGAGGCATTGGAAATGTGGATTTGGAGAAGAATGGAGAGGATTAGTTGGACTCAAAAGGCTACAAATGAGGAAGTTCTAGAGAGAGTTGGCACAGATAGACAGTTGATAAATGTATTAAGAAATAGGAAGAAGAGTTGGATAGGACACATTCTAAGGGGGGAAGGTCTATTAAAAGCGGTCATAGAAGGTAGAATAGAAATAAATGGAGGCAGAGGAAGACCGAGATTAGGTATGTTAGATGATTTAAAGACCCACGCATATGTGGAAATGAAGAGGAAGGCGGAAGACAGAGAAGAGTGGAGGCGTTATGTACCATGGACCTGCCAGTAGGCAGTGCACAAGATATATATATATATATATACATATATATATATATATATATATATATATATATATATATATATATATATATATATTGTTAATATATATATTTTATTAAATTTATATTGAATAAGTTCTAAATAATATATATTGCATTTTTAATCTATACTTTTATTTTTTTCATCGCTATTTGTATGTTTAAATATATATATATATATATATATATATATATATATATATATAAGAGTAAAAAGCGTAAGTAAAATAAACTTTAAGTCGGAACCGGAACCGGAAAAGGCGAAGGCGTAAGCAAAAATTGTGGACACTATCCAAAAATATCCCCCCCCCCTTTAAAAATTCCTGGATCCTAAGGATCCAGGAATAATACCTAAGGATTAGGCGTATAATGACTTAAAAGGATGATATTCGCTTTGTCCTGAAATACCACACACATACAGTGGTATTCTATATTCCGAGATGGTTTCTCTTTGCCTTAGTTAGTTCTAGCTCAGTTGTCTCTTACTGCTCGTTCAGTTTTCGTTTGTTTCATTCTTCAGTATCAGGACACAACACTGGGAAATAATATAATTATAAAGTAATGCTATATGGAATATCACTAATATAGGGCTGAGGGGTGGTTAACTAGATAGGTTACCTGTGACCTCTTTGACGGCCTTGTTTGTATATGTCACTGTATATTTTGAGTGTATTGAAATAAACATAGTTCTCTCTCTCTCTCTCTCTCTCTCTCTCTCTCTCTCTCTAATATGATATTCGATGAAATTCAATACTATACTGTGTGGTTGTTTTTAGAAAGGGCACGGATATCACTTGGATCTGCTGGTCTTGTCGGTGCTCATACTGGTGTGCTCACTGCTGGGGCTGCCCTGGTTCGTGGCGGCCACTGTGAGAGCTCTCACTCACGTCAAGAGCTTGATTAGAGAGTCCGAGGTGTCGATTCCTGGCGAAAAACCGCAGATGCTCGGAGTGAGGTGGGAATAAAAATCAATATCTTAAATATCGATTATGTCAAATGTAGACTTTTATGCCTGAATTCATCAGCATCGACAGACTAGTCGATAGGTGAACTTATTGAATTCAGATCATTATCAAGAGTGATTGTAAAAAGAAAACGTAACGGGAGGACTGGAGGACCTTCGAGTATCATTTCACAAAATTTTAAACTAATTATGCTCTCACATATCTCATAAAATTCAAGACATCTAAGGACATTCTTTTCGGTTTTGCTAATAATAATAAAATCATAAAATAAAAATAAAAATAAAATAAAAATCATAAGTATTCACTTATGATTTTATTCTTATGTACTTGTGTACATGAATATGATGCCTGAGATGCTTGGATCATGATGACACATGATATCCAAATGTCTGAAGATAAGAACTTTAAATCTTCTAAAGTATTCAACAGCTCTGGCTGTTTATGTGAATGAAGCATTATTTAATTGATTGACTTAATATATTGGTTTTGAAACCATCGTTACGCTATGTATATTCCGATTAACAAGAACTAACTAATTTAATTTAATGCTATTTTTAATTTACTACACCGGCCCAATTTTAACGTATATAATATCTCGGCCTATATATGTAAGATTGTTTTTGTTATTTTAGAGAACAAAGAGTTACTGGAATGGTCATTCACCTTCTCATTGGTCTCTCTACGCTCATCACAGGCGTTCTTAGGGTAAATTACCTCAGTTCTAATATTCAGTTCATTTAATAATAATATAATTTTGTTTTCGTCTTATCTTTTTATTCCGCCCTGTCCAGACTTTATGCTCTCAAAATGAAAGCATAAAAAGCATGAAGTATCGCCTTTTCAATAACTTATCAGTTTGTCACTTGCTGTCGGTCGCTGAAGAAATAATGAAGTTATCGGTTAGTCTATCGATAGTCTACTAAGTTATCGGTTAGTCTATAGTTAGTCTATGAAGTTATCAGGTAGTCTATCGATAGTCCACGAAGTTATCGGTTAGTCTATCAATAGTCTATGAAGTTATCCGTTAGTCTGTCTATAGTCTTTGAAGTTATCCGTTAGTCTGTCTATAGTCTATGAAGTTATCCGTTAGTCTGTCTATAGTCTTTGAAGTTATCGGTGAGTCTATCGATAGTTTTGTTTAATGCGAGATATGGTTTCATATGGACCAGAAATCCATCCTATTACTATGAAGCTATGAGATTTATGCTTTATCGTTTCATATCAAACGCATATGTAGAATTTTAATCTTCGTATATGTTAATAAATCAGTTTTACATTTATTCTACTGCAGATGATTCCTATGCCAGTACTGTACGGTGTCTTTCTCTACATGGGCTTCACATCGCTAGGGGGCGTTCAGGTATTTCTAACATCAATTTCTTTTTGCTTGTGAAATAAATTATCTTTTAAACATTGAGTACAACCCAGCGTATTTTAATTTATTTATTCATTTACTTCACGCGATTCACATGAGTTAAAAATGTTCATCAGTAGAAGAGAATAGCGTATGTAGGGAAATAAAGACCAATTTGCGGTACTTATGTATGACGAAATAATGCACCAATGGGTGCAAAGATAGAATATGGCGAGCGTAAGATAAACCCGATTAATTCAGAAATTTATACCTTCACTATTAAGTCCCGTAAAAAAGTTGAAAGTTGAGTGAAATTTGTGTAATACTTAGTAACCAAATTTTACTGCTGTTACAGTGTCAGTGACCGACTAACTGGAAAATATTATGTAATTATTTTGTATTATATTATTCCTAGAGTCGGTGGCCTGTTGTTAAGTTATTTGACAGCGGATACGTTGGTGCATGGATCAAATCCAGAGTTCTTCCCGTCACTGATATGCTATGGAGCAGGAAACTGACGCTAAATTTATCTTTAGCTTTAATTGAATGAGAATGTAAGGTTAAAATATGTTATTAGTATAGTTTAAGCTTGTGCACAATTATACAATTTTGTCTCAAGTTCGTTATTCACTGTATTTGTTATTTGGTATACTGTACAGCATAGGCCTACAGAATGATTTGTCTAACGATAATCTCATTGATCGATTGCTTTACAAATTGATTCATAGACTAATAGGTTAATTAAACTGTATTTAACTGTAACTAAATTCGTTGATTAACTATTAGACTAATTTATAATTCATTTGATTGAATGATATTTTTATACATTAATTTGTTTGAGCGATTGATCGATTGATTGACTGATTGATTTATCGATCGCCTAATTGATTGATCGATCGTTTGATTGATTTATCGATCGTTTGATTGACTGATTGATTATTGATTGATTGATTGAGTATTGATTGACTGATTGATTGATTGATTAACTGATTGATTGATTGATTGACAGTTCATAGAGCGCGTTGCTGTCATGTTTATGCCGATGAAGTACCAGCCTGACTACATATACCTGCGCCACGTTAGAACCAAGAGAGTCCATCTCTTCACCATTATCCAGCTGACCTCCTTCATCTGCATGTGGGTCATCAAGAGCGTCAAGATCACCGCCATTGCCTTCCCTGTCATGGTTGGTATTGGAAAGTAAATTAAAATAATAATAACAATAATCATCATCATCATCATCATCATCTTCATCATCATCATCATCTTCATCATCATCATCAGCATCATCGTCATCATCGTCATCTTCCCCTGAATCCCAGTTTAATCAGGATGGGGATACAAATAGACTGTCTCCAATCATCCAAAGTGTATTAAAATAGTCACTATCGATAATTATTAACATTTTAGATTTACTATTTTATGGTGCAAATAATCAACCATAGGCTGTAGTGTGTTTAACGTCAAGGTTTAGAAGCACAAGACTTCTCTTCAAGACGACTCAACACACTCAGATAGAGCACCTTGTGCCTTCTCTGATGGCCACAGGATTCATTGAATAAGATGTTAGTTTTTTGACTTGAGATTTAAATGTCTAATGCATCTATTTATTTGTTCATTGATATGATGTTTGCATGATATGTCTGTGTGCTGTGATTTGTCTTATATTTTTTTTACTTTGGTTCTAATAAACTTCATGCATTATTTTATTATTATTATTTCACTCGAGCTACCGTCACAAAGATTAATGTAACAGTAAGTTACTTCATGCTGGTAATAATCAACCATGATTTATCTAGATTATACCCGCTCTTATAAACGGAAAGATATTCTCGCCGATATCAATCTCTACCATTTGACTTTATCCTCGAGATAACTACAAATCTGCTTCTTGCATCTTATGAAACTTTTCTATTCTCAACTTTATCTTGAGTCTGTTATGTCAAATTTCCAAGAATTCAAAACGTTTGCGCGGATTTCGCGCTCTCCTATTGGCTGGAGCCACCTGCGACGGTTGAGTATCAGCCACTGGCGACGACTTTTGTTTTAATCTAACGGTGACATTATCCGCCCGATCTCGACAAGATATATAGTTCCGTCACATGTAGCTGAAATCAGCTCAGATGCCGAGTTACATCTCGTTCATAGTATGCAAAAGCGACTTTCGGCGTCGATATCGTTCTGATTGAAGCTTTATAGGATTGCACATTAGTGTGAGGAATTTTAAGGCAAATATTTGTGGTGTTTTTCTAGCTCGTTTTATTTTTCTGTATATTCTCTAGATCATCAATAATTATAATCTTCGAAGTCCTATAGACAAAAATGTTCAGTATTTATTTCTAATTCAAAATTTTTCTCTGCAACAATTTTCATATTTTACTCTGCCATCAAATCATCATTATTAATACTTATCACAAATTATAATTGTAAATTACTAAAACGATTAAAAAGTAATTATTCTGTATCATTATGATACAGGATAATTAGATTATTAAGGTTATTTTTTTTATTTTTTATTTCTGGTGTTTTGATGACGACAGATATTTTGATGAACCTCATAGTCTCATTCAGTGACGGCCACTAATTTGAAGTTAACTTCAGATAAATCATAAAATGCAATTAGCTTATGGATTGATCATTGTATCCAGTGAAACAGTTTCAGTTTTTGATCTAACTAAATCCAGTGAAACAGTTTCAGTTTTTGATCTAACTAAATAAATTTAAACTTTGAATTAAACTAGAAATGTATGATAAAATAAAATTGGCATATGAATTGATAATACCCTGATCATTTTTGATTACCGGACTGGCTTTCGTTTTGAACCTTACTTCTCCTCAGCAACTTTCTTTTGCTGATTGGTCTGGGTGAATTGATCTGCAGTGATGTGTGCTGTGGGGACGTCGCTGACATCATCCTTGGATGAGGAAACGGATGTTAAACCTTTATTATTATCATTATTAATTTGTATTAAATATATGAGTTTTCAATTTTGATCTAACTAAATAAATGTAAACTCTGAAGTTAAATATAAATATATCATAAACCACAATTGCCACATGGATTGATAATTTGTATCTAATGTATTTTACTTTCAACAGCTGATCATCCTTATGGCAGTTCGCAAAGTGTTGGACTTTGTGTTCACTCAGTCAGAGCTCTACTGGCTGGATCACCTCCTCCCTGACGACCACAGGAGAGAGCAGGAGGACAGAAAGAAGGCCCTCGAAGATGACGGCGTCTTCGAAGAGGTGGAATACATTTTTTGTAAATATTTTTATATTTATTTATTTTTATTTATTTAAAAGTAAACACTTGTTTCCTCGTGTTGTGTCCGGTTTGTTTGAAGAATTGACCAATCGGTGACTGCACGAGTCGTAGTAGGCGACTAAAGCACTACGGTCCTTACAAAAGCCAGAAAGGACATTCGGTTGGTGAGTGCCTAGGGTCCAGAAATTGCTACACAATTTAAACGAATGGAAAAGTCTCAAATAGGGAATTGGCTGGTGGTGGAGTGTAGGATAGAGGGGATTTGAGACATTCTATTTGTATCCCGACCCCGGTTAAACTGGGATTTAAGGAAGGATGATGATGATGATGGTGATTAAAAAGTAAACACGCATTATAATGAAACGATCAACTTTGTTGATATCTATCACTTTTAATACCACATTTTTAAACCGTTAGGCCATTTAGACCATTTTCCGTATAACCAGTCCAGTGAATGTCCGATATTTTACTCTCAGATCTACGCGACTATTATTATTATTATTATTATTATTATTATTATTACTATTAGTATTATTATTCTTATTATGTATATGTCAAATACATAGAATTATGTGTGTTAATTTTACAGCACTTCAATGATGCTGCTGCAAAGAAAGCGGCCGAAGCGATTGGTACGTATTTACATCATATTATATGATGAAGATGTAACTACTACAATTTATATATTTGCTATATTCAATTTTTTATTTATTATGGTCAACAATTTCATTTATCGGAACCTGAAATGCCAGGTATGGAGAATGGAACAACGATTTTTATTTATTTTCAGGGACACATTTGTTTATAAATTGGGAACTCTTAGTTTGCTAGGATAGATTCTTGCTTGGCGATTCTTTACATTCGCTGGTTCAAATTGGACTCGGATCAATTCAAATCAAGACTTGTTCTAATCAAGTACATTCGTAGAGGCTTAATAAGAAAAAATACTACATTGATTAAATAATTAGTTGAAAGAAGACAAATCCAAAATGCAATGTTTAAGTTAGTTTCCAGCTCGATAGCACATCAGTGACGGGAAGAACAATGGTTTTGAACACAGCATCTACCGATCCGCTGTCGAATAACTAGCAAACAAGCCACCGTATAGCCCTAGTTTCTAATCTCTTCTTTAATTCAAATATTGAAATTTAATTCTGTAGAAATATAGTCTAAATGTGTATCGTATTTTATTTATTTCAGCCTAGTATTAAGCCCGACATGAACTAATGCTGCGAGGGAGATGTTGAATGCACAATAGTCAGTTAAATACTAATCAGGATTCGGGATCAGGAACAGAGTTCAGGATATCTGACCGTGACGTCGGCGAAGATAAGGGCAGAGAGGTGTAGACGAAGAGAAAGAGAGACGAAGAGAAGAGAGACGAATAGGAGAGAAACGAGAAGAAGAGAAGAGAAAGAGAGAAACAGCAGGAGTAACTGAATGCCAAGAACTGTAAAATATCTGAAATGACTTTATATTAGGTCATCTAGAGGCATGTCTGCTTGAAACGTCCCTGACAATGCCTTACGGCGAGGAAACGGACGTTAAATGCTCATAGATTATTAACTGATCTATATTAGAGGTATTTAGATCAGGGCAATCGAGTTGTCGCCGTATTTCATCTTCGCGAGGACTGCAGCTTGAGAATTGTTAGGGTTATTTGCTCGTGAGTTTTCAATGCTTTCATGTTGCCGGTAAAAGCTTTAAGATAGATTCCGTTCGTTGAAAACAGTTACTATTAAGTAGATTCTATGTCTTAGTAGTTGCAAGGCTGACTCTGAAGCCAGCGGTTACGAGAACAATGCCCTGTTAAGATGAATTTCTTATTGCGGTCATCAGAAATATACTTACAAATATGTAAAGCAGTTAGAAATGATTCTAAAATTAACGTTATTCGACAGTAAATAAATAAATACGATACAATACAATACAATACAATACAATACTGACAATAAATAAAGTCACATATTATATATTGCATATATATATATAATCTTTAATTCACCAATTCTTGGCAGAAAACACGCACAGATACAATTACATCGCAAAACGTGACACAACAGAATACATATAAAAAAGTGCATATAGAAGTTTAACAATTTCACTTTTTTCACAAACTGCACATATGACAGGATAAGAGCTTAGTGGCAATATAAGCATGACATGATCGTAGTGACAGTAGGCGACATCTGGCCATTGAGTCGTGATATAACATTATGCAACAGATTAACTGCATTCGGGCTTATACTTACTATACTTGTACATATACCTTAATTGATTTGTAAATAGCTTAATATAATTTCACAATGTTTCATATTAGGGTTAGGCTGATAAATCAGCGATAGCATATTCTGTGCAACGCGCAATATTTTTTCGCAATATATAGTATTAGCAGTTGTAGCGGCAGATATTGTAGATAACGTACTATTTTAATTGTTACTGATGCATTATTTACTTTAATTAGTAGGAAATGATGATGCGATAGCCTGTGATTAATGCTGCAAATTTTCAATATTGTGTTGTAATAAATTTAATAAGCTGACTGAGTTAGTTCAAAGATAATAAGTATTGCAATAATGATAACACCCCTTTTTACTAATTCAGGATTGACTTTTCCGGCCAAAGACTAATTTTGACCGTTATATTGAGTTAATGTGATCACCATATCAGACAGATTTTCTCTTGTTGTAAGAGACACCCTTGGTTTGACATAAGTTTCGGTTTGGCTTTAGTTTTGTCCTGATTTGGTGACAACGTTAAATTTGATTGATTATTATTTTACGTAATATTTCACTTGTATTTATTTCAACCTGTTCAATACATTTTTCGCAAACCTTAGGTAGGCAGTTGACATTGTTTGCATTTTGTACATTTCATATTATGTTATATTAATACTGAAGCTTCCGCTAATCTGTTATCTGGAAAACTTGAATTTTAGACGTCGTTATCGTTTAATCGTTAAATAATAAGAAAACGTTCAATTGCACATATCAATGTTGTAATAAAGGTAACTCTGTTATTAATTATTGTGCAATTCATAAAACACCAGTATTATTGATTGATTCTTCGATACATTACACCGTTCCAACAAAAAACAATGAGGTACATACTCTGATACTTACTATATTGTGCTACGCCATAGTTTCAGCTGTAAAATCTTAAACTGTACATAGGTTTATTAGTTCAAACAACTAAGTGCCTCGAGTTAGATTAGTTCACAGTATTTTACCCTAAACTTGAGTGTTCTGCAATTAAAATTGCTAACAGCAATTAATCACGTATCATAAAAGAATTTTGTTGAAATTTGGAATGTTATATTTATCTAAACTGTTTGGAAATGTTAAATAAAATTTTAACTCTAAAGTATTTGCAATACTACCTTCGTCTGCTTGTAGACTCTTTATATTGCTAGCGTATTAGAATTAAATTAATGTTTAAAATAGCTGGTTAAGCTTGATAATGCCATTCATCATATCTTGCTCAATATTTTGTATTGATTCTGTACTTCTAGCTTTATTATAGATTTATTACTGTGTAGTAACTGTATATCGTAACTTTTAACATTAAAAACGAAAGCTGAATATTGGATTTTGTTATTGAGGTAGAGCAATTGATCAATTTAATTTAATTACTGAAGCCATTAAGTCATTTTAATAGTCAACACTTTTACAATACTCTACTGGAATACAGCTCATCAAACTATTTATTTATTTAATTAATACTCTGGAGATGGTTAAGATTGAAATCACAGATGCGACGTGTGGGCTATATACGTAATATCCCAGACATGAAATATTGCTCATTTAGATTTAAACTGTCAAGTGCAATTCCGCATTTATCAATGTGATCTTTAAAAAAAGTAACAGGAATTACATATTGCAGCTACTTAAAATTTATTTATGAAGAAACAAGCAAAATAAAGTAAATGAACTGTTGTACTCTCTTAGGTAACAAATTACAGATCTTATTTAGATATTTCAACTTCAGCAAGCAACATGTAAGTCGATTTTAAAACATATTTAACAAATTTTATTTAATTATGGAAATTGTTAGATCTCTAATGCTCCCTTATCCATCTGCATATCTAGCTGACTTAACATTCAAAGTTTCTGACGTATTTCCGGCAGAGGTTCGTGCTCTTCCCTACAATAATTATCATCTGTGTTGCAATTTATTTATTATAATTAGGATTAATTACTATTTATTAATTTAACTTTATTAGATCAGTTTCACCACATTTTAGTTACGCCAGATTGTTATATTTTAGTATTATTTTTCACTACGTATTTCTTCCCCAGATTTTAACTATTTAGATCAGTTACTTTATGTATAACAATTTACTTATTAATGTAATTATTTATTACTATTATTTTTACTCATATTATTATTATTATTATTATTATTATTATTATTATTATTATTATTATTATTATTATTATTATTATTATTACTATTAATATTATTCATTTGACTTTATTAAACATGTGGATTAATTTTCACTACCTGTTCGCATACGTCAGGTAATCATACGCATACAAATCGAAACCTCAACCTCCGCAAGCGTTGGAGAGAAGGACACAATGAACAAATCCTTTATACGTTACAGCAGAATTAAGTACTAAATCAGTAGCAAGTCGGTTAGTCGTTTGACTGCGGAACACCAGGTGCAGGGTTCAATCCAGCATTCTTCCTGTCACTGACATTTTTTTAGAGGCAGAAAACTGATGCTGAATTAGGCCTTACGCTGATAGCGTGGCCAACCGCTACCAGCTGCTAGCCAACAGCTACCAGCTTTTGGCTAGCAGCTGGTAGCTGTTGGCTAGCTGCTGGTAGCGGTAGGCTACAAGCTGGTCGCTGCTGTTGGCTAGCAGCTGGTAGCTGCTGTTGGCTAGCAGCTGGTAGTTGTTATGGGGTTCTAGCTAGCTACCAGCTGCTAGTCAACAGCTACAAGCTACTATCCAACAGCTACCAGCTGCTTGCCAACAGCTACAAGCTAGTAGCTGCTGGTAGCTGCCAGAAACCACAACTTCAGCAGTAATAATCTAGACCGGTATGACAAGATTTATATTTAGTATTTACATTTTTCATAGAATTCTCACTTTAGATAGAAGCTAAAGCCTACGGGATTCGTGGTCGAGTTGGCCAAAAACGTAGTAATCTCATCCTGAAATTACTGCAAACTTTAAATACATATCTCATGAAACTCGTTAATAATTATAATAAAATGAACAATAATCAGGCAATTTAGGTGCTTAATTCGTGATATCTTTTATTGTTGTCATTCTAAATATCGACGACAGCTTCACAAAATATCAAACGATTTATTATAATATTCACTGCACGCGATTCATAATTACTTCACTACCGAGACAAAAAGCAAATACACACAATATTTGTTAGTGTATAATTACTCGTAACAGTTAAACAATTATAACTTGCGTTAAAATCTCGAACCCCATAACAGCATCTTCAATTCAGCTTCAAGATCATTCGTCAGAGCTTAAAAGACATTTTAATTAAATTGTTTTCTAAATTAATAATCATGCTGCACACATTTTAGAATTTATGACATGGATGTAGTGTGCTTACGTCAAGTTCAGAACCACTTCTAAGCAAAAGACTCTATTTACTCTAGCTACCGTCAGAAGGTTAGGCCTACTGAGCAAATTATTTAGTCAAATATGTATATATTTTGATCTTACAAACAATGAATATATGTTTCAACAGGATTATTACATGCGGCTAAAATATCAAATAATAATAATAATAGTAATAATACCACAAGGCATCTACGTTTGTTTACAATTCAATTTTCTACATTCCTAACTCCTAAGCCTTACTCCAAACCTGACCCCTAACCTAATCCTTAAATTTGAAATCTTAAAAATTAACTAAAATTTGTTAATAAAAATGAAAAGAACACCAATATAATGTGGACGTTAGCCTTCTTCTATGGCCACTATACCCTGACAACTCGCAAAAGATTACTGTTAATTAGATGTATTTAATAAATTCTAATAGATACGGACTGAAATCAAAGCCTATGTAGTAAACAAACAACGATTTCAAATGAGAACCTCCTTTCATATTGATTATTGCGACATGCTTGATTTAAAATAAAATGACAACTATACATAATTCAGGTATTAATTAATTAATTAAATAGTAAATTACATGTAACTGGATAAGTCGACTCAAAATTCAAATTCTAATCAAATATCAGCTGAATAACAAGTAAACCGTGGAAGCATAATCCTGCAGAAGCAGAATCTTAAAAATAGCCCGAACTCAAATGAAATGTTTTTAAATGCTTATATAAATGGCAATAGTTCCCATAATGTAGCAAGAAATCTAAGAATGCTGTGTGTTTCGCAATTTACTAAACCAACAACTTGCTATTTCTTTAATTTTGCCAACATTAATAGGAGTCTATTTTTAAATTTATTGAAAATTTCACTAGAATTTGGCAACTAATTAGATATGTGGCACTGCTTGAGAGATGTAGCATTGCATGAGAGATGTAGCACTGCTTGAGATATGTAGCAGTGCTTGATAGCTATTTATGCGGCTAGTTGTTTAATCTAGAAACTTGTTTATTGATGAAGATTGTAGTTAATTAAGCCATTAGGTACATTACTTAGAATAAAAATTATTTAAAATGTCTGAATTTTCTTCATTTGAAAAATTAATTATAACAATCGTTTGCAGTTAAAAATTTGGCTCAAAATAGTGCAACAATGAGAAAGTTATCGAGAAAAACATTAAACATATACGAAAACGGGTTTCTCCAACCAAATAAAACAATGAAGCACGTAGAACTAACAAAAATAATGAATTAACTAGCAAAACTTAATTTTGCATAATAAAACTTTCACAAAATTCACTAAATTCCCTGCCTGACGTCTCTTACAGATGACGGAACGACCTCGAATTAAGTAAGATTCTTTAAACTGGATGACGGCTTTTCAGAGTCATTCAACCCAGAGACCACATTTTAGACTAAATAGAATTTTATATAGTACAATAGAAAACATTACAAATAGATAACGAAATATCTATAAAACATAAAATCATGCGACAAGACAATGCTATATTCGAAACGTTATAATGTGCAGAGATTTGTCAGTCGGATTCAAAGATACATCTGGCATTGGAGTTAATCACTCGTTTAATTTATAGACTGGTCAGAAGACTAAAAATGGGGCATCGATGATGTTAATTATATACAATTATCATGCAACATTCATCTGTTTTCATCTGTCCCCGTTATATTATATAGTGGCCTTACACGTGTGTGGTTTATAACCCAAACACGATTGTCTTTATAAACAAGGACGTCTGTTCAATAATCAATCAGAACCTAACTGATGACTTGATGACCGTTAGTAGCGTCGAAACCGAAGTAAAATTTTCAGCATTTATGTATAGAATTGCTTTAAAAGCTCGAAAGGATAACCGACAACATTAAAACTTTCTCTGCAATGTAAAATCTTTTAAAGCTTCTATATAAAACTGTAGTACTAAATTTAGACAAGCCGGCGGTATGAATCAATAGCAACGGGTCCAGCCCAAAGACGAAATGCACGATTCCTACCTACACAACGCAATCTAAACTGTATCACACAGAACAACTATAACAGTTGATCAGAAAATCTTAAAATCTGCGGACGTTCAGATCTAGGGATGCATCGAAGTGTTTGTGATATTTCATAGTCATACGTTTAAAGATCACCAACACTCAACATTCTGAACGTGTCCACTAGAGCCACTAATTTCATAAATACAAGTGAAACAATGACTTGACGTAAAATCTAAAAGTTATATTTTACGGAATAATTTCTGTAAATTATAGTACATTCTTTGCGATGATGACCATGTTTCTTTGAATCCATTCTTTCTTGACAATCATTTCATATACATTTCATTATATACTGTACAATAAACACTAAAAAGCAACGCTACATCATGGGGTATTTGCAATCGTCCACAAGTTCTGACAGTGCGGAATTCATATCCGTTACAATCATATTAGAGGTGTTTAAAAGTCCCGACATTCTGTTAGCTCTAGAGTCACAGGAAGCTCTAAGGGTTTGACTTGCGCGAGGATCAAAGGAAGCCCTGGTTTGAATCACTGACTGCCGCATAGCCGCTGCCCCATGAGTAGATGATGACCCGGATGTCATCATTAATTCTGTTGGACTGATTGGCACATGACCAGGAGATGAGGTTAGAGTATCTAAAAAGTTCTCAGAACACAACTCGTCAAAGGCTGCATCAAGGCGACAGTGGTCGTCACGGTTAGAAGATGGTAGAGCATCTGTTGTGCTTGATACCTGAATTTATCAATCAATCAATCGATTAACTAATCAACCAGAGTGTCTATTAATCAGTCAATTCGATTCTAATTATTCAGAAAATTCTCAATTTTTAGTTTATCACAACAAACTAACCGAACAAAAAGGTGTTTATTCAGCACAACAACAATTAGAGTGCTACAGTTATCAGTGATAACATCAAGCAGAATTAAGACAAAATCAAACCGGCGAGCTAGAAAAAAGTCCAAATAACGGTGCAAATTTCAAAATCCAGAAAATCAGTTCAACGATAAATGGATTCAAGAACAGGAGGTTTAGGCATATCTTTTAATAAATACATCTAATAACGCCTTGACATAAACAACATTAATGCAACATATTACACATACAACTGTCTCGTCAACGATTAATAATATAATAATGCCACAATTACGGTGAAATGATCCACTATGTTGATATCTATCACTTTGAATACCACATGTTTAAACCGTTAGGCAATTCAGACCATTTTCCGTGTAGCCAGTCCTCCGAATGTCCGAGATTTTACTCTCAGATCAGCGCGGCTGCGATTTGAACCCACGAGAGTTCAATTCACCTCAGAATCTGCCATTTAAAACTTCATAACGTTACCCCTACGCTATTAAGACATTCTAATATACATGTAATTTAATAGTAGGAAATAAAAGAAAAATTAGAATAAAATACTGCACAGAAATTGCCACCAACCTGATCACACCCTGGCGACATCTGCATCATGGTTCTGTTACGATTAGGAGCTTGAAGGTTCCTCACACTATTGCTGTTAGGATTAACGGAAGCCTGAATGTGACACCCAGGTGGATTTCCAGTGTTGTTATTAACTGGTAGACGTCCCTGATATCGCAGAAGATTCCTGGAGCGCATGTGGTAGTGTTGAGTCCACGGATTAAGAGGTGGACTGCCTCCTTCACTTCCACTTGCCAAATTTCCAGAATTTCGTCTCGCAGAAAGAACATTTGAATTCTGCGGTGGAGGCATTTGGTTGACAAATGAACCGGAAGCTTGGTTAACCTGAAGATTTTGATGATTTACGTTTGGTTGATAAGTTCTGTTAGGAAGCTGTTCCATACATGCCGTAGTTTCAAATTCTCCCGGGAAACCGTTTTGTAAAGAGCGCTGTGATTGGCTAACACGAGGTACCTGTATCTCCGGATTGGTCGATGGCATTCCATAACGCTGTGATTGGCTATCAGAATTATCAAATGGAAGCGCAGTATTTGAACCCTGTCTTAAATTCATACCCTGCTGTTCATAGTAGAAATTATGCCTATTATTCATCTGCCATTGCTGCGAAGGGTATGGATACATCTGACTGTGGTGGTAGCCATTTCTAGGAACCCTCCAATACCCGTGATACTGCTGGTACTGCGCCGTATCTGGACACATATTATACCCCCCACCGTAATTCATACCAGCCTGACCGGGTCTACAGCTGTCCGTCCACGAGGCAGGTCCAGCTGTTGCGGGATAATTCTGCTGTAAGCTGCTGGCATCACTCGCAGTCAGCCTGCTTTCGAAGCACTGGCCACCAGAAGATTGGGAAGCTGTTCCCGCACTGGCAGAGTGAAGTGACGGACTGTAACCTGTGCAGTTCGACATTTGCTTCAGTTCTGAAGTAAAGTTTGCAGCACTAGTGTTATTGTCGTTATAAACATTTGTAGAATTTGCTGAACTGTTAGTATTTGCATTTGTATTGTTATTGCATGAATTTCCAACTTGATCTGTCCCTTTACCCATTTCACAAGCTGCACTTTGATTTAAGTGTTGCCCACTAAACATGCAGGAATTATTTTGTGTATTGCCTGAAGAGTTTTGCTCATCTTTATTTCCTCCAGTAGAAGCGTCAGAGTTACCTTTGTTGGCCAATTCGGCAGCTTCGCTGTCACGTTTTTGATTTTCCAGAAACTCCTGCATCTCATCAGGGATGATGATGTCATCGACACTCGTGAAATCCGGATGAAGCAATCCATCGATCTGTTCATCCAGACCAAAGGATTGATTGGACAGTGGCTGAATCACTATCGCACCGCTCGAGTCAACGTTCTGATTTAAACTCATGCTGAAGTTGGTAGCGATAGAACTTCTAGATGACATCAAGCTCTGTTCAGACATATTATGTCTTCTATGTCGAGGGGTACTGCAAGCCTGTGCTGCCTCATACTTTGCATCGGTCAGACTCTGGTAGTTCATTCCAGCCTGACGGCACGATGAAGAGGAAGGGGATCCCATCATGGGACACCTCACTGGATCACTGGCTCGCCTGGCGTCCACGCTAACCAATCGGCTACTTGATTGATCGGCTGGAGGACAGGTCGCTTCATACGAAGCAGCACAACGTGACATCGAAAGAAAACTCGAGATTCCTCTTCTTTCACCAAACCTACACGGGCTTCCGTTAACTCTACCGTCAGGGCTCCCCATCAGTCCACCGACGGCAGGACTTTCTGGCTGACTATCCAACGTCGTGCCTTCGATCTGAGTGACAAGAGCACCCAGGTTCGAATCACTCCCTGGAGACATGTTCGGCAGATTGCCTGAGATGTCGTATTCGTAAGGGGAGTTCATGATACTCTGCCTTGAACCGCTGCAGGACGAGTTGTTGTCGGCTGAGCGACGTCTGGTGTGGTTGGGCTGAAAAGGAGGGCTGGTGTCGGAGCGGCTGGTCCTGAGGGAGAACGTAGGGCTGGAGTCAGAGCGAATGCTGCTCATGTAGGAGCTCAGCGTGCTCGTGTTGCTGTCTCTCCTCGTCAGCCTCGTTAACTCTCGGCAACCTACACATAGTGGAAACTTTAGCTGTCTAGTAGAGATGAATGAATAAAATTACACACAATGGAAACTGTAGCTGTCTAGCAGAGATGAATGAATAAACCGATATGCAGAAGAAACTTTAGCTGTGTAGCAGAGATCAATGAATAAGCCTCCACACAGTTGAAGCTTTAGCTGTCTAGAAGAGATAAATTAATTAACCTACACACAGGGAAACTTTAGCCGTCTGGCAAAAAGATAAACCAACACACAGAGAAAACTTTAGCTGTCTAGCAGAGATAAATGAATAAACCAACACACAGTGGAATCTTTAGCTGTCTAGCAGAGGCAAATGAATACAGGGTTAATACAGGGTTACAGAGTTAATACAGGGTTAATGCAGGATTAACACAGACGGGTTAATATACGATGTGGGTTTAACGTTAAGGTCAGAAGCCTCGAATATCAATAATAAGTAAAAAATAAAAACCAAATAAAAAATGTATGATTAAAATGTCCGTATCACGTGACAGACCTTTACCCTCGCTGTTACTGCTATTACCAGTCCTTCCATCAGATGCTCTGGTGTCTCTATTCACACCACTCAATCTACTGCTACTCGACCAACCCTTCCTTGTCGTACCTAGGTCAACAGAAAATAGTCGCGCATGACAACATCGAGCATCGTTGAGCCAATGCCGATCGATCGTTTATTACATAGTCATTAGTTGAGCATTTCACTATAATGCGTGTTATTTATTTATCTACTTAATTTGTTCATTTCTAAGTTAGCTCAATAGCAAGTGGTGTGCACCAAAAATCAATATAGTTTGGCCCCAATACATGAACGCTACAAAAAAGTAAATAAGAAAAGAAAATTAAACAACCTTTGTCGTAACATTACAGAGTGCGGTTAGGCAGTCATAATTCAATTAAAAAAACAGACTAACAGTAAATTTTTCAAAAGGCAAGATTTGACAAATTAGAAGTAACAGAAAATTAATTAAAAATCAAAGTCATAGAAGAATAGTTATGAATATAATTAGTCATTCATATGAAAATGGCACTAAGATAAAGACAGCAGGAGTTATGAGCTATGGATCTGCCATTAGATAGTACTCCAATGAGGCAAATAAACATATAAATCTACAATAAATATATAAATAAATAAAATGAAAAATCTAATAAAAATTAATATATAAATAAATAAATATATAAATCTAATTAGATAAATTAAATTAGAATTACCTAGAGGAGGGAGGGTGGGTATATTGTTTCTGGAGAACCGGGGCTGAACTTTGCCCCTCAACCTTTGACCCGGGGCCATGGCGCTAGGCATGACCTGCACCCCTCCCCCACCCTCAGGTGCTGCCTTACCCTGCAGCTGAGGAACAAATACAAAAAAACTCTAGATATAAAGACTAATAAAGGGCTTAGTATTAATTAAATTTACTTCTAATTGATTTAAACGAATGGAAAAGTCTCAAATTGGGGATGGACTGATGATGTGGTATAGGACAGAGAGGATTTGAGGCAGTTTCTTCGTATCCCGACCCTGGTTAAACAGGGATTCAAGGGAAGAAGATGATGATGACTTGATGAATTGATAATGAAAATAACAATTGCTATTGATGACCCGTGTTGTGTCCGGGTTGCTGAAGAATAGACTAACCGTGGACTGCACGTGTCGTAAAAGGCGACAAAGCACTAAGATACGAACCAACGTCAGAAAGGGTATTTGGTTGGTGAGCGCTTAGGCTCCAGAAATTGCTATAACATTTTCTAAAAGGGATGGAACAGAAAGTCTATTCGTATCCCGATCCTAGTTAAACTGGGATTCAAGGGAAGATGATGATGATGATGATGACGATGATGATGATGATGATGATGATGATGATGAAGATAGTGTTAATGATGATGATGATGATGATGAAGATAGTGTTAATGATGATGATGATGATGTCGATGATGATGATGATGATGATGATGACGATGATGATTAAGATGATGATGATAATGATGATGATGATGATGATGACGACGACGACGATGATGATGATGATGATGATGATTACGATGATGATGATTACAATGCTGATGATGATGACGATGCTGATGACGATGAAGATAATGATGATGATGATGATGATAATGATGATGATGATGATGATGATGATGATTATGAAGATAGTGATGCCGGACAGTCTTTAATGCAAATCAGTAAATGCTTATATATAAATAAAAAATACATGCTTATAAATTTTATATTACAAATACTTGAGAAATAGTTATAGAAGAAAACTAAAGCAAACCACAAAATCACTTCCGGTATCGTCATCGTTTTCGCCACCAGATGGGGCTCCCACGCTGCCCGTGAGGTAATCACTTGACGGGGCGGGGGTGTCACAATTAGATCCGGCCACCTCAGGACTCGTGCAGGATTGGGAGTATGAGCCAAAGTACGGAGACACCTTACACTCCAGGTCCTGAGGGAAGCAGCAACAACAACAGCAGTTCAAGACAACATCAAGCAATATAATGTCCAGTTACGTGTATATCTAATAACTAAAAACATACTGGTTGCTTCGGCAGCTCTTAGTAAATTGAAATACTTAATCACAAATTTATTAAATATATATTAATTTAAATAAATGTTAATTTATTGCTAAAGTGAATGTAATTTAGGCAAATTTAAATAATTGTTGAAAAGGCTTCATGCGTTCTATTAACCGGCGTAGTTAAGCATTATAGTACTGATTAAACTATAAGTAAACAAGTCAATCAATCAATTCATCACCAAGGAGACGAAAAATCAATCAAGCGAAAGAAAATAAAAAAGGAGCAGGCAAATAAAAAACTCACAGCAGCTAGGTCTGCACTGGCAGGTGAGTTGTCAGTAGCATTAAAGTCACCGAAGCAGTTTTCCACTTTAATCCTGCCCCCACCACTGCTGACACTACTGCTGTCGCTGCTGTTGCTGTTGTGGTTGTAACTGGTTATATCCAGTTTACGGTCATTCTGAAAATAAGTCATCACATAAATAGGTCAAGTGAAACCAAGTCATCATATAAATAGGTCAAATGGAAATATGTCATCATATAAATAGGTCAAGTGAAACCATGTCATCATACAAATAGGTCAAATGAAAACATGTCATTATATAAATAGGTCACATGAAAATATGTCATTGTAAATCATGTAAATCCGAAAACATGTCATTATAAATAGATCATATGAAAACATGTCATCATATAAATAGATCAAATTAAAACATATCATCTTATAAATGTGATATAAAAAACAGTCATCGTATAAATAGGTCAATTGAAACATGTCATTACATAATTAGGTCAAATTAAAATACATCTTCATATAAATAGGTAATATGAAAACAAGTCATTGCATAAATAGGTCAAATGTAGACATGACATCTAATAAACATGCTAAAAAACCAGTCATCATATAAATAGGTCACATGAAAACATATCTTCATATAAATAGGATAAACTAAATGAATATAAGTCTCTACATAAATAGGTCATTCTGAAAACAAGTCATCATATAAATAGGTCAATGCATGATCTATGAGAATATGCAAATATCTATACAGCAAACAAAGTACTGTTAACTAAATCCTAATAAATAAAACACTGTCTCGGCGTTAATACTACATCTCAAATTAAAGTGAGCGAAATGGTCTCGAGCGGCTTACTCGGTTTGTGTGTTTGTGTGTGTGTGTGTATGTGTGTGTGTGTTTGCATGTGTGCTTGTGTGTGCATGCTTGTGTGTGTGCGTGCATGAGTGCGAGTCTGTGTGCTACCACATAAATATGATCTTTCAAATCCATCAGAATCGCTTAAAGCACTGATAAACACTAACGGTATTTCCATGATCCGGAGATCCATTAACCATTCTGTCCCCACGTCCACTGTACCCATTGCTGTTCCCATCACTGTTGTTGTTGTTGCTCTCGGAACCCTTGTGTTTTTTGTTGGCGTAGAAATCTGCGCCGTGGACCGTCTTGACGTGTTTACGTAGAGAACTGGGATCAGTGTAGCACTTGGAGCATCCCGGTGCTTTACACATGTACGGCTTCTACAAGAAGTGCAATAAATAACTATAAATAACAAATAAAATAACTATAAATAACACAGGACGTCCCTGACATAATGGATGACGTGAGCGATGTCATCCTTCGATGAGGATATGGAAGTTAAATCTTTGTAATTAACAGTAAAAACAGTAATAAATAACAATTATTATTATATTATCATTTATTTATTTTATTAGTCTATTTGTATCCCGACTTTGGTTAAACTGAGATTCAATGGAGGATTATGACGATTATTATATTATCATAATTATTTTATTTCGTATTTTTATCATTATTATTATTATTATTATTATTATTATTGGTATTATTATTATTACTTTTTTTATTTTTTATACCCCGGCTAATATTATTAGCAGTAATAATTATAATAAAAATAACAATCATCATCATCTTCTTCTCTTGAATCTTGAATTCGCATCCCAACCAGGGTCGGGATGCGAATAGACTGTCTCAAATCCTCTCTGTCCTACATCATATCATCAGCCAATCCCCTATTCGAGACTTTTCCATTCGTTTAAAATTTTTTAAAGCAATTTCTGGGGCCTAGGCGCTCACCAACCGAATACCCTTTCTGACGTTGGTATGGATCTTAGTGCTTTAGTCGCCTTCTACGACAAGTGCAGTCACCGGTTGGTCAATTATTCAAACAACCCTGACACAACACGGAGAAATAATATTAATAACAATAATAACAATAAGAACTAGTTAACTTACAGCATTTGAGTGCGTCCTATTTTGATGCTTAGCCCTATCAGATGCGTTACTGAAAGCTTTAGTGCAGCCAGGGAACTCACACAGGTAGGGTTTCTCACCTATATATATAAAATTAATAATAGTTACAATCATTTTATAGTTGTTATCATAGCTAAAATGTTAACAAGACTGTTATCACTGTTAACATGACTGTTAGCATAACTGTTAACACTGTTAGCATGATTGTAAACACTGTTCGCCTGATTGCTAACACTGTTAGCATGACTGCTAACACTGTTAGCATAACTGTTAACACTGTTATTAGCAACAAATTATAACTATTTTAACTTCAAAGTTACAATTAACAACACAATGCGCAGTGCAGTAAATACCATTTTAAAAATCTTCATAAAACTGTAGATATTAGCGGTACGTAAATCTTTTTCTCTCAAACCTGTTAACACACTCGCTAGACAAACAGGACGTTCAGGGTTCCATCACTGTCCGACAATTGAATATACCTCAATATACGATTAGAAAGTTGCTGCTAATTACAGCTTTTCAATAAGAAGTTTAAATAATTATTAAAAGCTCAACTAATAAAGAAAGTACGAATCCTGGAAAGCTATGACTACCGATCTCTTAATGCTAGATTATGATTACTAATACTTAATTTTGAAACCCACTAGGATGAAATATTATGATCACTAATACCTAATTACAAAATCCACTAGGAAGAAACAAATAATAGTTTAAGATCAGTGTAGATACCTAGTATAGATATAACAAGAGATATATACAAGATACCTATATATAGATATATACAAGATACCTATTTCTAAAACCCACTAAGATGAACTATATTATACTTGAATGTCTCAATAGCGCAATGGTTAGAGATGTAGATAACGTCTTGAAGTTTTAAATGACAGATCCTGATGTGAATTGAACTCTCGCGGGTTCGAAACCCAGTCGCGCTGATCTGAGAGTAAGATCTCGAACATTCACTGGACTGATTACGGAAAATGACAAAATTGCCTAACGGATTTAACATGTGGTATTAAAAGTGATAATATCAACGTAGTTGATCACTATAATGTGTTATTATTATTATATTATTATTATATTTAGCAGTATGTGAAACCTGTGTGACTGCGCAAGTGGGTCTTGAGATTCTCCAGGCGAGAGTAAGCCTTGTTGCAGCTCTCAAACTGAAAGTAACACGTTTTATATCATATACATGTACATATGTAGCATACATGTACATATTTAATCCGAGATTTAGAAAAAGAATGAAGAAAGGAAGCAGAGAAAAATTCCATGTAACTCTATTATTAATAAACTTTATAAATAGATCGTTGACACGTCCGCTTTTGATTAGCGATCTTATTTATCGAGATAATTTGTATGTATTTTGATGCTGATGCATGAAATAAAATAAACACGGACATCTCTCTCTCTCTCTCTCTCTCTCTCTCTCTCTCTCTCTCTATCCATCTATCTATCTATCTATCTGTCTGTCTGTCTGTCTGTCTGTCTGTCTGTCTGTCTGTATGTCTATCTATCTATCTATCTATCTATCTATCTATCTATCTATCTATCTATCTATCTATCTATCTATCTATCTATCTATCTATCTATCTATCTATCTATCTATCTATCTATCTATCTATCTATCTATCTATCTATCTATCTATCTATCTATCTATCTCTCTCTCTCTCTCTCTCTCTCTCTTTGTCTCTAATCATACAAAAAAAACATATGAGATTCCGCAATCTGATGGAGGAAATAACAACGTTACTTAGTTATTAGATAATCTCGTAAATTAATTAACGAATCGTTGGATATACACAATGTAGTTTTAGATAACATTTCAGCATTAAATAGTCAATATTCTAAATTTACCGAAATAGAGCAGAATACCATTTTTACGAAACAACATGAAATATAAAGTTAAAAGTCACGACGTTAAGCACAATTTAAGAGTAGATATAACGCTCCAAAAAATAAGACACCTTATCAACGCGAAAGTAAATGCAGAACAAAATGAAGTGGCTAAACTCTATAAAAATAAAATAAACAATAAATTTTTTTAAAAAAAAATTAGAAGAATGAATGATAAATTAAGAAGATAAACAACAGAAAGTCAAACAAAATGAAATGAAAAAACGTATTTGAAAAGGAATAGTTGAATAAAGTCAGTAAAGACGATCAACGACCACAACAACATCTAGCTATCCAGTTAAGCCATTACCTCTACAGTTGTCCAGAAATAAGAATGCGTAATTGAAGGAAATGACTAGTATACATTTTAACAGGTGAATATGACTATACAAATCGACGGGATAAAGAGAAATAATAATAATAATAATAATAATAATAAAGATTTAAAGTTTCCTCATCCGTTTTCTCATCCAAGGATGATGTCAGGGACGTCCCCACAGCACACATCACTACATATCAATTAAAGAGAAATATGCTAAACAAGGGCGTCAGGAATACAATCATGGAGATGAGTATTAGAGATAAGGAGATCTAATTAACAGAGCTCATCTTAGGCCACCAATGAACCAATAAATCTGACAAATGGAATAGATTCTTTCTGAATCATCATTGAGTATGATGTATATGATGAGTATGATATGACCACTTGCGATCATCATCGATTACCATTCAAGCCTCACATAAACAATAGGAAATAATTAGTCAAAATTAATTATAAGATTATTTAGAATTTTAACGGGGATTTAGGCGATAGATACGTTGAATATCATAAATAGAGCCATTTAATTGATATAATTGTCGTTAGTAGGTTTATTTATTCAACATCATCAGTACCATCGTCATCATCATCTTTGGTCATCATTACGTTTATTTATTTGATAAGAAATTGACGCTATGGCAACATCACAGTTGCTGATAACTGGAACGATAAAGGAGTATAAAAAATTGCATTTCTTATTCTTTAAAAGCTGGTAAAGCTAAGGTTAACGTCAGTTTCTATTTGGCATGTCGATAGATAAGATTTGATCTCTAAAATCATAAACATTTTCTCATTTAAAACTTACCTCACTCTCTGAGGCCTAGACGCTAATCGTCTCTTTATAACACAGAGTCTTTAAACCCAAAACCCACGAGAGGTAACCATTTTCGAGAGCGGATTTTTCATGGTACACAAATGAATTTTAATCTTTAAACGATCGATATATATCAACAGACACAAATGAAATATAAAAAATAAATCTAATATTTTAATAAAATAAAAAGACGAAATAGAATACATACCGTGCAGCGATGTGGTTTCTCACCTGTTAACATTCAATAATTCATAAAATATTTAGCTTATTTGAACAACAATATAGAAACTAAGTAGCAATAAAATAATAAATAAATATAATAATTATAAATATAAATGAATATTAATATACAATAAATGAACTGAATAATTCATACTCTCTCTCTCTCTCTCTCTCTCTCTCAGTGCAGAGCCTACTGGCAGGTCCATGGTATATAACGCCTCCACTAATCTCTATCTTCCATTCTCATTCATGTCCACATACGAGTGGATGTTTCAATCATCAATAACGTTATATTCCTTTTGATATACTATTCTTTTTGGGGATTCTGCTTATGAAGTGGTGGGCCTCCTATGCCTTCCTCAGCTTGGACTAACATAGTATGAATTAAGTGTTGTTAATTTATACAATGATGTATGAAAGTTTATTTCATGAATTTCTCGTTGAATATTTCAAAAAAAATCTAACTTACTTTCTTTGCTTAGAAAAAAAGCTTTTGAGATGGTTTCTCGTGACCTTTCTCAGTGTCGCATTGCCGCCTCTTATGACACGAGCAGTTAACGGTTGATCTATTCTTTAGTGTATTCTTTAGTTTAGACAAAGCACGGGAAAATGTATATCATTATGCTATCATTTATATTAATTATTGCATATTTTCCATTAATTCTATTTCATTATTTTACTTATAAAGCTAAAAAAACCTAATGCTAACGTCAGTTTCCTCACTCGATAGCGATGTCAGTGATGGACGTAGTCACTGATATATTATATTATAATACTGACACATAGTGAATATAATTTTACTAGATTATAAATAAATATTTTATTGTTTTATTAAGATATAGATATTTTCAAAGCTACGATTTCCAGACTCTTCCCTGTGTTATGTCCGGGTTGTTCGAAGAATTGACCTACAATGACTGCACGTGTCGTAGAAGGCGACTAAAGCACTAAGATCCATACCAACGTTAAAAAGGACCATCGGTTGGTGAGCGCCTAGGCTCCAGAAATTGCTACAAAAATTTAAACGAATGGAAAAGTCTCAAATAGGGGATTGACTGATGCTATGATGTAAGACAGAGAGGATTTGAGACAGTCTATTCGTATCCCGACCCTAGTTAAACTGGGATTCTGGGAAAGAAGAAGATGATGATTTTCAGCCTCTAACCTGTGTGACGCCTCATATGAACTACGAGCATGTACTGAGCCTTGAAGGGTTTCTCCTCCCTTACACACCCTTCCCACTGACAGACGAACAACTTCTTACTCGCCGATATGTGGTAGTGATTTAAGTGCTGCAAGTACATATACATAAGTTTAAAGTAAAAAAGTAAACACGCATTATTGAGAAATGATCAACTATGTTGATATGAATCGGTTTTAATACCACATGTTTAAACCGTTAGGCCCTTGAGACCATTTTCCGTGTAACCATTCCAGTGAATGCCTTAGATTTTACTTTCAGGTCAGAGCGGCTGGGATTCGAAACCCTGAGAGTTCAATTCACGTCAGGATCCGTCATTTAAAACTTCATCACGATACCTTTCGCCTTTAGCCACTGCGCTATTGAGACATTACATTGAGATGGTTTATTATAAACAATTAATAAAACTAATGCGTAACTCATGAACGGAAAATTTCTCACTCAGCAATAAAAGCTGAGGCGGTCATACACCGATAAAAAGTAAAGTGCGAAAAAATGCAATGTAATAAAATGATAAAAAAGTAAAATAATAAAATAAAAAATGATAAAATAATAGTAAAATAATAAAATAATAATAGGAGGTACAGTGCAATAAAATGCAATGTATAGAATGATAAAATAGTAAATAAAAAAAATTAAAAATAATAAAATAATAAAATAATGGTAAAATAATATAAAATAATAGTAAAATAATAAAATAATAATATAAAAAAGCTAAGGTTAACGTCAGTTTCCTCATTCGAAAGCGATGTCAGTGACGGGCAAGCTCAGGATTGGAACCCCGCACCTACTGATCCGCGGTCGAATATCTTACCGACTTCGCCACTGGCTCCAGCCAGAATAAAAGGTAAATTGCGATAAAATGCAATGTATAGAATGATAAAATAGTAAAATAATAAAAAAAGATAAAATAATAGTAAAATAATAATAGTAAAATAGAAAGTATATCTGTGTTGGAATTGATGATAGAAATAATATTAGAAGCACCAGTCACCTTGACAAGTTCATCTTGGGTCTCAAACTCGACACTGCAGCCCTTCCAGTGACAATGGGTCTCATAGAAGTCCACCTCCCCCTCTTGTGGCTGACCACCGCTGTGACTCTCCGGGCTTGCCTTCATCTCATCCGAGTGGACATCTGCAACAAATCAGCATTCGTGATGACTTCTAGTACTGGTGTATGTCATAAGAGTTAGACGACTACTGTGGAGGCAATAAGGATGCACTAAGCGCGATTGCATAAAATTAACTATTACTTAATACTTGTTTATTTAATATTTGTTTACTTAATACTTTTTACTTAATACTTATTTAATTAATATTTTACTTAATACTTATTTTCGCTGAGCCGATGGCTTGTTGAAATGCAGTACGACAGCGAATCAGTAGGTGGTGGGTTCAAATGCAGAGTTCTATCCGTTATTGACATGCTTTCGAGCAGAAAATAGATGAAAATAGATTTTAACTTTATAACAACTAACCAGACTGTGGACTGTACTCCTCGCGTTTGACAGTTACTTTGGACTTCCCATTATGAGCAGAGGACACAGTGCTGGACACGAGGGCGCTGCTTCGCTCCCTGGCTGAGGCTTTCTCCTGCAGCAACAGCAAAGTCATTCAAATAATATAAAAAAATACGAAATTAACTCAGCTTAAAACAGAGTTAAAGCTGGCAAAGCATGGTAAAGCAAACTTTAACATGTAAAATAAAAAGAATAGGATGAAATCTCAGACTATTGGCACGAATTTCTTTTGAATAAACGTCATCATACACTTCGGTAGATAATACCGTGACTAATTCTATTGACTGATTGATTGGTTGACTGACTGGTTGATTGATTGATCGATTGATAGATTGGTTGGTTAATCGGTTGGTTGGTTGAGTGCTTGATTGATTGATAGATTGATTGGTCAATCGATGACTCATTTAATAGATTGATTGATTGATACCTGTTTATCCGTCGTTGATTTAGCTGGTGTGGCAGCAGCATCAGATTCAGTTGAGGTGGGGGGTGTGGTAGCTGACACCGATGAAGGATTAAATATGGGTGCAGTCCCATTAGGTCCAGAGTGCCAGGGAGGGGGCGGCAAGAACCCAGGATAAAACATGGGATTGAAGAATGGCGACCCTGGTAGGGAACCATTAGAACGAAATAACGGGTGCGTGAAAGGGTTGTGACCAGAACCCAGAGCTCCCAGCGACGCTTTACACAAACATAAACCAATGTATGAACAAATTTAAAATGTTAGTTAATACTTTCAAAGAATTGTATAATGTTATATAATACTATCATATGGTATAATAATCTGCTACAACAAAACATGCACATAATTCAGACCTAGGAATCAAATGGTACAGCTGGTGTTGAGAGCAAAGGAAAAGCTGCTTTATAAAGTCAAGCACTCCTGCAAAGACATCACAACCACGTATGCTATGCTCGCAAATGATACATGTTAATAATAACATAAAGGAGTGAGGGATTGAGGACATCGATACTAAATTAACTTTACTAGAATATTAATTTATTGATCGATTGATTGACCGACAGACTGGCTAATTGATTGATAGATCTACTGTCTAACTGTTTGACAGTCTGACATGAATGACTGATTGGATGACTGACAGATTGACCGGCAGATTTGTTAATTAATTGATTAATTTAATGAAGGTAGACTGCATACAGATAATTTTCAATATAATAATAATAATAATAATAATAATAATAAAGGTTTAACGTCCGTTTCCTCATCCAGAGATGATGTCAGGGACGTCCCCACAGCACACATACCTGCAGACAGATGACCATACGATCCACTAGCATTACTCGAGCTCCTGGAAGCTTGTCCACATGACATCAACAACGATCCTTCTGAGCTTCGCGTTAAGCTGTCAATGTCAAGGCCGAACTCTATGGGAGAGTGAGACAGCGCCCTCTTGCGAGTCTTACCCAGAGCCGCCAGGTGAGAGCTGGCTTGCATGGCCGCTGTTAGGCAATAATCAGAAATAAATTACGATCAGCAAATATATGGCTATATGGAACACGCATTATAGTGAATATTGGAAAATTTGAAGCCAAGACAAGAAAAAAGGAAAATAGGAAGACCTAGAAGTACTTGGTTTAACACGATCAACAAAGATTTGAAAACTTTGAACAATTCGTGGGAAGACGCTGTGAAGATTGCTGATGATAGAAACGAATGGAGGAACATTGCGCCCTATGTTCTGCACAGAACACAAGGAACTGATGATGACTATAATTACTGATTATAGTATTATTGTACTGATTATAGTATTATTGTACTGATTATATTATTATTGTACTGATTATAGTATTATTGTACTGATTATAGTATTATTGTACTGATTATATTATTATTGTACTGATTATAGTATTATTGTACTGATTATAGTATTATTGTACTGATTATAGTATTATTGTACTGATTATAGTATTATTGTACTGATTATATTATTATTGTACTGATTATAGTATTATTGTACTGATTATAGTATTATTGTACTGATTATATTATTATTGTACTGATTATAGTATTATTGTACTGATTATAGTATTATTGTACTGATTATATTATTATTGTACTGATTATAGTATTATTGTACTGATTATAGTATTATTGTACTGATTATATTATTATTGTACTGATTATAGTATTATTGTACTGATTATAGTATTATTGTACTGATTATAGTATTATTGTAATGATTATATTATTATTGTACTGATTATAGTATTATTGTACTGATTATATTATTATTGTACTGATTATATTATTATTGTACTGATTATAGTATTATTGTACTGATTATATTATTATTGTACTGATTATATTATTATTGTACTAATTATATTATCAAAATATTTTTTGGATACAAACGTTACAGCAGCCTAACTATCGCGCTGCTAGAAACCGGATTGTCTAGTTTTGATACTATCCTTTCAAATTACAGATTAAAGTTTAGAATGTGCTTGCTGGATAATGCTAATATGCTAGTTAAGTGTTTTGATGTTCTGAGCCTATTATAGCCTTGTATGCCTAATTCTATAAGTAATTGTTTTAGGCCTATAGCTCAATTTATGCGCAGACTATTTGCTTTTCTGGTTTTTGTTGCATTGTTCTATGTGCAAGATTCATGTATGGGTTTTTACGCCTGAAATAAAGCTATAAATAAATAAATTATTATTGTACTAATTATATTATTATTGTACTAGTAATAGTAAAACAAGATAGGACATATTATAGGGGGGATGATTTGCTAAAGGATGTAATAGAAGGATGAATGCAATGGAAAAGAGTTACAGGAAGACCGAGACACTAGCTGCTGGATGATCTGATAAGAAATTCATACATAGAGTTGAAAAAGAAGGCTGACAATAGAATTGGTTTGAAGAGTTATATGCCAAGGACCTGCCGTTAGGTAGAGCACTAGAAGAAGATTACTACTGGTATTATATCATACTATTATCTTATAATAGTATGATATAATACCTGTATTACGCTGATAATAGTATGGCACTACACCATAATATTATCAGTCGATCAACAAATATTTGAAAACTTTGAACATTTCATGCGAGTATTGCTGATAATAGAAACCAATGGAGGAGTGTTTTCGCCCTGTGTTCTCTTCAGAACGCGAGCAACTGACTAAAATTATGAATTACTCTATTACTAGTATAATACTATACTATTACAAGTAATTAGTAATTATATAATACATAATACTGCTGTTATACCTTCCAGTGAGCCAGACAGATGAGCGATATTAGCAGCAGTTGTCTGATCGGGGTAGGATGCGAGAGAGCCCGGGTAGTTCACTGATGGTGAAAATGGGCTCCCAGGTAGCAGCCCATCTGGATAGCCCACTGATAATATTAACAAAAAACAATAAATTAGATTTCAATACAACGCAATTATTTTCCTTAAAAAACCAACTCATGGAATAATTTTATTATGAAATACGGATCGTGTAAAATAAATCAGAGAAATTTATAACTTTTCGTTTCATATCTTTGCTTAATCTTCTCATTATTACTTCAGTAATTTTGCCTGAAATGTACAAAATTTATCAGGAACTTTACTGGAACTTTTACTATAACTAGTTTCTCTTAAGCAGAACTAAACGCTTCGCTAATTACCAATTAAACATACCCTTAAATTTGCATTTAACGTATAGTTCCTCCTCAAACTTGATGTCGGGGACGTCTTTCGAGGATATGCTAACAACGTTATCCAATTAAATCTTAAAGACTTTATGCCTGGGACCCATTATAAGTCAGAAAACTTATCTACGAGGAAGAACTAAGCAATCACTCAATATTAAAATCGATAAATTTCAATGACCTCAAAAAAGTAAACACGCATTAGAGTGAAATGATCAACTACGTTGATATCTATCACTTTTTAATACCCACATGTTTAAACCGTTAGGCAATTTAGGCCAATTTCCGTTTTACCAGTCCAGTGAATGCCCGAGATTGTACTCTCAGATCAGCGCCGTGGGATTTGAACCCACGAGGGTTCAATTCACCTCAGGATCTGTCATTTAAAACTTCATGACGTTTCCTCTACGCTATTAAGACATTCTATTTTTTCATTCATTCTATTCTCAATCATTGTTACAGAGAAGAGAAGGCAGACTCTTAGTGTGAACGCGGATTGTGGCGAATGCTCTAATTCGATTAAAAAACTGACGTTAAATCATAGTTTTGCTACATGATCTGTTGTCAAATTAGAGATACAATAAAATACAATAAATACAATAAATACAATTGATTACCCGGTAGATTATTATGACTGAATCCGTACGGTAAGCCTGCAATACAACAGAAAAATGTCACATACATATCATATGATACTAAAAATATGATTATGATAATAAAGTACATTATAAAACAAAATTAATAAAAGGTGTGGCACCAAGAAGCCGTAAAACTGCTCAAATCTTTACGCGTATTTTAGTTTATAATTTTCTTGTTCACTAATAAATGAACCTTGAGCGCGATTGAGTAAATTCAATTACTAATTCAAAAAGTTTAACGTCCACTCAATGATATTTCCTCTCAGTGCACAGTCTATTGGTAGATTCGTGGCATATAACTTCGCATATTTTTATCCTCTGTCTTTATCTTTTTATCAATACTGGCTGGAGCCAGTGGCCATGTCGATAAGATACTCGACGGCGGATCAGTATGTGCGGACGGCGGGGTTAAATCTTGGCCTCGCCCGTCATTGAAATCGCTTTCGAGTGAGGAAACTGACGTTTACCTTAGCCTTTTAACTTTTACGAAGAATTTTACTTAGTTATCAACTCATCCAGCATCCCAATTATATTTAAATAAAGAGTAAAAAGTAAGTCAATAGCGTAGTAATTTGGAGAGAGTTAAAAGTCAATAGCGCAGTAATTCCTATTCCATTACTAAGCAGCTATAAGATTACAGTCATATTTCGTTTCTTCAGAGCATAGAGCGACAACAGCTGCATCTGTAGAATTGCGTGTATTAGTGGTTCGTATTAAATTCTGCACGTAGTCACCGATATTTAGTATCGACTTAAACGGAATAACCCCATCTGAGAGATTAAAGCTTAGTAGAACAGGGCGCAGCCTTCACGCAGTCGTTAATAGTAGAGAAAGCCGGGTTAAGCTACATGGACTAAAGAAAGCTGCACGGCTAATAAGATTAGATAGGCCCGTTTACTGTTGAGTACTGGCGAAACCGTTACAAACGAGTTATGATTACAATGCAGTTCTCGTAGGGCTGTGGATTATAGAATTACATTCTCTAACAGTTTCTTAAGATTTGAAAGATGGTAAAAAAACTAATATTAACGTCGGTTTCCTCACTCGAAAGCGATGTCAGAGATGGGGAAGTCCAGGACTGAACCCCGTACATACTGATCCGCATTCGAATATCTTACCGACATCGCCACAGCAATGATGGTACCACAGTGAAATGAAATGTATTAAATCTTATTCTAATTAAATTAAAATTATTACTATACTTTTAAATCTCAAACCGTGATTTTGGCTTGCACCGTTGGACTCCACACTCTGCTCATCGGATTGGATTTAGTACCATAGTGTTCAATGTTGTCATGGACGACAGTAGCACTCTAATTCTGCTGTTGTTGATGATATACTATAATCTCAAATCGTTTAAAAACTTTGGTTCAAGCACAGCAAGTACATAATTAGCTTACCAGTGAAGTTACTAGGGCTGAAGGCCCCGCCCCGGGCCCGGTGCTGTAGGGCTAGGGGCCCGTAGTGCATGGCCGCGGCCGCCGCCTTGTGGTACTGCTCCCACTGAAGTCGAGAGGTGAGGGCATCTGGGGGGCCAAATCCCCCTCTGAATCCCCCCACGTCAGGGGGCAGAGGGGTAGAGCTGAAATAGAAAATTGTAAAATTCTTTTATATATTTTTACAGGTTGAATCGTTGAATGTCGGGTTGAATGTCGAAAAACAAGTTGAATTCCACGTGTTATGTCCGGGTTGTTTGAAGAATAGACCAAGCGGTGACTGCACGTGTCGTAGAAGGCGACTGAAACACTAAGATCTACACCAACGTCAGAAAGGGCATTCGGTTGGTGTGCGCCTAGGCTCCAGAAATTGGTACAAAAATTTAAATGAATGGAAAAGTCTCAAATAGGGGACTGACTGATGATATGATGTAGGACAAAGAGGTTTGATACAATCTATTCGTATCCCGACCCTGGTTAAACTGGGATTCAAAGGAAGATGATATTGTTGATGATGATGATTTTACAGATTGAATGGACGAATGAACAGCAAGCTTTGTCTTATAAACAGGAGGCCTCGATTTGAATCTCAGTCTGTAAAGGAAAGTATTTCTTTTAACGAGACTTTAAATCAAGCAAATCTTTTAAAACTTTTTATATAACAATGAACAGATTCGGTTTCGATACCCACTGATGATGTCTGCGTCATTCTACACTTGCACAATAAGTTTATTTGAAAATTAACCAGACTGTGTAATCTTAAAGAATTAATTGTCACATTTTGGTCTGGTCCAGTTTTAACAAGCTAAACTCAACAAATAAGCATTATTGCAGGTAGTTTACTTCGTTTTCGATGAATTCACAGTCAGTTCAACATTTCTGTGCATCATTTCTTTTATTAATAATCTAGTTGAGTCAGACACAACTTTTGAATCCAACACAATAACATAATTGTTTAAATAACGTCAATACTACGCCGCAATGACCGACGTAACTGCAAAGATCTGCTCTTGCATCGACAAACCTCTCATCAAATCGCTGTCATACAACTGTAGTTATTCAATATCTCATACGATCCTAATCCCTCCATTGAAACTCTGCGATTTCAATTTGAGAGCTTTCGACGAAATGCGCAGTCCCTTGTTCAATCGCCGACGCACAATTTGATAGCACGTGCGAACACAAGTGAGCCCCATACGAATGCTCGAGCTATTCGCAGTGTCTCACTAAACACATTTTAGCTGTCACGATATGGTAAGATAGGCTAAGATATGCTTACTTTCCACACCTCAGTAGGCCTCTTAAAATAGAAGTTCATTTCCAAATCCCAATTTAGAAAATAATTGTTAGCATTATAGTAAACTGCAATTAAATTCATCTAGTTTTAGAATGCAATTTAGTAATTTTTAGTAATTAATTGGAAGCCAAAGCAAGGAAATGGAAAAGAGGAAGACCTAGGAGTACTTGGTTCAACGCGATCAACGAAGATTTGAGAATATTGAACATTTCATGCCAAATTCGATGGAAGATGTTGTGACGATTGCTGATAATAGAAACGAATAAAGGAATGCACTATATTCTGAAGAATTTCGCTCTTTTCCAGGCTCAACGAAGATTAGAACGTTCAAGAACGTTCAATTTTCATCGTATTGTTGTAGGGCTAGGCTTCTAGATCTCCAGCCTAACTCTATCATCCAGACTAGCGTGCAAGAGACATGGTTGAGATCTAATTGAGTCTAATTTATCAAAACCACCGCAGAAAGAAATTCAGGCGCAGGCTGTGAAATATATTAATGTAACGAAGATCATGAAGATAAGGTCTATTGAACGTCGACGCTGGTCTATAAGACTCTATAACAGTCATAAAGTACTGCACAGGTATTCATCAGATATATCTCTTCGGTCATGCCATATCTTCATTATAAAGTCGTCAAATGTTTCAAACTAGTCACCTACACGGTCGTAACTATCAAAGCTTCGTATTGTATCAGAGGAGCTACGTTTAATTAATCGTAGTTGTACATTTTCCAGCCACGAAGAACTATAAATGCATCAAATGTGTTCCCATCAGCCATGCCACAAGTCTTCATATACTGAGAAAAATATCAGAATTATATGAGCTCCTTTATTAGGTAATAGAAGGATATTGATGAATACTATTCGATTTTTCAGAATAACCATAGTATAATAGAATAACTAAGGAAGGCAACGGAAAACCACCTCAGAAGCCACACTTTTCCCAAACTATAGGCTACATAAGGTATGGATAAGGCATAGACTTTGTGAAGGGATTAACTTGTTTTTCTAAGGAGTACACTTATGGAACGAGAAAGCAGACTTTGCGTATGAATGTGTATCCTGATCTTGAATCTGCCACTTGGCAGTGCACTGAAGAGAGAGAAGAGAGAATAGAATAACAGTAGGATATAAGTTGCTTGCAAGCGTTGTCAATCAAGCAAAAAATTAATGAAATTTTAAAGTTAAATAAACTGAGAGAATCTCAATGCAATAATGAAAACACAAATTGCGAGATATCATCGTCAAATACGCTCTTCCGAAATGTGTGACAAATTAATCAGCTGAAGTTAAACTGGATTTCAACCATGCACATACTGATCCGCAGTCGAATATCTTACCGACATCGCCACTGGCTCCAGTCAGTGAGAACCACAATCGAGTTTTTCTGCAAAGTTTCGATCGAATAACGGTTAAGATCTTCTTCCTGCATCATCCTAACTTCCAACTTATCCCTGACGCTTTAGAGTGTCTTAAAAGCGTAGGGGTAACGTCATGAAGATTCAAATGACAGATCCTGAGGTGAATTGAACTCTCGTGGGTTCGAATCCCAGCCGCGCTGATCTGAGAGTACAATCTCGGACATTCACTGGACTTGTTATACGGAAAATGGACTAAATTGCCTAACGGTTTAAACTTATGGTATTAAAAGTGATAGATATAAACATAGTTGATCATTTTACTATAATGAGTGTTTGCAAACTCCAGTTTCTGCATCGCTGAGATCAGGAGAGTTACACATAGCACTCAACGACTATTGACAGAGTCACAACGTGAAGTAACAATCTAGAGCCAAATCTTAGTGTCAGTTTCAACAAATCAGTTTTCTAGTTGTTCCGTAGAAGCTACTGGTCACTCTGTTAGTTGTGTCCTTGAATCTAGCGGTCACTCTATAATCGAGTCATAATCGTGTCATAGAAGCTAGTGATCACTCTATTATCGTGACATTGAAGTTACTGGTCACTCTATGATCGTGTCATAGAAACTACAGGTCACTCGCTAATCGTGTCACTGAAACTACTGGTCACTATATAATCGTGTCACTGAAACTACTGGTCACTATATAATCGTGTCACTGAAACTACTGGTCACTCTATAATTGTGTCATTGAAGCTACTGGTCACTCTATAATTATGTCATTGAAGCTACGGGCAAGTGGTCATTCTCTAATCGTGTTATAGAAGCTACTGGTCACTCTATAATCGTGTCATAGAAACTACAGGTCACTCTCTAGTCGTGTCATTGAAGCTACTGGCTAGTGGTCATTCTCTAATCGAGCTATAGAAGCTACTGGCGCCACTCTATGATTGTGTCATAGAAGCTTCTGGTCACTCAATAATCGTGTCACAGAAGCTAGTAGTCAATCTGTAGTCGCGTCAGGTTCCTGGTCACTATATACTGTTCCCACCATACAGGTAGCTTCAATGCTCAGTGGCGCACAAATCTCTTACAACTCTTCTTTCGACGACTATATCTGTAGAAAGGTCAGCCTCTAAATACTAATACTGAGAGAGTTCGAAGGTAAATAAGAACGTTATAATAAATTATTTTCTTAGAATGGATTGTCGCATGTTAACTATCATAGGCCATATTCATACACCGGCAACCCTTCGTTAGGTACCGGCCCAGCAACTGTAATAAATCAGTACAGCGCTGTCGGCTCAAATTCGAAAATTTCTGACGCTTGGATCTTGTTATGGTCATAGAGATTAAATCACAAAATATAGCTTTCATAGAGGTAATGATAAATGGATATCTTAGTACCATGCCGATGTCATTATACCGAGTGTTTTGTATTCAGTCGTTGACTGATATATCACAATTGTGCCTGAAAACTCAATAAAACTTTTATTAAGACCTTCTACCCGCCTCTTTAGGGTTTCTTTAGCCTGCCTAATAAGCGTCGAATAGAACTGTTCCTTTTTAGAGAATGCTAACCAATTCTTAATGTACAATTTTAATTTAAGGTCAAGAGAAGTTCTACAAAATCGCAAAAACATAAAGGGCTATAAATTCATATAACATGTATAGAACGTTATATTATTAATGATTCTTCCATAAAGTCAGTGTACGGCGTCACAATTTCGCATGATTTTAGATGATACTGATGAACTTAGTTCAATATATTTTCTGTGGTTGTCAGATGGAAATGAAATAAACGAATATATAGGCCTACTGTACAATATTTCCAAACTTTGCTTAAACATTAGCCAAAAAATGTAGTTAAGCACAATTTGAGCATAAAGAATTATACGAATAACGTGCAAGCTATAACGTGTTCGCTGATGTGTCCAGAAAATTCGTAATTCTCAAACAAACTTTTACAAATAAACAGCATAAAAGGATTTCAATAATAGTTGCAGACGAGTTTATGCCACAGTTTCCTAAACATTAGAAACACTTAACTAACCCCTAACAAAGACTTTATTGGAGTTAACAAAACCTGGTCTAAACTAACACCGACAGATTTAAGCTACCTATTGGAAGCGAGAATTTTTATCTAAAACAATAACACAGACCTGGCGGCAGCAACTTTAGTACGAAGGACGTTTAGATAACATCTTGGAAGTTATAAAACAATTTGTTGCGCCGAATATAGCAATACAAAATGGATTAACATTTCTTTCTCAGCATAACGGTGCTAGCATGCTTATATATTTTTGCATCGCAACAAAGAACTGTAACAGGCTGTAGAATATAAAACTTGCAAATTTGTCTAAATATAATAATAATAATAATAATAATAATAATAATAATAATAATAAATTTAATAATAATAATAATAATAATCATAATAATAAAGGCTTAACGTCCGTTTCTTCATACAAGGATGATGTCAGGGACGTCCCTCCATCACATGTCACTACAAATCGATTCACCCCTAACGATCGAAAAAAACATGTGCTGAAGAGAAAGAAAAAGAACCTAAACGGATAAAACAAAGTATTAAAAGCTCCTAATAAAGCAAAGCTTGATGAACTTAAAGCTGTACTGAGCTCAAGCAGGTCTTTGAAACGGTAGCTAGAGTGTGTTAAGTCGTCATTCATGCGCTTAAGCGGTTGACTGTTCTATAGACGCGCTACGACTTAATTGAAATAAACATTTCCATAGTAGAGAGTAATGGGTAAACAGGACTGTTTTCTCAGAGAATGACGCCCCTGCCCAGTATATGTTAGTCTAAGCTGAGGAAGGCATAGGGAGCCCACCTCGTCATAAGTAGAATCCCCCAAGAATAATGGTATATCAAAAGGAATGTTATAAATAATTTAAAGATCCACTCGTACGTTGACATGGAGAAAAAGACGGAAGATACAGATGAGTAGAGGCGTTATATACCATGGACCTGCCAGTAGGTATCGCACTAAGAGAAAACTAAGAGAGAGTAGAGTGATTAGTACAGGAACTAACCCATTCGACGGAGGATGCAGGTTCGAGGCTGAGTTGAAAGGGGAGGGGGGCCACTGGTAGCGCCCCTCATTGGTGCTTGAATTGACCGGTAGAGATTGGTTGAAAGAAAACGGTATATGCGGATAGAAATACGGCGACATGGCTGCAAAGTACAATTACAAGCGCTATAAGTAATCATTTCAATAAACAGTAACAAATAAACAATAAATTCGCCAAAAGCAGAAACAAAATTGAACTAATAATAATAAAGGTTTATGAATAACAGTGACAAATAAACAATAAATTCGCAAAAACATAAACAAATATAAATAGTATAATAGTAATAATAAAGATTTAACGTTCGTTTCCTCATCCAAGGATCATGTTAGGGAAGTCATATAGTTAAACATTAAACGAAATTAAATTCACATAATGAACATATAAAATTTATGTTTTCAAACTATCGCCATAGAGCATAGAGGAATGCACACAACGATACTGAAATTCAGTGAAGGCCAAAAGTTTAATTTTTAAACTAAAAATTTAACTACAGAAAAAGTTACAACATAACTAAATTTTTATCAGAACAGAGAATACTCCTAGCTCGTGCTAACACAAGTAACTCGGCTGTTGAGATTTTTGCTGCAATTTTAGAGAGAGAGAGAGAGAGAGAGAGAGAGTGAGAAAGAGAGAGAGAGAGAGAAAGAGAGAGAGAGAGAGAGAGAGTGAGAAAGAGAGAGAGAGAGAGAGAGAGAGAGAGAGAGAACTGGGTTTATTATCTATCGCCTGGAGCCAGTAGCGACGTCGGTTAGATACGCGACCGTGGATCAGTATGTGCGGGGTTCAAATCTTAGGCTCACCCGTCACTGACATCGCTTTCGAGTGAGGAAACTGACGTTAACCTTAGCTTTTTAACTTTTAATTTGTATCATGAATCAACACTTTACAATATTAAATATTACAAATAAATGTTACAATTATGGAAGAAATATTACAATAGATTTGCAATTAATACATACTATGAAAACTTTTAACGCGACAAATGAATCTTTTAGTAGCTAAGAATATTTGTGAAATTTTTGTTCTTTAGTAGTTAAGAATATTTGTGACATTTCTATTCTGACTCTAAATCCTCCTAACAAAACACTAATTTTATAAGAATGAGAAACTAACCAGGATCCATTCCAGGGGTCCTGTGAGGTTCAGGTAGATAGGAAGGGATGTGAAAAAACGGCATTCTGCGCTCATTGTCCGAGCCCGCATTGAACAAGCGAGGACCCCCCGCTCCTCTGTCCATATTTTCACTGTCTGGGGGTCTATCCCCCCTTTCCCCGTGACCCCTTCTTATCTCACGATCTCCACCCCTGAACAGCCCATCAAGAGGTTCTGCGAAAATCAATAAAGCAATGTTAAGAAGTATAATTATACCTACTTATCTAATTATAATTAGATCCAATAAATGATGCAAATCAATTTATATATGTTACTTAGGCGTCTTAAATGGTAAAGATATTGTAAATGGTAAAGAAAGGGTAAAAGGATGGGTAAATGGACCCATGGTAAAGAAAGGTAAAGAAAGAAAAAAGAAAACTGGCTAATTTTTGGACTTAATGTTCATTTGATTCTTACAGGTTATAAAAGCAATCTATGGATAGCAATTAAACTTATGGATAGAAATTTTGATCACCGGACCGGCTTTCGTTTAGTACCTTACTTCTCCTCAGCACATTTCTTTTGTAGATTGGTTTGGGTGAATTGATGTGTTGTGATGTGTGCTGTGGAGAAGTCCCTGACGTCATCCTTGGATGAGGAAACGAACTCATGCCCTATGTCTCAGATGCCCATTGGTTATTCTTCAACTTACAAATCCTTCTAGAATGTTAGTTATCACGGTTAACCACATAAATCTACATATTAATCTAAGCATAACCACGTATTTTGATACGCCAATCATAATTAAACATTTTTTATTGGTATATAATGAAAATCTGGCGTCGATCGGTCGCGCTCAAAGAGTAACAACTCCACACGCCCTAGACATGTATTCGCTAATGAGCTCGTGCTGGCATTAACTCTGCCGTGAGAGCCTCGTTACGTAGAGCTTCAGATCAATTAACAGATCGCTCGTAAACAATGTACCAGCGGATCAACAGGTAAATCCATCCTCATCCTACTAGCATCAACGACAACATACAGTGGGGATTTATTTATTTATCATAAGGTTTTTTCTACTATCACTCTCAACCGTGCAATCGTGCAGCTTCTGTAAAGCAGTCTCGATGACCGATTTCTGTCATACATGAACACCATCTACTTTTAGAAATATACTAGCCATCGCATTATGGATCTCTATCGTTTTGAAAAAAGTTGTAAAGAAATGTGATTATGGATGGAAAGACAGACATGACGCACCCTCTTATACGTAGTAACGTCTTGAGTGTGACAGAGAGACAGAGAGAGAGAGAGAGAGAGAGTGAGAGAGAGGGAGAGTGAGTGAGTGAGAGAGAATGAGAGTGAGCGAGAGAGAGAGAGTAGAGATGTGCACTTTGGTTATATATATATATATATATATATATATATATATATATATATATATATATATATACGTGTATATATACAGGTATATATATATATACGTGTATATATACATGTATATATATATACATGTATATATACATGTATATATATATATATATATATATATATATATATATATATAGACATATATATAGACATATACATGAATATATACATGTATATAAATATGCATATATATATATACATGTGTATATATATATATATATATATATATATATATATATATATATATATATATATATATACATATATATTATACATTTTACACTTAATGAATATGTCTGCTAAACGGATATAAAAGCTTTCTCCAGATTTTCTCAGTGAACAGAGTACCGGATAGTTTTATCTTCATCTAACCGGATAGCATCCATCATCAAAGCAGCACCGGCTTATTGCAAAGTCGCATCTAATGGCGGGAACTGTTCTGGAAAAAGTTCAATGAAAACATTCAATTAGGTGCAGGCAAGCACTCTAATCAGAGCGATGGACCTGTGGCAGTGGCTCGGCGAAGTGTCGGCATTCCTTCTTTCATGCATATAACTCTAAAATATACTGAAAAGATATTTAACAATTAAGCCTTGAGGAATACAAGCCAGCACTTTTGTGAAACCAATTTATTTACTTTCTTTACTTTCCGGAAAAGTAAAGAAAATTAATTTTTACCCGTGTTGTGTGCGGGTTCCCCGGAATAGACCAACCGGTGACTGCACGAGTCGTAGAAGGCGACTAAAGCACCGCTAAGATCCATACTAACGTCATAAAGGGCATTCAGTTGGTGAGCGCTTAGGATCCTGAAATTGTTACAACATTTTCTAAAACGAATGGCAAAGACTTTAATTTGGTATGGGAGAAAGAGGAGTGGAGAAGGTCCATTTATATCCCGACCCTAGTTAAACTGGGATTAAAGGGAAGAAGAAGAAGAAGAAGAAGAAGAAAAAGAAGAAAAAGAAGAAGAAAAAGAAATCTTTCCTGAAAAATGATATATAGCAAAATCTAAATATCTTTGCAATATTCCACCAACCCTTCGGTGTTGCAAAACCGAACTTTGTGTAGAACTGATGCTTTAAATTATAATTGTCCTAATAAAGGCGTACTCAGTGAGTAACTCTAATCTTTGTGGCGGTAGCTCGAGTGTGTCAAGTCGTCCTGAGGAGAGGCAATACGCTTCTGAACACTGACGTTAAACAGCATACGAGGATATTATATTCTAAACATATTTAATAAAATTTAACTCTCGCACGATTAAATGTTAACTTATACACGGTTCCGCTTTTAGGCAAAATATTATTAAAATATATTTATTGTACGATCTACTATAAACTAGTCAATAATTTACCGTTTACACATCCTGATTTCAAGCGTAAACGTTTAAAACATTTTAGCAAATCATTAATTCTCATCGTCCACCTATTAGCATTTATATGTTTGCACTCAGAACTGGCATATCATCGCTAAAACGCTGCATTATTAAGTCACTGAAATACCGCCATTAGCTGGGCTGCATCGCCTATAATATAATCTAATGCGAAACCTCTTTAATTGTAAAACCGCGATTAATAGGAGTACTGTTAAAAGTTAAAATTAGTCTCACGATCTCGCCGTTAGATGATGAAATAGACGTTGAACTGGCAACGACGTATTATACTTTTGCAAGTGTTTTGCAAAACTTAGTTACTTAGTTGTTTGCAAGTCCTATAGATTTCAATCTAACTCTCTTTCCTTGCCTCACAATCTTCACTGGCTCCCTGTGAATCAGTGCATAAAATATGAAATGGCTCCGATAACTTCAGAACTCCGCAAAATTTGACGAGCCTCCTTATCAGAAGTATTTCTTTCCTATCTCGCCCCTCGCGTCTGTTTCGTTACACCAATGCCAATCTTTTCTCTAAAATATCTTCTATCTACCCTGACCAACCTTTGATCAGCAAACCGGTTTATTTTAAGACATTCAATTCATAATCGCCATTAATTTGGTGTAGTTATTATTAGCTTAATATTTAGGAAGTATAAATATGACGCTGCGATTAAATTTAATTAAATTGCAATTTAAATTAAATTTTAAATTTAAAAAAAATTAATTTGATTAAATTTACTTTTATACTCGCCATTGACAACGTTACTATTAATGAATTATAAATATAACGTTATGACGTCAGCGTTACTTCAGACAGACATACAGCTCACTATATCTATAATCGTCATAAAACAGTCAATATTCTTTAGCTAAAAATAATATTATATTATTAAAATAGTATTATTTAGTTAAAAATAGAACTTTAACTTCAGAAGTACAATCCATTAGTTTCTTGTTCGTAAGTTCCACATGTGTTGCTTGAAATGGCACCTTTCAGACATTTTGCGAGTTATTTGTTTATGTAACTCTCTCTATATTACAGCTTCTCACATTGTTAGAAACTTACACGTTTCGATACCCAGTCTATATGACCCAGGGAGGTTAACAAAGTAAGGCTTGTCGGCATTTATTGAAAATGTTTAACATATTTTATTGTTCGTCTAACATCATAAGAGAGACGACATTACTATATATATATACAGAGATATTATTTTCTCTATGCTCTTCTAAATTTTCACTCGGCTAATATTCACAGCCGTTGTTATTTTACAGCATACCGCAGGATTATATTTAAATATTTAAATCACCATACTGCTGAATTAAATATGTTACATATAATCTTCCAACAACCTGGAGTTTAACCAGTCAGACCTGGGTTTAGAACCCACGCCTCAAGATTATGAGCAATCTGATCTACCAAAGATATAAAATCCTCCCTTACATTTTAGCAATGAGAGAAAATATATTATAATAATATCACGTAATATACATTTATATATTAAAAAGATTTAAGATCATATGTGCCATTATGCTAATTCTGTAATAATTCGACAATTCTGTAATACATTCTATATACATTTGACCCAGCATTCCTATGAAGTCACAGCGTATAATATTGTCGGAGCGGTGCAGCTCTCAGCCAACAGTCTCACACAGCATGTGGCCAGAAAACTTCCAACTTAAGAATTCATCTTAACTTACACTTCAATCACTAACTGCGCAATGAACTCAATGAGATTCCACTACCTGAAAATATCTCTTACATCCAGGCAATAAAAATGAACTACCAGTGTTTTTCCAATATATGGAATTGCTTAAAATAAATTTGTAATAACAGTTACTCCTCAAATTCTTAGTTGTCCTCATGGTAATACATATCCTATAAATGCAGTCGCTATTGTAAGTAAATAAAATTACTCCAATATTTCAAGTTTCTATTAAGTTATATGATCCATAGTAAATACCACAACCTGTATGTAAATGTGAAAATAGAAGAATATAGATGCTCCATTTGCGTGTAAAGATCGTATAATTCATCCATAATTCACTACTGATGCTCCTTCAATCTGGAATTTCTAGAACTTCCTCAATAATAACCTATATACGACCCCAAATACTGCCATGTACAATATACGACCCCTCTATAGGGTCGGGGTTGCATAGTGAGTCACATGAGGGAGGCATTGAAAGAGATTCTCGACGACTAGACGACCCCTGTACCCACAGATTTATTATCAACTAATCCCGCATTCTATAACATACGAAACCCAACAACGTTACCGAATCTGGCGATTTTAGAATAATAATGATGCATAGTTCAGATGCATAACATACATCTGAACTATATGATGTATAGTTCAGATGTATGTTTCAGATGTATAATTGTTGGGATACTTTCTAATGTATCCCAGCAATTATACATCTGCAAAAGAGTTAGATTCATTAAAAACTTAGAGTCTAATGTCCATTAATGTTATTACAAGTATGACATGAATGTCAGAAGTAATAGTATTACCAGTATGACATAGAATATGTCAGAAATACTTCGACTGTATATACCAACATCTAACAGACTGTATATACCAACATCTAACAAGATTAATCGGCACATCAGAGATAGGCACATACGTTTAACGTTTCATGACTCTTAACAAAGAATTACACTGATTACCTAAACTCGGCATATTGAAATAATTTCAACAAAACATAAATTTCAAATTGCCAAAAGTGTTAACTGAACGAATAAGAAAGGAAAAGAGTTGAAGAGCATTTCGACAAGCTTGGTAACACTGATTTGTAAACTGATATTACAACATCCGGTTGAGAGCAAAACAGGAACAAGTACTCAAAACTTAAATCAAAATAAATTTCATCAAAAAGCAAAACGAGCAGATAGCGTGTGCGAATAATTTAAACAAGCGCAGACACATGCACTG
>CAJHZI010000432.1:67500-205000 GCA_905160935.1 Enchytraeus crypticus | reverse complement strand
GATTGTATATTTACAGGAAAATGATGAACCATTGGTACTAACTCTACTACAGCTGTACTGATACCGATTTTAATGTAGAAAAAGTTACGACACGCTCAGTCCATGGTAGGTCTATCCTTCAGAAACCCGTCCACAACACGGGTAATATAATTATAATCAACCAATCAATAAGAATTTAAGTCCAGTTCTTCGCCATAAGGAAATGTCAGGGACGTCTCTTGCGAACTCTACACAAACTCGACTACATAATGAATATGCATTAAAAGCAATCCACATTTAGACTTAAGAATGATGCAGTGGATTGGCATGAAGTGCAGGGACGTATAAAACCAGTGGATGCAGAGGTCAGACGAGGTCAGGATAGAGAGACTGAGGAGTCTGGCTGCTCGCTGATAGTTCAAACAAGCCCTGATCAATCACATCTGCTAACTATACCATCACGGCTTGATTTCATTTAGGCGAATGCTATCCAGCAACATATAACATACACATGTAGGTCCACTTAGAGTGGCACCACTGTTCGTATAGTACAGACAGGCTGAGTGACAGACAGGGCAGCGTCACCAATGAAAGGCTAGTTTAACGTCGGTTTCTTGCTTTACAGATATATCAGAGACGAACGAGCACCGGATTTGAATCCTGTGTCCGCTGATCTGCAGTCAAATACCTAACCGATAATCAGTATTTTTTAAATACAATAAGGACTCAAGTTTTCGTTTGAAGTAGGCCTATATACTACGTAGGCCTATATGCTAAGTAGGCCTATATACTACGTAGGCCTATATTCTAAGTAGGCCTATATGCTAAGTAGGGCTATATGCTAAGTAGGGCTATATGCTAAGTAAAATTAGTTAATTATGGATTAACTGGAGAGACTTTGGAGATATTGAAGTCCATTCTCAATGAGAAGTCAGTACTTCGTTTATTCTGATACTTTTTAAAGGAATTGGACTAATCCAAAAGATTAATCCTAATACGTTGCTCTACGAGTCATTAAATTTTGTGGTGTTTAACGTTAAGCTAAGCAGCCCACCGGCATTTCATTAACTATTAACACATTCTAGTAATCGTTACATAGACCAGTTCAAACATATAGCTCTTAATCTAAAGTACGACCATGTTTATTTGTGCTGTAGAAGATTTAAGCAGCACCTTACAGTATAGCATTGTAATAAAAATTGGCTGGAGCCAGAGGCGATGTCGGTAAGATATTCGATCGCAGATCAGTATGTGCGGGGTTCAAATCATTGGTTCTCCCGTCACTGACATCGCTTTCGAGTGAGGAAGACGTTAGCATTAGCTTTTTTAGCTTTATGAAGCAGAAGTCTGAACAGTTTTATATTCATTATCATACGCTGATAGCTACCACCGTATCATGATTTAATAGCTACAGAACAACTCTGATATCTCTCTTCTTATCACTATTTCATGATTTGGGAATCAGCCATGTTCCATTGATAAATAAAGTATTATCACTTAATAATAATAATAACAATAACAACAATTAAAGTGCTACAGTCATCAATGACAACATCGAGCACTATTGAGACAAAATCAAGCCGGCAAGCAAAAAAATGAAGGTCCAAAAACGGTGCAAATACCAAAATCCAGAGATTCAGTCCAAAGTAAAGGGAGTTAAAAAAAGGTGGTTTAGGCGCAGGTCGCAGCTCATGGACACTGGATGGAAAAGAGAGATGGTAAAGATAGGTCTTCAACTGCTTATGGAACTGCTCATAGGAAAGCAAAGGCTGATGTGATTCAAATGAAGATTTCCGAAGATTGGATGGAAGAGAATTCCAGATCTGAGGTGCAGCATGCTGGAAAGAACGATTAGATAGCTTAGAGCGTGAAGGTAAGCTAGGTCTCACAAGAGTAATTAACTTTTTAACTTAGAAGACCGAGTAATAGCAGGCTGCATCACTTTAATCAAGTGAGACATACAAGTTTGTGTAGGGATGGTGATGGACTTATAGGTTAGCGAAGCTGTTTTGTAAATGATACTCTCTTTAATCTTTAGCCAGTGCAAAGACTTCAAAATAGGCGTAACATGTGAGTACTTGGAATTACAAAAAATTGCTCGCGCAAGAGAATTCTGAACAAACTGTAGCCGATCAATCTCACAGCCAGGGAGATTTAAAAACAGGGAATTGCAGTAGTCCAACTTCGATTGCACAAGAGCAGCACCAATTGTAGCAGCTGTCTCACACGACAAATATGGACGTATTCGACGAAGATCACGGATATGGAAGATATACTGTATATCACTTCTACGTAGAGAATCCAATATCAGCAAATTAGAATTTTATTAAATTAATTTAGACATTGCAGATTTTACAAATATAGAATTTGTTCGCTTTATCAAATTAGACAGTAGAGACACAAAACTGAACCTAAGATATACGGCACAGAGATTATATAACCATTGGTGGTTATAATCTGACGGCGATAACACCACAATGCAATATCACGAATATATAACAGCATTTTAGACATAGAAACACTTTATACGTCAATGAATATTACGGCTTCTGGTGTTTTATAAATAAGCACCATTAAATTCTGTCTTATTAGGTAATTACCTAATAAGACTGAATTTAATGATGCAGGTAAGAAGTTGTATATATACAAGTGTTTATATGGTATGCTCTATTTTACAAGTAGATACGCATGGACAACACATATAAATAATAATTACAACGGTTTAACGTCCGTTTCCTCGTACAAAGATGATGTCAGGGACGTCATATTAGATACAAATTATCACAAACCTCTTCCGTTATTCTTTACATCGTTATTTCTCCTTTCTTTCGTTCCGCCACCCGGCCCACCAGTTGCTCCGTTCTGTTCATATTTCAGTCCGTTTCTACATCGCAATGTGTCCGACGAATTATCCGTCAGTTTTCCGCTCAGCATGTCAGTACAAAATTTATCCGGATCGTGTAGAAAGATCCTGAAATCCGATCTCAGCTAGTTAACCAATTATTAGAATAGCCGCATTAATGCAAAGGTTGGGTCGATATTTAATTATTTAGACGAACGACCTTATTTCTAGAGTCATACTATTGCAGTGATTTTCATATCCATAACGAAGTATTGTTGTACTCATTCTTGCGACATCTGAGCTACAAATAAACGAAAACAAATATAGTTAACAATTATCATCTGTCTTTAAACAATTAGAGTAAGCAGGCCATAAGGAACTTCCATCATTTCCAAATTACCTTCCATTGCATGGTTGTCACAAGAAATCACACATTTGAAAATTGAAATGCTTAGTCTAAAACAGAAGCAGGTCTAAATAAACAATTTAAGGCTATTAAAGGCGTAAAAGAACCGGTTGTCTAAAACATAAAGTAAACATCTATAAAAAACATACAGTAAAAATCTATATACTTTCTTCTATCATAGTTTAACATCACTTCGATGGTAACGCTACGGATCTGTTACTTTTATTCAGACAAAATACACAGTATAATTCCGCATTCATCATAAAATGAACTTAAGCCAAAATCAAAAGATATAGGAGTAGTTTAATTACTTTAGATTTCCAAATATATACGGAGCTGATGTCTAAACGCGCAGATGATCAACCACTTTTAAAATCAGAGCTTCTGAAACGGTCCAATTTCATTGGAAGCCTTAAAACAGCATTTAACTTGCTTCTTATGAATCTGAAACAAACAAAAACATACCTGCTTAACTGCTTAATTACATACATTATCAAATAGCGAGCATTGAATTAACAAATCACTCAATTAGGCTCATACGCAGGTCTTATGCACATGTTTAACATTAGTCTCATAAGCAATTTCATTCATATATTAATCTTTAACACATTTTTTGTATTAGGCATGTACGACATTTTAAATTAAAAAGACATTTTTATACTAAAATTTGTCTCAAACATGTTACGATTGAATAGTTTCATTGTTCTTATCCTCACGCTTCGGAGGCAGACTAAACATCTCTGCAGCAAAATCTTTGAGTAAGAAAGTCTGCATTGGACCCAACATTTAGCCAAAAGTATACAGAGAGAGATTGAGAGAGATAGAGAGCGAGACAGACAGACAGAGACAAAGAGAAAGAGAGAGAGAGAGGGAAGATTGAGAGAGAGAAGATTGAAAGAGAGACAGAGACAAAGAGAAAGAGACAGAGAGAATGAGAGAGAGAGAAAAAAAGAGGGAAGATCGAGGGAGAGAGAGACAGAGCGAGACAGAGACAGAGAGAGAAAGAGAGAGACAGAGAGCGAGAGAGAGACAGGGACAGAGAGAGAAAGAGAGAGCGAGAGAGAAAGAGAGAGAGAGAGAAAAAGAGAGAGAGATAGAAAGAGGGAAGTTTGAAGGAGAGAGAGAGAGAGAGAGAGAGAGAAAAAAGAGAGAAAAAGAGAGAGTAGTCAATGAACAGAAAATTTATCGTTGTAGCACCTAGTGTTTGCTGCTCGCAAAGAACTCGAGAAACACTTCTGCTTCTTCTTTTTAAACAAATCGAGTACAGCCAAACAGACGAGAAAGTCAATTAGTATCTAGCTGCAGAACGTAACATTTCATTAGATCGGTGTGTTGGTACTTAGCACCTCGCCTGAGCCATCCATCTAGCGGTGCTTTACTGGGAAAGATTCCACATTAGATGATTTATTAGTGGTTAGAAAGAGCTAAACAGCTAACGTTAACGTCAGTTTCCTCACTTGAAAACAATGTCAGTGACGAGGGAGCGCAGGATTTGAACATTGCACATACTGATCCGCGGTCGAGAATCTTACCGACATCGGCACTGGCTACAATCAGAATGCGGTTAGAATGCGGCTGATTTAGAAAATACTGGACCCTGATAAAATTGACTGCGCGCACCTATTAAAAAAAAAATGAGTTAAGTGGATTGACGATGAAAAATATTAGAACTCGTTGATAGAGAATTTTAAAAGCTTTTGTAGCCCAGTAGATTTCTAATAATAACAACAATCAGAGTGCTACAGTCATCAATGACAACATCGAGCACTATTGAGACAAAATCAAGCCGGCGAACAAAAAGGAGGTCCAAAAACGTTGCAAATTCCAAAATCCGGAAATTCAGTTCTAAGTAGCATGCGATACATTGTAAAACTGTTTCATGCTTCAAAGGGTTAAAGTGCGTTGAAAAACATTAATTAACAAATAATTTATTCGCAATTTTTCTGCTTTCAACATAATGCCAGCACCATGACATTAATATTTCAAAAAGTTATCTTCTTTTATATCCATACATCCATTGTCTTACTCTTCCTCTAAAAAGTTTCCCGTGCACTTTTCAGGTTTAACTATAGACTATACACTAAGAGAACAGCCTAAAGGCTAGAATGTGACTAACTGAGACCAATAAAAGTAATTACTTCTACGAGTTAATAAATTTCGCTTCTTTAACAATTCTGTAATACATTCTCAATTAATTCTAAATTCACTCTAGAGCCCGCCCATGAACCCAATCAGCAATATTCACTGATCCGAATATACTATACAGTGTAGCAACAATATTATATATATATATATATATTATATATATACATACATACATATATTTATATATGTATATATATTATATGTATATATTATATTATATATCTAGAAATAAATAAATATATATATATATATATATATATATATATATATATATTCATATATACATATATACAGACTGGGGCAAAAAAAATAATCCCCTAGCGAAATCTCAATAACTTTAAAAAAAACTCAAAATATCTCTACGAAATTTACGGAGCTTCTAGGAGAGGAATTTCTACGTGTATCCTGAAAATTTGAAGAAAATCTATTGAGTAGGAAATATATTACAGCGTTTCTACGAAAAAAGTGCAAAATAAGTTTTAACAAGGCTTTTTTTAACAAAAGTCTTAATAACTTGGACAAAACTCAAAATAGTTTTACAAAATTTTCGTAGCTTCCAGAGGAGGAATTTCTGCACATATCCTGCAAATTTGGTGAAAATATATTCAGAAGTAACAAAAATGCAGCGTTTCTTCGAAAAAAATGTTAAAATCAATTTTAACAAGGCTTTTTTAAACAAAAGTACCGATCATTTTCTTCAAAATTTAGGAATAATTTTAACGGAAGAATGAAATTTATGCATCTTTTATTGGAATAGCTAACAAGGTAGTGCAGGCTTAAACTCCACCACTTAAGTGAACGGCCCTTTTCAGGGTCGTTATTTTCTTTAAAAGGAACAACTGACATTTCGAAAAGCCTTGTTAAAATTGATTTTAGCACTTTTCTTTTAGAAATGCTGTAATTTCGTAACTAATGAAAATATTTTCATCAAATTTGCAGGATATACGCAGAAATTCCTCCCCTAGAAGCTCCTTAAATTTCATAGTGATATTTTGAGTTTTCTTAAAGTTATTGAGATTTCGCTAGGGGATTATTATTTTTTGCCCCAGTCTGTATACATATATATATATATATATATATATATATATATATATATATATATATATATATATATATATATATATATATATATCAAAGTATTACAAGATTAATTGGTGTAAGATTACCTTCTGAATTAGCTCAGCAACCTGATGCATTGAATATGGCAGACATTTATAACACGTTGTTCGTATCCAATTAGAATTGTCAGTCACGTCCCAATGCCTGCAACTCACGTTACCAATTTCATCGCACGACAACTTAATAACAACGGGTAATTACTTCCGTGCTTCTAGGTCCCATGATTCGTGCCTAGCTAACCTAGGTGACAAAGTCACTAGTATAAGTTATGATGGTCAGTAGGGTAGGCCATAGAGCCTAAGCAACCGCCTCATTGTTTCTTTAATTCGGTAAGATTCTCGACCGCGGATCAGTATGTGCGGGGTTCAAATCCTGGGCTCCCCCGTCACTGACATCACTTTCGAGTGAGGAAACTGACGTTAACCTTAGCTTTACCTGCTTTAGCTTTAACTAAATTTCACCTCATCTAACGCTAATTCTACTAAACTAACACTAATTCCATTTTAATTAAACCATAACCATAACCCTTACGCTATCCCTAACCCTAAATTACAAATTTAATTCTTTCAACTTTTAAAAATTAAAAAAAGAGATTAAAAATTTGTTAACAGAAGTAAAGAAACAATATGGCGTTGTTTTGGATCTAAGGCCCGCTGATCAGTATATAGAACAAAGAATTAAAAATTGATTGAACTTGTAGCAAGATCGACTATAAATCCGCCGATGGATCCTTAGGTCCAGAGTTCAAGTCCAGTGCTTGCTAACGTAACTGATGTTCTTTGAAGCACGTAACAGTAGTGTTTTTAGAACTGAGAGTTTAATTTAATATAAACAATAATGCATCTATCAAGTTGGCTTGTTAAGTGGCTTGATAGCATCTCCTAAACGTTCAATAGATTTTAAAGACAACTTTAACACATTCTCTGCCATTGCTGATGAGAAAAGAAAGAAAGAGGAATGATGAAAAGATTGAAAGAGGAAGGACTAAAAAATGAAAAAATGAAGAAAAGATGGAAAGAGAAGTGAAGAAAAGATAAAAGAGGAATAGCGGAAAGATAAAATGAAGAATAAAGAAAAGATGAAGAGGAATGACGAAAAGATAAAAAGAGGAATGAAGAAAAGATAAAAAGACGAAAAGATAAAAAGAGGAATGATGAAAAGATAAAAAGAGGATAACGAAAAGATAAAAAGAGGTAAGACGAAAAGATAAAAAGAGGAATGATGAAAAGATAAAAAGAGGAAAGACGAAAAGATAAAAAGAGGAATGATGAAAAGGAAAGAGGAAGACGACACGAAAGAGAGAAGAATTTTAATCAAATCTTCTAATCAGTAACGAGCTCAATCAGCCAATCGTCTGCAGTCAATCAACCTGTGAATCAGTCGACCTGTTGAAATGTTACCCACTCAACACAAAGTAGTGGCAAAAATGAGGTGAGGTGGGGCAGCTTACTCCATAGAAACGATCCGATCCCTAGCAACCCCTCCAAAAAACATCATATTGTCATAAATTAAAGTTTTCCTATTTTGACGCACAGTTTCTTCCCCTCTTCCATCGAAAGCCTGATTACCCTTTAACACAAAGTAATTGGGAACGGTAGAGACGATGTAGCAACACTGTTTCTCAATGCAACTATGAAATAATGATAAATTTAATGTCTGTCATGCAGTGCTACAACTGGAGATGAAAACGACAATTCCTCAATACTCCGAGCAGTGTTGCCACTTGTTGATAACAACAACTCCTCAATACTCCGCGCAGTGTTGCCACTTGTTGAAAACGTACGTTATTGGCTGCGTAATTTTTAAACAACTGAGAAAACATTCCGGAGAGAGAGAGCGGGTTTCTACTTAGACTTACCAAAAATATTTCAGATTATAAAATACCAGAAGGAAATTATTTCAGTAGGAAATGGACAATAAATTTTCGATTAATGTAATAGCAATAGTAATATACAAAATAAAGTTATGTAGCGTACACTAGTAATGCAACTAAAATATAAATTTAAATGTTTATGACTGCCGCTAAGCAAAGCTCCTGCACTGAATGTACTGGCTAATAAACGGAACGTACTAGAGAGTACACATAATGTACTAACCCGGCTAGTACACTTAAAGTACTAGCCGGTATACTTGATGTACTGAGGATTACGTTGAACGTTCTAGGTAGTACACAGACTATACTAGCTAGCACACTAAATGCACTAACGAGTACATTGAACGTACTAGCTAGTACACTTAACGCACTAGCTAGTACAATGAACGTACTAGCTAGTACACTTAACGTACTAGCTAGTACACTTAACATACTAGATACTACACTGGACGTTAAGTGGAGTACATTAATTCACTGGCTCCATCACTCAACACTGATAACAGTAGGAGGAGTAGAGTAGCGGTAGATCAGTCTACACACAGGCCCTCGTTATACAGAAAACAAGCTTAACACGGGCCCGGCCCATAGTCGAGTGCATCTTCTGAATTGTAAACAACGCTAAACTTCTCTACTATAATTTAATAATTTAAGAATTTTATAGAAACTCTTCAAAATTCCCCGTGTTGTGTTCGTGTTATTTGAAGAATAGACCAACCGTGTGAATATGCACCTTTCGTAGAATGCGACATAAAAACTTGATATAAACCAACGTCAGAAAGGGTATTCGGTTGGTGAGAGCCTAGGCCCCTGAAATTGCTACAAAAAACATTAACGAATGGATCAAGTCTATTCGTATCCTGACCCTAATCAAACTGGGATTTAAGGGAAGATAATGATGATGATTGAAATTCTTCAAAATATGTAATCCATTTCGTTGTATCAGTGAGATGCCGATAAGTGCGCTATCAAACAACTAAAGTCCTGTTCATCACGAACAGAATAATACGGATTTCATGAATTAGTCATAATTATAGATAGTACATAAAAATAGATATCTAAGAAAGGACAACTCTGTCAAAGTGTGCCACCTCTAAGTTTACTACTAAATGAAGAAACAAAATTGAAGAAAAAGAACAGTTTGCTATCATATCCTAATTACTGAAAAACAATAGGTTAACTGATGGTTTCTATATACTCGATGACGGACTCTCTATAACGCTGAAGTGAAAAATAAGAGATAAATAGGTAGCAAGTCAACCAACATCGTAAACGGCACCACTTATGTTGAAAGTGACAGGAGATTTTGTACAACTCACTGCGTCAGGCATTCATATTAGAGATGGGAATTTTATGAATTTCCAGAGTTCGGGTTCGGTTCGTTGAAAATGAAAGTTCGGTTCGGTTTCGGTTAGAAGTTGACAATTTGAGAGTTCGGTTCGGTTCGGTTCGTTGAAAATGAAAGTTCGGTTCGGTTCGAGTTCGGTTCTAACAAGGGTTCAAGTTCGGTTTGGGTTCGGCTTGCTTTCCAACTCTTGCGAGTTGGAAAGCAAGCCAACTATTCGGCCAGAGTCTGGGTTCGGGTTCAGTTCGGTCAAAATTCTAGATTTTAGGGTTCGGTTCGGGTTCGGTTCGATTCCCATCTCTAATTCATATACAGTCTCGAGCTTAGCAATTTACAACGTATAAATACACAACAAAACTATAAAATTGGGCTTGGGATCTTCATCCAATGCAACTTAACTTTATTATACTGGTTCAGGGGGTCGTAAAACTAATAACGACAGTCCACTCGTAATTGCAAAACAACGATTACGTAATTAGACTGCTACTGTCGTCCATGACAAAGTGAACAATAATAGCCTATCATATCCTATCATATAAATAAGTGGTTTAAATCGGTGATATCCATCATAGCAGAGTTTCAGTGGAAATATACATTTCAATGACGTATGTAAGACACGTGTAAGAATTTGAAACGTCTTTTACTGAAACACTCGGATAAATTCGGACAGTTTTTCCAAACAGTCTCGAGTAAGTGGAGTATCAAGAGCTTCGATTGGCAGGTAACAATTGATAGAGGAAATGACACTGGAATTGAAACACTGATCCAACAGTAAACTTAACAAAATGTTCCCTTGTTATTCACTAAAGAGAATATTAAAAATCTTAGATATTGTGTAAATTTTAATTCCCGTGTTGCGTGCGGGACACTGAAGAACAGAAAGCAACCGATAGATGCATATATAGTAAGAGGCGACAAAGTAAATTTAGGGAGTCTACGGAAAATCACCTCAGAAGTCGAAGATGTCTTCCCAAGCTCTAGGCTACGTAAGATATGGATAAGGAATGTAGTCACTTGTCAAGGGAATAACTTGTTGATCAATGGAGTGCTCTTTAAAGAGCAGACTCTGATTATGACTATGTATCTCTAACCTACGACTTGGCAAAATACTTGAGAGACAGACAGAGAGAGAAAGAGACAGAGAGACAGACAAAGAGAGAGAGAGAGAAAAGAAACAGAGAGAAAGAGAGAGATAGAAAACAACTATCAACAAAAAACTTAGACAGTTATCGTTTATCACTTAAAGGAAGCCCTCTGTATTCTCCTTGTAATCAAAGCGACTTCCAGTATCAGAAGTGAAAGGAAGTTCTGCCTCAAGGCAGGAAGGGCTCATCTGATACAGATAATCGAAGCCAGATTTGTATGGCTTAAGTCTACACCAGTCGTACCGACTTGTACTACAATAATACTAGTACACTTGGCGTCTTGGACTGAAACAGAATACCGCTCTCTGAAGTTATATATAAAGCTGGTAAAGCTAATGTTAACGTCAGTTTCCCCACTCGAAAGCGATATCAGTACCTATAGTCACTCTCTCTCTCTCTTTTGTTCAAGAACTGGCAGGTACAAGGTACACATTCCTATTCACTATTCGCTCGCAGCCGTAGCCTTCAAACAATCAATCCTTAATAATCCTTAATAGTCCTTAATAATCCTTAATACTCCTTAATCCTTAATACTCCTTAATACTCCTTAATACTCCGTAATAATCCTTAATACTCCTAAATAATCCTTAATAATCCTTAATAATCCTTAATAATCCTTAATACTCCTTAATAATCCTTAATAATTCTTAATAATCCTTAATACTCTTTAATAATCCTTAATACTCCTTAATACTCCTTAATACTCCTTAATAATCCTTAATACTCCTTAATAATCCTTAATACTTCTTAATATTCCTTAATACTCCTTAATACTCCTTAATAGTCCTTAATACTCCTTAATACTCCTTAATAATTCTTAATACTCCTTAATAATCCTTAATAATCCCTAATACTCCTTAATACTCCTTAATACTCCTTAATACTCCTTAATAATCCTTACTAATCCTTACTAATTAGTATTCGTGGCCTTCACGCTCGTAAAGAGCACTCCATCGATCAACAATTTAATCCCTTCAAAAAGGCTATACCCTATCCACACCTCATGCATGCGTGCATAGTAACAATAATAATTATTATTATTACTAATAAAAATAATAATAATAATTACTATTACATAATAATAATAATTTTTTAAATGCACTGGGCTGAATAGGGCCCTGAGCTAAAGATAAGGTAAAAGACCTTTAATTAAAATACAATTATTATTATTATTATTATTATTATTATTATTATTATTATTATTATTATTACTATTACCATTATTATTCATAAATATAGTTTGATATTCAGTATATATAGCACAGCAAAGCCGAGCCCAATATAGCCTTAAAGAATCGGCCTACAAGCTTCCACTGTAATTTGAGCCTTAATGAATAGGCCTACAAACTTCAACTATAATTTGCATTTCCAAATACAAATTACAAACAAATTACGTGACAGTATGCAAAATATTATAAAGCTAAAAGGAACACCTGCTTATTCTGACTGACTCACGATATGGGTTTAACGTCAATCTCAGAAGCCTGCTTGTACTGCTCGTAGGGTTACCCTCTGTATACTAGAGCTGATAGGTGACCCAGTTGAGCTTGAACACACCGCCTCTAGCTTATCAGCTAAGTGTGCTACCGACTAAGCCATCCAATCCGCTCATAAAAACTTAACAACGCTTAACAACCTCGAAAGCTTCCGGCAGTCTCTCCGGAACTTCAAGTAAACGCAGGAAATCTGAATAAATGAAATCGTTTACGAACTTGTAGAGGTCGACATAGAATCATTTATTTGGAGGCAGAATTGCAGGCTTTAGGTTTTAAAGATATTTCTTAAATATATAAATGTAAATATATAAATATATAAATATAAATATATAAATATATAAATATAAAATATGAAATATATAAATGTAAAATGTTTCTCGATTAGCCATCAGAGCAAAATGGAAGAGCTAAATTCCGTGAACGTAACATTTAAAGAGAGAAAATAGAAAAGAAAAACGGAGCGAAAGGAGGATGTAGAAATTGAAAGCAATCTTCAATATTTAAGTTTTAACTTCACAAAGGTCCCATCAATGATTTGAAGAGAAAGAAATATTCCCAACATCAACAATATAATTACATTTAATAGGCCTATACAGTATTTTCTAGAATAAAAAATATAATATAATTAACACACTTTTCTAGTATAACTAAAAGTATTTACTATAAATCAACAATAACAACATTTCTGCTAAAATATTAAAGTATCTTCCAGAACATAAAATATCCACAAAAAATTAACCACGTACATTAACCGTACCGCAATAGTAAAATATTTTAATAAAACCTCTACAATAGCATAAATTAGGAACACAATATCTGTAACATCTTTAACAAAATTCTTACAACAAATATTTTTCGACAAAGCACAGGCACTCAAGTCAGTTAAGGTTAAACGCATATCCCAGCACTCAAAAGAGCCCACTAGCTATAAGGCCGTAAAATTCATTCTTTAACACTTTTTCTCCTGGGGTAAGGTGTAAACGATTGGCCAAGTGTTTACAAGAATAGAAGTGAAAAATCACCAGTAATTCTACTGTAGCGGAACAATGCAGCTAAGTGGCATTCAGAACAATTGTGGTGTTAAAGTGGATTTCCGGAGAAGCAGTGATAATGAGGTATTTGGAGCGATTAGCAAGGGTCTTAGATAAAAGCTATACTTGAGAGGCTGACAGAAGTATTTCACACTCAAGATAGCGCTAAAAACTCGAACATTATTGCGGTTTAATGTCACAAAAAGCGCTAAACTTAAAACATAAAAAGTTACGTAGTTTGAATCTCTTCCCCTTCCTGAGTACGGCCTAATGGCAGGTCCACAACACTATAGAGATGGGTCCAAAAATGTGTGCCCCACGAAAAAAGTAAAGCATTTCATCCGTTGCCTATTCCTCGCTAAATTTAGAGAGTACATGTAGAGGAAGGATATGCGCATATTCTGGCTAGGTTTGATTCTTTGATTTATAAATATTAAAGCAGCTAGGAGTCACCTCGGTTTGATTCTTAAAATGATCAAAAGGACGTCTAGAATTATTTCGTACATAAATACCAGTTAATTTATTACTTCTTGCCCAAGTTTTGAAGAATTTAGTTTTATCGATTTCACTGGTTTTTGACTAGCCAATAGGCCTACGTACAGACCAGATTTGACAACTACAACACACTACATATGCCTTAAACATTAAGCGCTAATCTTAACTCATATTCTACCCCAAACCCTAACCCTGACCGTAAATCTAACCCAGGGTCATGCTTATATATCAACTTGTTCAAAGGAAGGAAAAAGTAGAAAATCAGAAAGGTTGAGTTATCAAAGAAACATGTCAGTATTTAATGACTTTTGTGCTATTGCGAGCAACAGAGCATTCGACTTCTAAACGACTCGCCGCTAATTTCGTTGTTAAGGTGTGATAAGTGACAGGAGAACAACTATGTGTTGTCATGTGGAAAAAGTCTGATACCGCGCATACAGAGACGCCCTTAGAGAATTTGCTTAATCCCAAATACTAATAAAATACTAAATGATGCTGGAAAGAGAGAACTTTTCCCAAACTAAATGATGCAGAAAGAACTTTATCCCATACTAAATGATGCAGAATAGAGAAAGAACTTTATCCGATACTAAATGATGCAGCAAGAGTGGATGGAGCTTTATCTCAGACTAAATGATGCAGCATAGTGGATAAAGCTTTAACCCACACTAAATGATGCAGTATAGTGGATGGAGCTATAAAGTTGTTTTGATTCGATTTGTTTGATTTGTTTTCTGTTGCTTTTCTTCCTGTCAAATGTTGACGAATAAAGAAGTAGTAGGTATAAAGTCTAATCATCTATAAACAGTAATCTTCTGGCGGAGTAGTGAACACGTGACTTACGGTTAACGAAACCTCTTCCGCTTCTTCGCATTTACTAACATATGTCCGGAAGTGCAGCTTGGAAGAAGTCCCGAGTCCTGACTAATCAAAACTCTCAATCCAGTTCCTCGGATTATCCGGATCTAGTAGATCCACTTAGTAGGAAAGTAAGAGAAGGTTAAGAAAGGAATTATCTACAATTTTCTGTACAAGAACAGCAAGAACAAAATAGCTTTTAATTTTGCAGCCTTCAGCAAGCTGTTAACACTTCCATACAAGAGAAGAAGCGTCACTCAATCCATTGGAGCTTCGAAATTTTCTACTCTTAAGTAGATCTTAGAGTTGTTTTTATTCTTTCAGCGCTACTCTGCCCTTCCATGCTCCAGAGACTACGGACTCATAAATAAGTCCAGAAACAATTTCGAGCAATTAAGCCATATGCGGATCATGGAGTAATTGCTATTGAATATATATATATATATATATATATATATATATATATACATATATATATATATAGGGAATTATTGTTATTAAATACATGAATATATATATATATATATATATATATATATATATATATATATATACATGTATATATATATATATATAGATATATATATATATATATTTATATACAAGTATATAAAGTTATTATATACTGGTATATATTTGTGAGCATATTTTCGTCCACATGCTATTCATTGAATAGAGCTCAGCTGCGCTCAGTGTTTGCTGTACATATTACGGTACAAGAGCGAGAGAACAATATCCATCACAGATGAAGCATTATATTGAGTAAATCCCTCAACGCGACTGGCAAACAATCGCCCGCCAGAGAGCCTACTGATAACAAGGGGGCAATAGGTTTGATACAGAAAGCCTGGCTCAAGTAAGGCGGCAAATATTTACTAAAGATTTGACGACGAGAGTTCGGACCGAACGTTCCAATGAAATTCCATTAAACGATACTATTGTAATCGTGCGCTAAGCTGGACAACACTGAAATCATACGTGGCCTGCCACCCTACGATGTCAGATAGTGGCACAGTAATCATGCGTGGCCCTGCAAGCCTACATATAATGGCATGCAGAAATCATGCCACAAAGTGACACTGCAACAGCACGACAACACAAAGTGGCCCCGAAACCATAAGAAGCCAAAAAGTTGCAAAATGGCGTAGCAACCATAGGACGCCGAAAAGTGGCGCTGTAACACAAGACGGAGCAAATTGAATGGTTAACGAAACAAGGATTCTTTAATATATTTATTTTTTAACAATTTTTAAAATTTCAATAAATTCAGTGAAACGAAATAATATACACGGGACAACGTACGCTGCATGCACAACGATGCTAGAAACATTAACAACATATTCCCTTAAACATATAAAAAGAAAAAAAATTATAATAATAAAGGTTTAACGTCCGTTTCCTCATACAAGGATGATGTAAAGGACGTCCCATCACGTGTCAAGAAAATGAACGTCTACCTAACGAAGTGATAATATTAGGAATTTTTAGCAGTTTGTTTGTTAGATATGCTGCATATCTAACAGCTTAGCAGTCGCGAAGCCTTTCTTTAGCTAACTCATACGCTAGACCTATTTGCCAACGTATTTCAATGTATGAGCAGACGTATACTGCTACACATCTACACAAACACGCATAAAATATAAAAACACAAATAAACATAACATACACAACAATGCGCAAGCATACATGTATACGGTTTGGATAAATACACATATCGTAAATATATACTATGTCTCTAAATCAATTTGATGACAGTGTCCAAAAGTTCGTCACGCTTTGGTGAGAAATCAAGCTTGCTTCATAGCGCTACTATCTATCTACAGCTACTAGCTGAAGTCACTATCAAGCTAATGCTATCTAATATCTGCTGCTAGCTGAAGTCACTATCAAGCTAATGCAATCTAATAGCTGCTGCTAGCTGAAATCACTATCAAGCTAAAGTTATCAAAGCAGCTGCTAGAAGAAATCACTATACAGCTAATTCTATTGAAGCTGCTGCTAATTGAAATCACTATCACGCTAATGCTACTAATAAAGCCAATGACAATATCGAACACTACTGAATCAAAGCCAAGCCGATAGACAAAATCAAACGACTACGACAAACGAAAACGACTTCAAAATCGAAATATTCAAAACAAGTCCAGAATTTGCACATCATACTCTTGCGCTACGCAAGAAAAGCATCAATTAATCTGTATTTGGCCTATAATAAAAATGAGAGAATGCGTGAACGGACAGGCATATTGAATAAATAGCTTCTGTTATTTGTATACGCAGTGATAGAACTTTAGGATTCAGGTGTTTCTTTGTATATTTCTCCAAATTCTGTGTTTCTTTGTATATTTCGTTTCTTTACCATTATCAAGAGTTCAGTCTAAATTTATATTGGAGCAAGTCAAGCGTGCAATGCACAGAAGATCAATTAATCCTCAGGCTTAAATTGCAATTTAATTATTAATAAGACGTATGATTGAGCAGATAAAATAGTTATTCTACATATTTTTATGAAATTGTTATGTATAATTACAATACGTGAAGTAATTATTTAATTTAGCATAGTATTTAATACACAAATACGTTTCAAAAATCTGTACTATAGAAGTACAGCAATACTATGCAGTACTTAGTTCTGCATAGTCTTTATTGTAACAATACGTTAGAAATACAAGTATCTTAACATTAAATGTCAATTGCATTTTTCCAATCAATATTTTACGTTACGCTACATATTGTATTTATTAAAAAGTTTTCTTTTGTCAAAGTATTGCCATTTTGCGTTTTGTTAGAAAATCCAGTTATTTTTTTAATTTGCAGCAGTGTTATATAATGTATTCCAACATGATGTCTTGTAAGAAAAGGTATTTTTATAACTTTTGCATTTACTATAACTATTACTAACTAATAGTTAATTTATAATTACAATTGCATTTTGAAATATTAGGCTAGTCTTGCATTGACTATTTTATATGTGATTAGCTCATACAGAGCAATTTTACTCAATACTTCTAAATTCTTTTTTTAAATTATATTAGATTGCATCTTGTTTTATAGAATGAAGATCAGCATAATCGTATTAGTTATTTACAAACACAATGTTCTTCCTGTAATCAATATAAGAATAGCAGTAAATTGCAGGTACTATACATGTACAGTTCTGCCTTTCTGCTTTAAAAAAATAGAATATGGCACACTCAATACTCAACACTCCATAGATCAACCATAATTATTATATCACAAAGACTTTATACTTTATAACGCTTAAAATTTAGCCTCTGTCTTCTGTAATGCGGCTCTTGAGTAGATTTCCACTGAGTTCCTCAGTATCTGCTTCATACATTACTAACCACTCTTTGTAGACTCAACCGTTTTGATTACGCAGTACATCTACGGTGCTTCTGTGATTTATATTTTACAGTTAAACGTATCAGAAAACACCTCAAATCACCTCACAGAATTGCTATATTATTATTATAACTACTGTAGATGTGGTTGTTTAAAAAAAAAATTTAATAAGCGTAGCGGCAGACACTACACAAAATGCGTCAGTGACAATGCAGGAGAATTATTTTATTTATTGAGTCTTCAATATTGGCGATATAGCACAACGCAAAGCTTTTTAGTATTTCGCAGGATTATAGCGCGCTTAGAAACTAGTCTGCACCTGCGATTCGCTCTATTGTCAGCCAGCATCAAAGTGTTTCAAGCCAATACGTTATCCTACTGTTCATATCAATGCGTTACCCCACTGTTCAAACCAATGCGTTGCCCCACTGTTTATACCAATACGTTACCCCGCTGTTCATACCAAAGCGTTACCCCACTGTTCATACCAATGCGTTACTGTTCAAACCAATGCGTTATCCCACAGTTCATATCAATGCGTTACCCCACGGTTCAAGATATACATGTATGTTAAACCACTATTGAAGCTTACATACACTATTACTCTACTATCTGCTACAATTTTCGTCTTTATCTGTATTTTGAAAATGCTTTACTTTCAGGGAAGCCTATAATATTACGCTGTCAACAAGCAACAATTACAGGCAAACATACGTCCAGATTGTTTCAATATCACCTTGGATGTTTAGCATTCTCAGTCAGAAACTGAATAATTGATAAATTAGCGAACTCATTTAGAGTGGAGGCTTTATATACCATGGACCGGCCAATAGGCACAGAGAGATAGAGAAATAATTTCTATAATATCATCATCATCATCTTCCCTTAAATTCCAATTTAACTAGGGTCGGGATACGAATAGACTGCCTCAAATCCTCTCTGTCCTACATCATATCATCAGTCAGTCCCCTATTTGACACTTTTCTTCCATTCGTTTAAATTTTGAAGCAATTTCTGGAGACTAGGCGCTCACCAACCGAATGTCCTTTGTGATGTTGGTATGGATCTTAGTCCTTTAGTCGCCTTCTACGGCACGTGCAGTCACCGGTTGGTCAATTCTTCAAACAACCCGAACACAACACGGGGAAAATAATTTCTATAACATATTCGAAAAATGTTTTGAGGAGGTTTGTGCATATCTGCCAACATAGCAAACAGATATAGACACATACTGACACACAGACATACAGTTATACAGATATACATTACAATGCACAGATAAGCGAAGAAACTGCGTGACAACACCGCATAAAGACACCACTTTTTCGAGCACTATGAATTTTAAGCGCTCAATGATTCCGCAGCGCATATTAACAGCGTTACCATTGCGCATAGAAAGTCTCAGTACAACCTATTTAACAATAGCCATTTCAGAGCAAACATGGTGGATCGTATGCCCCATACCCTCCCTATTATCATGATTTTTTATATTCCTTTAGATTTTTCAGTCCGAATAGAAAACCAAAGAAAACAGAAACTTATATTTAAATAAATAAATATATAAATATAAATATATAAATATAAATATATATATATATATATATATATATATATATATATATATATATATATATATATATATATATATATAATGATGACGAATAAAAAAACTCCAGCTTTTACCGACTATATCATCACCTCAGCAGGTTCAATATAATTAACTCAAATTTGTTCACCCAAAAAACAAATTATCTCCCAGCAATCGTCGTTGTGATCTCGAGTACTGTTAATTAACTTAACTGTCAACTGGCTGGAGCCAGTGGCGATGTCGGTAAGATATTCGACGCGGATCAGTATGTCCGATGTCCAAATCCTGGCTTCGCCCGTCACTGATATCGCTTTCGAGTGAGGAAACTGACGTTAACATTAGCCTTAGCTTTTTTAATATCACCTAAAGAATTCCCTCCTATCCTGCACAATTCCTCTATCCTACCCAGCATATCATCGGCAGCCATTCGTTGTAAGTCTCGGAGAGACGACAAAGCCCAAGCAGTGCTTTACTGTTCCTCACAATAGCTGCGCGTTGCCCATGGACGAGTCTACAAAGCTTACAAACACGTTGATGTATCAATATAATTGTATGATATACGACGAAGAGCGTCGACTGGGATACAATAACATCACTGACAGCAGAATTCAATGCTCATAACACAACGACGACAAAATCTTACTTAACGAATGTGAATTTAAGATAAACTTGCGACGACTGCTTGTTGCCGTTTTCAACAACGCTAAATGAGAAATAGTTTCCAATTGTAGTTTTCGTAATAATATTATTAAACGACCTTTCAATTGAAAAAAGCTGGTAAAGCTAATATTAAAGTCAGTTTGCTCACTCCAAAGCGATGTAAGTGACGGGCGAGCCCTGGATTTGAACCCCCGCACATACTGATCCGCGGTCGAATATCTTACCGACATCGATGTTGAAAAGTAAGTAGAAAAGGGTATGCATAGTAGAGCAAGTATTTTTTCATATTTCTATATATTTGTAAATATTTTGTAAGTTTGTAAACAGTTTGTATATTTTATCGTAAATTAAAGAAAATATAAGATAATTCAAGACATATCCGAAGGAGTGGCCACAGTAAAATAAAAATAATAGTTACAGAAATAATATGCATGGCGCACAACAATTTAATCGTCATAAATTAATTGGCAATTTGTAAGCAAGAAATAAACAAAAATAGCAGTGTCTCAATCGCTTATAGTTCTTTTAGTCCGTTAACTGTTGATACAGCAAAACTGATCATATTTTATTTTTAACAAGTAAAAATTAAAAATACTGCGGCGGGCAGTGTATGAGCGTTTGCTTAACATAACCTAATTAAATTAATATATTTAATTACATTATTGTAAGCTTGCTTACATATAATCCATAGCTTTAAGTAACTTGGAAATAAAATGCAACTAACTATAACAGTTGACGCTTGAAATTTTGGACGACGTGTGTCTCATTATCAATGAGACTTTATACAAACCAAGAGAAGAATCAGTTTCTAACGCGTTTGATGTTTGTTAAATAAACGATCAATCATAAATTCATAAGTATAAATCTATGACATACTTCAATTCATGCAACCTTCAAAACAAAGTCTTTTTCTATCCCTCTCTCTCTCTCGCTCTCACTCTCGCTCTCTCTCTCTCTCTCTCTCTCTCTCTCTATCTCTCTCTCTCTCTCTCTCTCTCTCTCTCTCTCTCAAGGTTACGACTACGGTTCTGCAATAGAGGAACGTGGAGTATAAATTTGATCGAAGACGTAACATGTTAATACGTAAACATGTTCACAGATACGGTAACGTCCTCCTTATCATCATATATACACCCTATATATATATATATATATATATATACATGTAATGTGTGCATATATATATATATATATGTATACATGCAGATAGGCTATACATGTATATATATACAAGTACACACACACACACACACACACACATATATATATATATATATATATATATATATATATATATATACATGCATGCTATACATGTATATATATATATATATATATATATATATATATATATATATATACTGTACATGCACATAAACACACATACATGTATATATTTATTCGTTTTATATATACGCATATATATAACGCATATATACATGTATACATGTAGGCCTATATACACATTTATATAATATACATGCATATATATATATATATATATATATATAAATTTAGCTGCTCTTTTACTACTCTTTTGCTGCTCTTTAGAAACTCAACACATCCACATATAGTATCATGGCTGGTCGATTTAACTCGTTCAGTTTCAACACTTAAAATCATGAAAATTATAAATATAGAACAGAAATAACTAAATCAACAATTCAATTTAAAATATCGAAAATCAAAATACGACGCACATATAGGCTACACCCGTTTAGCGTGCGGAAATATGGCAACTTTGAATCCCCAATAGCGGCATATGTTCGTAAGCAGAGATACTGTTAAGTTAATGCCGCATACAATACATCAAACTTATTCTTCGAGGAGTAAATCGCGGGAATGAAGAGGTTAGGTCAAACACACGGACGCCAAGAGTCGCAAATCTCAATCATAAGAACAGACTTAACTGCAGATGTTTGAAAGAAAAGCTGTCGAGAAATTGACAAAAAAAAGACCATCACCATACACTGTAGGCGCTGCTGCGTGCATCACTCAACTAAAATCACAGTTAGAATGCTTCCCTACTTCAGCTGAGCAGTTGGGTAGCTAAGGAGAGGGCGTTTGTGGGTTAACTCCCCCACTTAAGTAGGTCTATCAAAAATTAAGCACGGCGAAAAACTGAAAAAATATGAAACTTTTTATATAGGACTACAGTGTTGGAGTTATTGTTATCTATTCTTGAGTAGAACTTCTTCATATCATAACCTACACACTGAGCCACAACAAGATCATCGTTTCTTTATGCGTTACCATCTACCTAAAACATCCTAGCTAAGCCACTAAGTAATCAGGGCCTTAGCGCTGAGCGGGTAGCATGTCGCTAAATTACCAGAATGCGGATTAGTAGATGCAGGGTTCAAATCCATTGCTCGCTTTTACTGACAATCTCAAGATAAACCACGCTTTAGTTTTTTACGAAATTTTAAGCAAGTATTTTATTACTTCTCAACTCAAACAAAACAAAGAATTTTCCTTCAAAAGCCAAATTGAGTCGATATTCAGCGCGGCTAACATGCGGGGAAGTAAGTGAGATTTTGTTAACCTGTAAAATTTATGTTATCCATATCCTTGAAATATCATTGAAAGCTCTCCTGCAAGGTATCCCTCAACTCCATCTGAGACAATAAGAATCGAGTTTGGTAAAAAGCTAAAGCTAAGGTTTAAACGTGTAAACGTCAGTTTCCTCACTCGAAAGCGATGTCAGTGACGGACGAGCGCAGGATTTGAATCCCGCACATACTGATCCGCGGTCGAGTGACTTACCGACTTCGCCACTGGCTCCAGCCAAACGGACAAAAGAACTTTAACAAAATCTTTATTGTCTGCGTCTAATGTACCTTACTCTGAGAGACTAGCGATTTCTAAACTACCCACCCTCGAAATTAGGCGCCTATGATCTGACCTTGTTTCATAAAACTGTCAATAGCCTAGTTGAGGTAATATGTGGTACGTGTTACTGTTATGATTCTACTATAGGCCTATATATTGATACTGACGAGGAAGTTGTAATTTAAATAAATAAAATCTATTAATAAATCAGACGTTAAATCTTTGGTTACTATTACTACATGTTTACTGAGAAAAGAAAGGCGGACCAGACGGTAAGTCATTCATCAATTCGTTAAATCACGGCCGCGTCTGAAGAGGAATGCAGTGCATTACGCTGAGGAAAGCTATTTCCATCTCCGGCCGTCAGTTGCTTTTATCAATTATAACATTAACTGGTCAGTCGAACAGAGTGTGTTACGAGTCGACGCTGTGTAAACCCTTACTACTCATCCTTACAGCACATTCTTGAAGTGCTGCTTGCTAGTGGCACATAGTACGGTTATTAGCACTGGCAGAGGAAGGCTTGTTATACTAAACTTAATAGCACTGACACTATAACTTAGTACCACAGTAAGGATTGTTATAGTACACTTAGACCTTGTTTCATAGTAATAGCTATTCGTAAGTTTTATACAGTATACATGTATACACACACACACACACACACACACACACACACACACACACACACATATATATATATATATATATATATATATATATATACATGTATATTATATAATACATATTAACTTCTTAGCGACTGCTATACAGGTTCTTTAAGGGCAAAATTTAAAATGACTTCATAAATGCTCGCTAAAGAATCATTTGTATCAATATTGACTTGAGAAGCAGGAGAAAACAGATGAAATCCACAGCAGGATTTGTGCCATAGAATAGACCAGGATTCAAAGCTCGAATCAGTCAGTATGCCTAAGTTACAAAATAACGAGGAGTCATAGAGAATTATTCATATATCTGCGCTAGCTTTAAAATACGCCAAGAATTCTTCAGTGCTTCCATTATTGTCATCTATAAATATGTCATGCTGAAATTGACTAGCATATCATCAATAAAAGAGGATTTAACGTCTGATTCCTTCCCCATGGTAATGTTGAAATCGTCTAAATCGGAATAGTCAACCGTCTAAGTAGGCTTGCGTGCATAACAAGTACATAATTTCATACTTATGAGTACCAATAACTATATCATCAAAAAGCTTTTAACTATTAAAGCGCAGCAGCCGTAACGCATCTTCGCAGATTTATTACCATTAAAAATGGGCCAATCAGGAAGCATTCACTCTCGCATAGAATCTTCTGCAGCTAAGAAAGCATCAGGCATTCAACCATCATTCATTTGCCGAAAACGTTTGTTGCACTTTTACATCAAAACAAAACGTGAGCTGTCTAGTTTCCTCTCCAACTCGCCGAAATGAGTGATTTATGCGGAGAGGCTGTTTCTTTCCATCCAACCGAAGTACGCGTATATAATATAAGTAAATGATAGAGTTGGTAGGTAAGTAGGTAGTTAGGTAGGTAGGTAGCTGGTAATAAGTTAGTTAGTTAGTTACTTAGATAGATATAGGCCTACATCTAAATAGATAGGTAGGTAGATAGGGAGGTTGGTATTTGTTAGATTGATAGATATAAAGGTAGGTGCATGGAGTAATTTGATAGCTTGATCGATAGTTAAGAGGTAGTTAATTGGATAGGTAGGTAGGTAGGTAGGTGTAGTATGTTTATATATACAGAAGTTCGCCGTTTCTCTGTAAGACTTCTTGTGACACCCGAGCTACAGTCTTAGCTCATGATTGGTACAGCAATTGCAGTCATTTGTAATACTTTACCAACTAACATGCCCAAAATCTTACAAATTCCAGCAAACTATGAAAAATATTTTAACACTCTATTCGATATTTTACTTTTGCCCCAACTTTAGGAATCAACACATAAATATCGATTCTATTGACTCGAAAGTAAATTATATTTGTAAAATAAATAGAGTTAGTCAAGAAACGATCGACCTCCTGCAGTGACCGTTCATATTAGGGTTTTACCGGAACACAGTTCCGGTTCCGGTTTGACCGGATTCTTTTCAAAATGCGTTCTGAATATAGATGTAGCGCGTAATAAAAATATGATCGATATCGATCCAAGAACGATATAAAAAGAGTAAGAAAAAAGTTAGAAAGAAAGCTAGAAGATATCGAAAGAGTAGACTTTGTTTATCTGTAGGTTCCCCTGGCAGGTTAATGTAATGTTAATGTTGTTCGAAACAACCTTGCGCACGGGCAGCGGCCTGTCAAAGGTTTCATCAGCGCTTTAAATCACTTCAAAACTTGAGATTTACTTCAACTGAACGATTTACAAAGAGATTTGCGTGATAGTAACAATCGTAATCACGCAGTTTATTCAATTTCAATCAAACCATTGAGTCTATGAGCTAATCTAATAATAAACAAAGTTCTAGAAGCGTACTACTTTCATTACTAGTCAGTAGATTTTCGTTAAATTTAGCTTCGTATCGTTTAATTCCATAATATAAAGTCTTAGGTGGTCCAAGGAACGACAAATACGCTGTATTTTCAGTTCAGGTAACTTAACTAAGCTAAATCATGTAGAGTTTTAACACACGAATACTAACATAACTAAATCATGTAGAGTTTTAACACACGAATACTAACATAACTAAATCATGTAGATTTTAACACCCGAATATTAACACAACTGAATAGTAACTAATTAACTCTGGGCTAACAGAGTCGAAAGGGGACGTGATATCTCCTAATACTCCAATAAAGAATCACACAGGAAAAAATCTCTCCGCTTCATCTCTTTCTTCTTTTTCTTTTTTTCGTCGTAATGGGCAGAAATCTTCATATACATTAACTACAGTAAAAACTCATTCAAAATGTCGTTTACGAATCGGTAAATATAATTTCGAGCAAAAGAATAACGTTAAGTTAGTTGTTAGATTTCAATGGCAAAGAAATAATTCATAAATCCACAAAACAATGTGACAATAATGATTATAATTGTAAAACAATGTGACCACAGTAACCACACGATTATAATTGTAAAACAATGTGACAACATGATTATGTTTACAAAACAATGTGACAATGATTGTAAAAGAACTTGACAACAAATCCATGATTGTAAAACAATTTGATAACATGATTACGACGTAGGTAAGATATTCGACAACCGATCCTGGGCTGGTCCGTCACTGACATCGCTTTCGAGTGAGGAAACTGACATTAACATTAGCTTTAAATACCAGTTTTTTAAAACAATGTAACAACATGATTATGAAGGTAACACAATGTACCAACATGATAATGATCGTAAAAAAATGAGAAAACATGATTATAAATGTAAAACAATGTGACAACATGATGTAAAAACAATGTGACAACATTACGATTGTTAAAGAACTTGATAGCATGATAATGATGGTAAAACGATGTGACAACATGACTATGTTTCTAAAACAATTTCACAACAGTTACATGACTATGATTGCATTATATAGTAATAACTTGCACCGGCTTTTGCAGTCTGCTATAGGTTAACCCTTAGTTTTTAATTAGTAAAGAAATTGAACGTAGCCTAACTGAGTACACATATGACATCTGTAAGTCATAAACTCACACTATTTTACTAAACATAGTCTGCAGCATGTTGGCACTTTACTTACTAACCGTTTCCTAATGGAGTACAGGTTGTAGGTTCAAGTCATACATTATTATATATAGCTTTTCTACAGCTCTCTGTAGTAACTACTCAGAAATGATTTCAGAGATATTTAAGATTTTTCAGTGCAAAGTTTAAAAAATAAGTTTTACGAATTTTGTAAAGTTTTATTTTACTAAAAGTTAGAACTTCTTCTTAAATATTTAGATATTTATGTTCTCTCTGCAATCTTGCTATAATATATCTCAGTTATTGCAAATCAATTAGGCAATTCAACGTAAACTAAAATTTTATAAATACCACAATTATAAGCTATTAGAGCACACTTCTACCTCATTGTTCATAATTAAACTTAATTAGACGTTTGTAGCGATACTAGCACGCAGAGTTAAGTCTTCAGCTTTCTTCTCAAATCAGATTTTAACTATAACTACGCCATACATTTTATTTACCGGGTGAAATACCGTTACTATTGATTTCTGGATTCGTTATCATTGAATTACACGCTTCAATATAGTAACTTCGAGTAACTTCACCGCAAATCCAGAGAGATAATGATTATAAATATATACAGAAAATATTATATGAATACATATATTACAGCGATAGATATATTATCAGAAGTTTGTTTTGTAAAAAGAAGACAAATAATGGAAAATGTCAGGGAGTGCACTGGTGGAAGACCGATACTAGACGCTACGATAGCTGATCTGATAACTTACACGAAGCTACACAGAAAAGCGTAATTCTGAGTTATGAATCATATACAATAGGAACACTGTTGTGTATGGAAATGCAAGAAAAGAGAATGAGAGAGAGAGAGAGAGAGAGAAAGAGAGAGAGAGAAAGAGAGAGAGAGAAAGAGAGAGAGAGCGAGAGAGAGAGAGAGAGAGAGAGAGAGTAGGAGAGAGAAAGAGAGATGGAGAGAGTATAGTTCGGCACAAAATTTAAAAAAGTGAAAATTTAAAAAAACTGCTACACTTTGTCCAACGTACGCTCTCTCGTCTATGACATGCCGTCGAGGAAGAAACTGACGTTAAACTAGGCTTTGCAATCTTCAGATTCTCCTAGTTAAGTATCTTTTAAGTTCGTCAGTCAGTACTAACAATAATAATAATAATAATAATAATAATAATAATAATAATAAGTGCAGAGGAATTATTTTAATCGCCTTTTTAAAAACTTTTAATTAAATAAAGTCTCTTTTATTTTATTTTTTAGCCCAGGGCCCTTTACAGCCCAGGGCATTTAAAAAAAAATAAAATAATAATAATAATAATAGTCAGTGCCGACAGTACTGGCTGGAGTCAGTGGCGATGTCGGTAAGATACTCGACCGCGGATCAGTATGTGCCGGGTTCAAATCCTGGGCTCGCCCGTCACTGACATCGCTGTCGAATGAGGAAACTGACGTTAACATTAGCTTTACCAGCTTTATTGTCTACTGGAGATTCCTGAGACGATCCTAATGCTGCTGTCATCTAAAGAAACTGATGTTATTTAAATGGTAAAGAAATTTTTATTAATTCCAGTTTACCTGTTCTGGTCCTGTACATCCAAAAGCTGCAAACTTGATTTTGGAATACAGGAAATAATTTCTACTGTGTCCGGAACGATAAGTTGCTTTGTCTATCGAATCTTCTACCATAGGCAATGTGTCTGGTAGACAGTTTGTAAGAATGATAGGATCGCTCTAAGTTGCTTAAAGTTTCAGACTATCTTTGAGTTACTCCAATTTCGAAAAATTGATCCCGTTCAGCTTGTCCGTACTATATCTTAGTCCTCTGATTATGATCATCGTAACACAATAGGGCTGTACAGGCTCAAGTAAAAAAATTCTAAAAACAAAGATTTTATTTAGAAATCATGAGCGAAATAAAGGTATTAACTATTGAACCAGCAGAACAAATAAAAATCGATAATTGCTACATTAATTCAATGCTTAGCATTTAATGTCACGATGCTTTGAGATTTAAATTTCCAAGCAATCTGACAACCGCAGATAGATAATATACGAACATAGGAAATGAAACATTTATTTATTGTAACAGTGTCACGGTAGATATAAAGATTTATAACTATTTAATTATTTATGTGGGCCAAAGATCTTTAAATAGGTAGATATGGCTTGACTGTTGTTTCAGCGATACCAGTTTTGTAACAAGAGCTACTTAATTTCCAGCATGCTCCATTTAATCGTGAGAGTAAACAAAGCCCCTTAGTTATATGTGTGTTTACTGGTAATTTCTGTAATTTCAGATTTATTTCATGGTATTCGGCCTCTAAACGGTTTTAAGATGATGTATTGTTGTGCAATTTGGGTATACAAATTTCATAAATCCGGAAACTAAAGAACCGGGAATATCCTTATTGAGATTTGAAATAAAATTTGTTTGCATTTTGTATTAAAAAATATACATCCAATACAGGAATTCGTTTCAAATAATGTTTGTCATGACGATATTTTGCAGAGATGTGACGAAAATTGTGCTCCTAAAGTATTTCATTATCGTTCAAAAGCTTTAAAAATGTTCATAAACTGCATTATTTTATGCCTTTAAATAACGATCAGCTGATATTGTTTACCTCTGGCTAGCAAAATTAGTTGTTGGCATCAGTGCAATTCTTGAACTCAGTGTTTACAATGCTTGAGATTGCCTTTGATACTTCCATGGTTTTTCTTTATTCTATGATGTGGGCATAGATAAAAATGGAGCAGATTAGAATGATTGGCAAAACTACAAAAGAGTGCTAATTAGAGTTGACACAGCGCATGCCAAATAAATATGCTAAGGAATATAAAGAAAAGTTGTTTGGAGATTGTTCTGAGAGAGGATGGTTCACTAAAACTTAAAGAGACACTCGAAGGAAAGGAGGAAAGTTCGGAGAAGACTGAGACTTTGGATCTGTATGGAACAGTCTTCTGCCGTTGACTTCCCAATAGGCGGTACATTAAGAGGGAGAGAGAGCGAGAGAGAGAGAAATTTAGAGATTAAAGATTAATTGATATATCACAGGCTAAATACTACTCTGTCGACTTTAATTATTCCAATTAATTAACGGGATTAAGTAAATAAAACAATTAACTTAATGAAATAATTCTACAACAAAAAATAAACTCATCGCCAAAGTTGCGCTAAATGAAAACAAAGTACTGTTTTTGCTATTTTATTAGCTATATTTACACTAAACTTCTACATCAATATTTTGGTAATCTATAATTAATTTAGATATAATTTAGATTAACTTAACTTAGTGAATCACTACAAATCTATGCTTTAACTTTCGCTACAAAGATTACAGCGTAGCAGAGTAATCCACAGGGTTTTACTGTTAGCCAAACAGCGACCAGTCGCAGAGTAACGGGTAACGAAGAAGTGAATCTGTTAAAAGTTAACACAATACGCCGTGTAACAAGCGATAGGCAGCTGTTCTACGCCGTACCATATCCCTGCGCTCAACGAACTTAAATATAGATCGATTACGTCTTACAGCTAAGTGTTACTAATAATTTATAAGTTTCTCTTTGAATAATAATAACAATAACAACAATTAGAGTGCTACAGTCATCAATGACAACATCGAGCATGATTGAGAGAAAATCAAGCCGGCGAGCAAAAAGAAAACGGTGCAAATTCCAAAATCCAGATAATCAGTCCAAAGTAAAGAGAATTAAAGAACTAGCAAAATTCAATTAAATAAACCATTAATTATTAATTAATCGAGAAATAAACTGTTTATTGGTCATATCTCAATCTCATTTGAACAGTTTGAAGTCAGTCAAATCAAGAAGTTCCGAACACGTGTTTAGAACTAAGAGCTGATTATTATCCTAGATTAACGTTGATTGTTATTCACCGCCATTGATTCTATTATTTTCTGTAGTCCTATAATTGGATGCAAGCAATTTATTCAATAGTCTAAATATATGTCTTTGCCAATCAATAGTCTTTCAACACAAACATCGTAGAAATTAAATTTAAATAGAACTTTTAATTGAGTTGCATCCGACTAAAACTGTCTAAAGGCATAAGAGTTGAGGGATTTATGGGTACGAGTAATCAATTAATCTTATTTCCTCTAATTTACAGAAGAGACCAGAACAAATGAGTTTCCGCACTGATAAATATCTGCGTCCCTTCATTGATTGATATTTTAACATCTTGTTTATTGGTCATATCTCAATTTCAAATGCCCTCTTGAAATGGATTAAATCCCCCCCCCCCCCATTCAACCATTATCAGGCTGTGTGGCGTGCACCAAGCATAAGCACAATTGACTTTTTTTCAAACTCTTTAGGGTTGTATAGACTTTTCTAAGTGTGTTTCTTCACAATCCATTTAATATTAAATCCCCCTCGTTCAATCCGACATCGTTAAAGTCTCCATTATATTTCTAATTGAAAAATAAGCTATAGCATTGGTCGCGAAACAAAAAATGATCTATAATTAATTTAAGCGCTAACTGCATTGCTGGCAGAAGGCGAGCTTTCAGCAACAAACCAGCAGCTGAGTGACGAGTTAAGCGCTTAGGCCTGCGAGTCTGTGTGCTTATGCTTGTCTGTGCCTCTCTTTAGGCCTGTCTGTCTGTGTGCCTGTGTTTGTTTGTGCCTCTCTTTAGGCCTGCCAGTCTGTCTGCCAGTACTTGTTTGTGTCTCTCTTAGCGTGAATATCGTGTGTCTCAATATAAGAGAAAGAGAGAGAGAGAGAGAGAGAGAGAGAGAGAGGGAGAGGGAGAGAGAGGGAGACAGAGAGAGAAAGAGACAGAGAGAGAGAGAGAGAGAGTGAAAGAGAGAGAGAGACAGTGAGAGAGAGGATGAGAAAGAGAGAGGTGGAGAGATTTGAATTAATAAATAAAGGCCTAATAGCGAAACCCTAGTATCGTCAGATTTAAATATTGTTAGGTGCTGGTAGATCAATAAATGCTCTATCAATAATTTTAGATAACTTAGTGAAATTTGACCCTGTATGAAGTCGTGTTTAGAAATTTGTATTAGTTATTAAGATAGAGTGATATCATCTATTTAATTTGATACGTGAGACATGGAACCTTAAATGGGACCTAAGTTCGTGGAGGTAATGTTGTGGTGCTGGTATTGTATTTAAAGTTTGATAGCATAACTTTAAATATGAAAGTCGTGGGGGTAATGTTGTGCCGCATTAGTTATACTAGTGTTGTTGTTATTCTATGTTTAAGGTGTTGACAAAAAGTCTTGTTTACGTCAATTTCTTTAGTGACGTGTTAACGGGACTTCCGGTTTGGATTCTTCTTGTTGTTGATGACGTGGTGACGTGTTGTGTGCAAGAGAAGCACGTGTTTTTAAGAGTTTGATATGTCGCTTAGGGGATGATAAAGTGTCAGAGCCTTCTGTGATCTCTGAGGTATCCAATGGAGAATTGGAAGATAAGTGGAATACTTTTGATCGTTATTTAGTGAAGGATTGTAGAGTGCTTGATGGTTGAAATATTAATATTTCTGCGAACAGTGATTTATAAAGTTTTAGTGCTGGTTATATAGTAATTAGTAATAAGCTGTAGAGGACAGCGTAGTTCCTTATTAAGGTCTACTTGAAAGCTTTACCTTTTTATTTCTTAATCCTTAAATTAATATTGATTTGCTCTAGTCTCTAGCTATAATTTCTCAGCGGCCTACACATGTTAAATGTAGAGTACTAGGTAGCGTTGGCTGAGTAGAGACCAGGGTGACTTAATATTGTTTTAGGACCCTGTATTATTATCGTATTATTGTATGTGTCATTTCTGTGTTCGATATATATTATTATTAATTAATTAGAAAATATGAATTAAAGAAGTTAGCGTTTGTATTGAATTAACTGGTAGATTAAGTACAGCGTCACATTAACATTAAAGAGTAATACTATAATAATAGTTGCAAAATGTTAGATTATTATAATTGATGAATGCATTAAGAAATAGGAAGAAAAGCTGGATAGAACGCATTCCCTAATGAGTGTGGGGGATATACTAAAGAGGTCAACAAGGTCATAGAAGGTAGATTGGAAGGAATCAGAAGCAGATGCAGACCGAGATTTTTTGCAATTCTAGATGATATAAAGATCCACCCATATGTGAACATGAAGAGAAAAATAGAACACCAAGAGGTGTGGGAGCTTTATATACTTGAACCTGCCAATAGACAGTGCACTAAGTAAGAGCAAAGAGAGAGAGAGAAAGAAAGAGCGAGAGAGAGAGAGAGAGAGTAGAAAGGAAATTTGATTATGCAAAACAAGTTTTGCATGATCAAATAATAAGGGTCATTGAATTTCGTTGAAAATAAATTACAATGCTGTAGTTCACTGTTGTCATCTGTCGAATTAGAGTTTACCAACATTCCATTCTTAAATACAACTTTGATTTGCATGTATTTCACAATAGGTCTACATCACATTGCACAGGAGCGCACCATTTCGTAGTCCACAGCATCTTAACGTATACTTCTCAGCTGATATTTTGTTGTTGTTGTCCAAATGTGGATTAGAAGATACAGGATTAAAATTCGGTGCTATCCCAGTCACTGGCTAGTTTTCGGGATATGTAAGAGATTGACGCTAAGATAGACTTAGACCTTTTGTTCTATTGTTTTGGCTGGTACTGCATTACTATTACTCAGACTTAAGGAGTCCAACACAATGCGGACTCGCCTATATATTATGTTGAAAACATGACTTGTCAACAATGCATCATAATGTTTATGACAACGCCTTACATTACTAGACGTTAAATTCCTATTGTTTGACTGTTGATTGATTGATTATGTAATTTAACAAATTACTGGAAGTTTCTTCAGGTTTAGCACATAAACGACGTGTTTGACGTAAAGCTCCGAAGCTTGAGACCTCCTAGTGCCAGCTATCTACCCACCGAGCGCTTTGTTCATTAAAGAGTTGACTACGTTCAAACATTTACGATTTCTACTCGTATGCGGATAACCTTCTCAGGTAAACGTACAATTAGAAAACCACATTTATTGAGAAGTGTAAGCTTAATTTAGAGATATTTAGTGCGTCATGTGAATGGCGTTGATAGAAGATTCATTTTAATAAACTTTACAGAATGCTTTGGAGTTCAATAATTTTACTTTTAACGTCGATTACTGCTGCTGTTTGCGAAGGGATTTTTCTGAGCGATCTCCACAATCTATGTTAAAAATATTAATTAAATTACTAAGTTAATAATACCTTATATATATACATATATATTATAATATATATATATATATATATATATATATATATATATATATATATATATATATATGTATAGGCCTATATGTGCAGAATACTTGACCGAATCCGTGGAACCTGAAAAAGTTTTGGCAATCTATATTTGTTTACTGTAATTTTCCGAAGCAGTTAATTAAATATAATTAAATTAAGGAAATAATTTTAAAATATAAACTCGACGTGTACAATTAATTTACTTTTATATAGCTCATGTTCATAAATCTGCACAAATCAACGCGTAAACATTCGAGAAATCTAACAGAGAACGTGATAGCTCTTCAATAGCTGACCTTGGTTGACTAACAATTTTTAAAATTTCTGTCCTCATTCAAGTTATATTATCAGATCAATTGTGCTTTTACTCCTCAACTTTTACACTGATTTTCATGTTCCCGGTTAATATATTTGCAATTATCTCCAGTAAAATAGGTTATTTAATTTCTGTGAGAAATGTCATTGCCAAGGTCACGACAAGAAGAATCCATTGTTATGCGGTTCAAACTATTTCTCGGCGTAGATTGTGCTGGTACAGCGAAGTACCACGCTGTTCAAACACACAGGCATGCTGATCAGACGATTGAAATAATAGCTTGCACAGTCCTAATATAGTGTAAAGTCAGTATACAATAGAAATTCTAATGTTTGCTAACGTGCTTTATTTTAAATTAATATGGTATTGCTGTGCGCTTCTATTTATATCATCGTGATGTCTAGTAGATGTGTCGTTATGCAACCCATGCTAAGTCTATGGCGCCTGTATGATGATGCTTGTACAGAATAGTACGTGTATGGATCAGTACTGTACGGATCAGTACTGTACGGATCAGTACGTGTGCAGAACAGTACATGTACGGAACAGTACGTGTACGGATCAGTGCGTGTACGGATCAGTACGTGTACGGAACAGTACTGTACGGATCAGTACTGTACGGATCAGTACTGTACGGATCAGTACGGGTACGAATCTGGTATAATGATTCAGCTAGTTACATTTACAATGCTACTCGTCCGGAATCTCTAAAAATCTCTAGTAAAAGAAATTTTAGCGATTTATTTATTTTTCTCAGATAAGTAGACTTAGACGAGCAGTGACAAGCCTGGTGTTTAATATTTATGACTGGATATTAACTGCTCAGTCTCAAAACGAGATGATGAAAAGTTTTGTATGATAACAGATCTCTACTGGTCTCAACCAGCACTCTTGCTGGTAGCTACCAGCGGTCAATCCCTTGTCCTTAGGTTAGCCGTAGTTCTCAACCGTAGATATCTTAAAACTGCCTATTAATCGCATGCAGTATTAAATACTAAATAAAAGCTGGTAAAGCTAATGTTAACGTCAGTACTAAAAAAACACTTAAACACTTAAATACTAAATATTACTAATCCCATATAATCTTATGTAATAATAAATACTAAATATTACTAACCCTATGTAATAATAAATACTAAATATTACTAGTCTCATGTAATAATAAATACTAAATATTACTAATCTTATGTAATAATAAATACTAAATGTTACTAACCCTATGTAATAATAAATGCTAAATATTACTAATCTCATGTAATAATAAATATAAATATTACTAATCTTATGTAATAATAAATACTAAATATTACTAATCTCATCTAATAATAAATACAAAATATTACTGATCTCATGTAATATAAAGTACCAAATATTACTAATGGAATACTAAATACTAAATATTACTATCTCATGCAACAATATATACTAAATACCACTAATTTCAAACAATACTAGTTATGACAAAGCAATCTCAGCGAAATCTCGATAATGTCCTCAGAATTTTAAGGTTGCTGCGCTATATTTTGAATCCAGAAGGAAATGATTTGATATTTTGTTAATTTTATATTAGAATATTTATAGCTATAAATGCTATTGTATTTATATTATTATCTTATACTATTATTTTATTATTTTGAATAATACTTAAACGGGGTGAGAACCCTTCGTTTCTAGCAGCAAACAATGCTATGCTATGGTTTCATACCATTAAGGTTTGTTATGACCTTACCTCACAACGTTTATACAAACCGAAAACATTTATTAAGCATGAGTCCCAGTGAGTGATAAAAACTGTGTTCATTTAATACAGTACAAGGTTTATAACTTAACTGTTGCTCCTACTGTAATAATATCATATATGAACATAATTATAATATTATATTTAAAGGATTTTATCATAATATTATTTTAAATAATAGTTTTCTAAATGTATAATTAATTTATCGCTGTTTAATTTTTGAAGGTAAACAAGTTCAATGTGCAAATCCTACTACAGAATCAACTGTAGGCTACTAGTTGAAAAACTGAAAAAAGAGTTAATGATATGGAAAATAATCTCACAGGAATACTTATAGTGATCTTTCTAACAGCCTGCCATAAAAATTCTGCAAGTCATTTGTCCAGTTTTCTGGATGAAACTGAAAGGCGGTTTTCAAGAGAAAGACCGAACCATAACGAGCCGAATCAGAGGTATAAGAGGCTGACAACATCTATACTAGATGAAAGTCCATACGCTTATGAAGTTACAAGCTCAAGGTAAGTTCACCCCCATGCTCTGATTTATGTAAGAAATTTGGTTCCTCACTGAAAGCCTAAAATTGCAAATCATCAGTTTAATCTGCGCATGGATATTTTACTAAAAATCAAGTTTAACCTCACTTTGCTTCTCGATAGCTTGTCAGTGACGAGGTGAGCTCTGGATATGAACCCTGTACTTGCGTATCCGCTAAGAGCAACATGATAACAAGCCACCGGCTTAGCCCAATATAACTACGACTATTATAATGGCTCTATGAATACTATGACTACTATAACACCACTATTGCTATTATGATTTCTGTGACTAATTGACTATTTGACGGCTGTGGATATTATGGCCATTATGACTACTATGACTATTCTATGACTACTCTGGCCATTATGACTACTATGACTATTCTATGACTACTCTGGCCATTATGACTACTATGACTATTCTATGACTACTCTGGCCATTATGACTACTATGACTATTCTATGACTACTCTGGCCATTATGACTACTTTGACTATTCTATGACTACTCTGGCCATTATGACTACTATGACTATTCTATGACTAATCTGGCCATTATGACTACTATGACTATTCTATGACTACTATGACTACTTTGGGCTAATGATTACTATGACTACTTACTACTATTAGCTCCTATCCGTAGCTTCCTTTATTTAACATTAATAATTTTTAATATTTTTCTGTAAGTTTTGATATTTTTAATATCAATGTTGATATTTTCGATATCATCGTAGTCTACCGACAAGAGGCCCTAATGAAGAAATCAACACCCGTTACCTGCCAACCATCAGCAATGGTCACATTGGAGCCACTATATACGAGCCACAAATGTACTTAAATGGGCTCTACAGCGGTGCGGGAGGTAAGGTAAAAAGCTGGTAAAGCTAATGTTAGAGTCAGTTTCCACACTCGAAAGCGATATCAGTTATGGCCGAGCTCAGGATTTGAACCCCGCACATAATGAGACGCTGTCGAACATCTTACCGATATCGCCATTGGCTCCAGCAGCCAGTGTAAGGTTATGTCCTGTACTTAATTAACCGCTAAATCGTCAGAGCAGAAATTCCTGAATATTTAAGCTTTATTTTAATTTGTCAAGCAAATTACTGAAGGAAAGAGAATCAGAGGCAGGCTGAGATTAGGAATGTTAGCTGATTTAAACATCTATTCAAATATGGACATAAATAGGGAAACGGAAGGCAGAGAAAAGTGGAGGCATTATATATCATGAACCTGCCAGTAGGCAGTGTACTAAGAGAGAGAGAGAGAGAGAGAGAGAGACAGAGACAGAGAGAGAGAGAGAGAGTGAGAGAGAGATTACTGATAACGTCGTTGCGCTAAAAGTAGGGTCATATCGAATCATCACAGAAGTAATAGTTAGGAGATTCTCAAGTATGTTTTAAGATGTCCATGCACTCCAATTGCTCCTAACCTCCCAATGATCAATTGCTCCTAACCTCCCAATGATCAATTGATCCTAATCTCCGAATCTGGAGCGTTTCAACTGGAAAAATTTACAATAGTTATACAACCTCAGAACATATTGAACTTAGTCGTCTCCTAGAACCCTAACTGTCGTTAAGCGTTCCTAACATTTAGTTAATTAGACTACTGGACTCAAAAAATTGTTGTTAGACCGGTTTTCAGTGTTATTTTTGTTTATTATGTTATTTATACAGTTATTTATACATTTAGTATTTACTTACAGTGATTCTCACAAGATTATAAACTTACATATATGTTAGTGTGCCTACTATTGATTGATATCCAGGTGGTCCACTAGATAGGGTGTTATGCTCCCTCATAACGGCACAATGGGTCAGGAAGCACATATGCTTGTTTAAGATCCATTTCCTCCTTCCTCTCCATGGTTATTAGTAATCGTTGCCTTATGATGACGCATCAATTGCAGCCGGCGCGGATTTAAGAATAACCTTCCATCACCCTGGGATTTTTTCCTTCCTAAGCTTTTAGCAACACTCGGTCTTCCAATGTGGTCACCCACAAAGTACTAACCGAGGTCGATGCAACTTAACTTCGATAAATAACGCGCAACTAAACCTAGTGCGCTAATCCCGCCGCCGAATAATGCCTGGGTTTGCATGTATTCGAGTGCCTGTCTTTTGCGTTTTACTTTACTTGATATATGTGGTTTTCAACAAGCATTCTGTGCTTTCTGACCCAGTATGCTGTTATGTTACGTTACGTTATGTTACGTTATGCTGTTATTTTAGCTAAATGAGTGGTTATTGTTGTTTCACGTGTAAGGCAAGTCCCACAGGGCAGCTATCCCGGCGCTGATGATGACTAAGATCAACCTGACTGCGCCGGACATAGATTCCCGAGCTATCAGAAGCTACTCGCTGAATGCTAAAGACGGTAAGTCTACAGCTAGAGGCGATTTTCAATTTATTTTGTGATTTAAGGTTAAACTGCATGTGAACATTTTATAAGGTATCAACATAAAACAGGCACACTTTAAGCATATCGTTAACCTTTGCTCGCTTTTGGTTTATTTTTAACTCCTGAATATTAAAATGTGCCATTCTATATTACATGTATTTGTATATTTTGCAGACATTTTACCCCACTAATAATGGTAATTGATAAAGTTTTTCGTCATTAAATCTTGCAGAATTCATAAAGTTTGCAACATTTTCCTTAAATTATTGCATCTCAGCCTAAGAAATGGTATTTCCGTTGTTGTAAACTTCGTCAAATAAATATCATTAAATACGTTAATGCGTTAGCACATAACGGATTAACATGTAGTATTAAAAGCGATAGATATCAACGTAGTCGATCGTTTCGCTATACAAAGTTTATAATATGTGTTACTATTACTATTATGTCTTGTTATGGAAAAGAGAGATGGAAAAGACCTATCTTTTCCATCTCTCTTTTCCATCCAATGTCCATGAGTCTAAACCAACCAATGTCAATGACCAGCGCCTAAACCTCCTTTTCTTTAATTCCATTTTCTTTGGAACCTTGTGTTTGCTCGCCGGCTTATAATTTTGTCTCAATAGGGCTCGATGTTGTCATTGAAGACTGTAGCACTCTAATTGTTATTATGCTATTATGACATACAAAAATACAGTTTTTTAAATGTGCAAATTATTTGTTAATTGTATAAACATCACTTTTTCAGGATATTTTTTGGAGACGATAGATTGTGAGTACGCCTACATTGAACACAAGATGTACATGCATCAGAAGTACGTCAGACTGTTCGTTAGCGACATCTACGTCAGGATGAAGCCTTTGACGATAGGAGGAGGCACCCTTACCATGAAGTATCCCTCTCTTGAGTCCAACGATGACGTCACCTTCGAAGAACCGCATCACTACCTGGGAAATCTGTATGTGGCATCAGTAATATAGAATGTATTTTAAAAGTCTAACATTTGATAGAACTAATATTGTGTCGCAATAATACTTAACTATATTAAAATAAACAATAACAATATGAACAATAAATAATAATATAAACAATAATATTTGAGACAATTAAGATTGTTTGCATCGGGGATCCTTTATGATCCCCGATGCTGATCTGAGAGTAAATTCTCGGACCTTCACTGGACTGGTTTTACGGAAAATTGATTAAATTGCCTAACGGTTTAAACATGTGGTATTAAATGTGATAGATGTCAACATAGTTGATCATATCACTATAATGCGTGTTTTTTATGATATCAAACAAGTACAAGATCTTACACAAATATATATTGTAATGGGGGTAGAAGTCTTAACCTCGTTTTTTTGCCATCGTGCCGATACAGAAGGATAGTAGCTCTTGTAGGCTTGCTATATGGTCTTAACCCTAGGAATAGGAAATGGAATCTCTTCTTATGTGGAAGCTAACTTAGGCCTATGTCTATCTCCTAAGCCTACAGTAACACACACACAAGACTTTTTCTATATTAAATTCTAATTCACAACAAACATACACAGACATACAAAATAATAATAATAATAATGTCAAATATGTTACTGTTCATCTTGTAACTTAAACTTACAGTTAAATATTCAGTTTCTCTTCATAGTATAGTTACCCACTTACTTATGTTACCTTACCACAGTATACTTACTTCTTAAGAGGAGACTAAGACAGCAAAGAAATAAAGGAAGAAGAACAAGAATAAGGATTGACAGAAGAAAAGAAACTACTAAGAACCTCGGAAGAGAGAACCCTAAACTAGCGTGCATCCTGTTTATATAATATTCTATATACGCACATAATTACAAGAAACTAAGCATACATGTAGACTACTAGAGAGATACAAGAAACGCTATTAATTCAAATTATTCAAAGGAAGTCTCAGGCAAAGGTTACGATTCGAAATGAACAAAAACTGGAGTGTACAATGGAAAGAGTTCTACTTCAACGAAGGCTAATTAAATAGATAAAGGTCAAAAAGTACAACAACATGGCATGTGCCGAAAACGGCGTAAGATACCAATCTACTACAATATATATATATATATATATATATATATATATATATATATATATGTATATACATGTAATTAGATCAAATGTCAAGGTCTCTGACGTTCCTTAAATTAAATATTAATCTCAAAAACATTGACCCGGGCCTCGAGTAGCTCTCTGAATTTATTCTAAAGGTTTCAATCACGAAGCCGTATTTAAAAAGGAAATTAAATTTATTAAATAAAACGCGACTAAAGAGAAGATGGTGGTGGTAAATAAGTAGGTCAATTTGTAACTGGTAGCGAAAAGGTAGGTAAAATTATTTTCTAGACTTCATTATCTTTGATTTGTTCTCTCTCAATCTTAAAACCTACTTTTGGAAAAGATTTATGGCCAAATTTATTGTAAATTTATTGTATGCATTAGACGTTTACTTACCTAAAATGTACAAAGACATTCAGTTGACAGAATGCTGTATAAAAAAGGAAGCGAAATGTTTTCTACAGGTGCATGTGCATCTAGTGTATTATGAATTACTCCTGTAAAAGCTACTGCAATCAATATTGTAATATTTTACCAAGGTAACCGGCCAACATCAGTGATGTTAAATTGCTTTATTGGCAACACATTTGATTTCTAAACTACAGGATTGAGCGTTAGCTTCAAACCTAACAATTGCCCGCCCTTAACATCTTATACGGACGTTAAATGTTTTATAAAGTGATAAACGTTAGGGTATTGTATGCTTATAGACAAGTCAAAGGTCGCACGAAGGAAGAAGAGTCGGGAGAATCACCTCGGACCTTTTATATCTTCTACATGCATCCTCTTACTCAGATCTCAGTGAGCGGAAGTAATGTGGAAGCTAACTACACCCACATTATGTCCGTCGACTGGAACGAAACCAACGCCAGGTACGTCACCAACACTGATAATAGATTTGTGTACTTTCGTATAATAATTACATACTCTCTTCAGGGCATTGAAAGTGGATTTCTCTTCGGGTCATTGAATTTATATAATTGTATTAAGTCGATTTGAATTAAATTGAATTTAATAAATGAAATTAAAGTAAAGTAAAATAATATTCATTCTATTATATCTTTTTATTAAAACCTCTGCGTCTCTTACGAAATAATACATTTCAAAGGACGAATGACATGGTAGACATACACAGGATAATAAATTACACCTTTATGTCCTTGCTTCTATCTCGCTTTCTCTTGTGGTCTCTGTGTTCTCAGTCGTCACAGTCGTCATCGCGTAGTGCTTTGGTTAAGCTGGTAAAACTAATGTTAACGTCAGTTTTCTCACTCCAAAGCGATGTCAGTGACGGGCGAGCCCAGGATTTGAACCCGCACATACTGATCCGCGGTCGGGTGTCCTACCGACTTCGCCACTGGCTCCAGTCAGCTTTGGCGTCTGTTTGTGTAGATTCTGCAAGAGACGTCTCTAACATTGCCATATGGCGAGGAACCGGACGTTAAATTCTTATTGATTGATTGCTTACAACAAGGTAGTGTTACAAAACTATAAAAAATTTGTGTCTCAGGGCTGAATTCGACGAAGCTCAGAGGATCATCCAGCAAGACCGAGAGGTCCGGGGTAACCATCAGCTCTTCATGGAGCACGTCGAGGCCTGGACTCGTACCTGGAACCACGGACACATCGAAGTCCAGGGAGATAAGCAACTGGCTAAGTCAACATGGCTGGCTCAATACTACATACTCAGTTCTCTTCCGTCATCCTTTCCATCTCTTCCTCCAGCCAACAGTCAGTTCTACTACGGATACAGCAGAACAGGACTGGGAAAAGGAAGGGCTGGAAGCGATTATCAAGGACATATCATGTGGGATAACGAGTTTTACGTACTTCCGGCAGTGCTCCAGTTCCATCCGGATCTTGCCAAGAAAATGATCGGATACCGGTAATATTATGTACTAGTATAACTAGTACTTATGTACAGGCAGCTAGTTCACTCCTATTGCTCGTCAGCTGACAGGCAGCTAGTTTACTCATAATAGGTAATATTAAGTACTAGTATTACTAGTACACAGAACAGGCAGCTAGTTCACTCATGCTGCCCGTCAGCTGCCAGGCAGCTAGTTCACTTCTGGTGCTCTTCAGCTTACAGTCAGTTAGTTCGGAAACGAACGTTAAACCTTTATTATTGTTATTAAAAATATTGTCACTCATAACAGAGCTATTGGCTCCGAATAGTCGTTAGTTAAGCTTAATTATTGTATAGTGGATAATTAATCAGTATGTTGAGTAATTAATCAGTGTATTTTTAATTAATTAGTATATTGTGTAATTAATTAGTATATTGTGTAATTAATTAGTATATTGTGTAATTAATTAGTATATTGTGTAATTAATTAGTATATTGTGTAATTAATTAGTATATTGTGTAATTAATTAGTATATTGTGTAATTAATTAGTATATTGTGTAATTAATCAGTATATTGTGTAATTAATTAGTATATTGTGTAATTAATTAGTATATTGTGTAATTAATTAGTATATTGTGTAATTAATTAGTATATTGTGTAATTAATCAGTATATTGGGTAATTAATCAGTTTCTTGGGTAATTAATCAGTGTATTGTGTAATTAATCAGTGCATTGTGTAATTAATCAGTGTATTGTGTAATTAATCATTATCCTAGCTGGGATTGAACTTAGTCTCCAGAAAGGCAAGGTAGTTAACAACTCTGCCATCCAGTGGCTACAAAGCAGCTCTCTATGGGATGATCGGATAGAACACCGGTAAGACGTAGATCATTCCAGTGCTCTTCCCGTCACTGATATGCCTTCGTTGATATGTCGTATATATGTTGTATATACATGTATGTGGTATATATGTTGTATATATGTTGTGTGTGTGTGTGTATATATATATATATATATATATATATATATATATATATATATATATATCACTGATATGCCTTCGTGGAAGCTAACCTTAACTTTGAATCTTTGCCACTGTTTTTGTTTAGATCCTCTACGCTACTGAAGGCACAGGAAAACGCAAGAAAGTTCGGGGACGAGGGGCTGAACTACCCCTGGGAGAGCGCTGTATCGGGGGACGAGGTCACCCCCCAATCCTGCCCCCCCACTGACCCCCAATGTAACTGGCGAAAAATATTCGTTTCAGCGGGGGTCTCGTGGGCTATTCGTCAGTACTACTCGGTTACTCGTGATAAGGGTTTCATGACGGACCCGAGATACGTGGGCTGCAAGGTGTCGAGAGAGGTGGCTAATTTCCTCGCTAGAAGGATTGTATTTACCCCCAATACAACAGGTCGATACGAGCTGAAGAGTAAGCAATTATTAATTATTAAGAGTAAGCAAAAGTTCCTATTAGACTTATCCGTATTAAATGAATAGTAGGCCCTAATAATAGGAATAATAATAAAAGCAATACAACGGGTCGATACGAGCTGAAGAGTAAGCATAGCTAGTTCCTGTTAGAAATTAGAATTATCCGTAGGCCTATTATATGAATATTAAGAGTGATAGACATCAACATAGTTGAGCATTTCACAGTAATACGAGCTTTTTATGTTTAATTGGACCATTCCGTAATGTAATCCAGATCTTGACTAAAATTAGTGAAATTGGGCGAGTACAATTCTTATATTGTAGATTTCAAAGATAAAATGGTGCTAATAAATATTTCATCTGTGGAGAGAATTTCAGTTATAGGAAAGTAAAGCCTGGCCAGGATTTGAACGCAGCATAGGATGCGCCACTGCTGAAAGCTCAATTTTGCTTATAAAATCCTAAAGCAGTAAAAATAGGATATAAAACGATACAACAATTAATTACTGTAAGATGAAATTGTGAGAAAAACACCATTATTTTTAACACTAATTTTAAAAACACCATTATTTTTACACTAATTTTAAAAACACCATTATTTTTACACTAATTTTAAAAACACCATTATTTTTACACTAATTTTAAAGACACCACTATTTTTACACTAATTTTAAAAACACCATTATTTTTACACTAATTTTAAAGACACCACTATTTTTACACTAATTTTAAAAACACCGCTATTTTTGATTTTATGTTAGATGTAACAGGACCAGATGATTGGCACCCTAACGTTAACAACAACGCGTTTATAAACCACGCAGCCAGTCTTGCCCTTCATTGGGCTCGATATACGTCCTGCGTATGCGCAGAACCAGCCGTACCCGAGGAGTACATGAAGAAAGCCCTGTACCTGCAGATACCCTTCGACACGACCAAGCGTCTTCATCTGCAGTACGATGGTTTCAATCGTGGTAAGATTTTACTGGCTCCTTTTTAGAAGTGCGAAACTTGAGGTTAGATTTGAACTCAAATAGGCTATCACTTATTAACCAATAACTTAATTGGAATACGCGGTGGTTTCGTTGTAGCCCAAAATTAGAATTTTGTATAAGAAGATTTGTGGGAGAAGCTCAATTGATATTGTTGAATAGATTTTAGAAAACAAAGTAATTTTAATTTTACTTTTTTAAGCTAACCCTAACCTCTACCCTTTACCCTAACCCTAACATACCATGTTCCTAAAAAGCTAAAAAAAATTGGTAAAAATTTAAAAAATAAAAGTGACTAAAGTCAGAATTGAACCCCGAACCGAATGATCTAAGGTCTAGCATCCATACCACTAAGCAACCGATGCATCCGATTGAAACCTGTTGAATAGATGATGTCAACATATCGCATTAGAAAGTCGTAATCCTAAATAAACAAAATCTTATTCCAAAATCTTTTTGGGGTTACATCCTAACCACTGCGTTTAGTAAAATGCAAACATTTATTTTCCACAGAACGAGACGGTCCCGTCAAGCAAGCGGACACAATAATGCTCACATACCCGTTGAACTGGAACTACAGCCTGGATGTCATCCAGAATGACCTCGAGTACTATGAGAACTCTACCGATCCACACACTCCGGCCATGACCTGGAGCTGGTTTGCTATTGGCTGGAAATGGGTGAATAACTCCCAAAAAATGAGGTCATATTTTCTCAAGAGCTACCAGGATTATATCTCTGAGCCATTCAAGGTTAGATGTTTGCTTCGCTCTGGTTAATTTGTGGGTGATTTACATTAAAGTTTAGTGACCAAAGATTACTGTTTAAAATGTTAGCCCATTAGAATGATTATAAAGCTGAAAAGTCAATGTTATGTCGGTTTCATCTCCCGAAAGCAATATCAGTGACGGGAGAGACCAAGATTTGAACCCACACATATTGATCCGCGGTCGGATATCATACCGACAGTAAGAGCATCGATGGCGACGTCCGTTAGATCATTACCATACTTATTGCGTTATACGTTTGACGATATTAGATATGCACGGAGAGAGTATGACTTACATTGTAAATATTTAAGATTTGAGTCCTCTAAACGTTACTAGCAGTCCACGAAATGCAATGTCAATAGATTGATTAAGTTAAGGTTTAGTATTGCTAATTTTGGTGCTTGGAGTTCGATTTCATTCAGCTATTTACTTAGTAATTATTTGAATATGAGTATCCAGACGTGGACACCTTTATTATAGCATACGATACTTTATAAAATACACTCATGATATGGTGTGTTGCTTTCTTGGAAGCTGTTTGTAAATCTGATTGAAAATCTTTGGCTACTCCAATTATACAGTAACAGTTATATAGTAACTTACTGTTACCTTAATCTTTGTGACGGTAGCTTGAGTGTATCAAGTCGAATGTTTCGAATGTATGTATCAATGTTCGAATGAGTGTATCAAGTCGAAGGGTTCGAATCCCAGCCGCGCTGATCTGAGAGTAAAATCTCGGACATTCACTGGACTGGATACACGGAAAATAGACAAAATTGCCTAAATGTTTAAACATATGCGGTATTAAAAGTGATAGATATCAACGTAGTTGATCGTTTCACTGTAATGTGTTTTAATTATTAATGTATGCTGCTAAGGCATTAAAAGTTGAAATTCGATCTTTTAAACTTACTACTCTTTACTCAATTGGTTTTTACTCCTTTTCAGATTTGGACCGAGTATTCAGAGAGCATACCCGGAAGTCCGAATAGCAGCAGCGTCAACTTTCTGCCCGGAATGGGCGCCTTCCTACAATCCATTGTCAACGGTTTTGTGGGAGTTAGGATATACTCCGATAAACTGGAAGTCTCAAACCCCATCTTACCACCTGGAGCCACTAAGGTTATCCTGCACGGACTCAAGTATCTGGGTTCGAATCTAAGATTAACCGTGGAAAAAGACAATGTAACTTTGGAGGTTTTAGAGGCGGGGTCAAGCTGGCAATTGGCTCTGAAGAAGCATGTGACAGGATCAGGGGAGTCTAAGCTAACTAAAGGTTACTGTCTGCCTGTATTGAACACGCATTATAGTTAAATGATCAACTATGTTGATATCTATCACAGTATCACTGTTAATACCACATGTTTAAACCGTTAGAAATTTAGTACATTTTCCGTGTAACCAGTCCAGTGGCTGTTTGAGATTTTACTCTCAGATCAGCGCGGCTGGGATTCGAACCCACAAGTGTTCAATTCTCCTCAAAAGCTGTCATTTAAAACTTCATGACGTTACCCCTACTCTACTATAAGACATTTAGAATTAATTTTTAACTTTGTCTGACGACTTTACACTGACTAAACAGTAGTTTACGCAACTGTTGATGTTAAAACAGTTGATTATCTCGCTAGTAATTAAGGCCATGAATGAGCTTATTTGATCCCTTTAATGTTCGTATGCCGTGTAACTCATGCTATTTTCTCCAGCCTCTGTCGTTTGCTCGTACGCCATTTTTGGTTTGAAAAAGAAATGTTTTTGACGGATCTGTCGATGATTTATGCTCTAATACGAAATGAGGTGGAGATATCTGCTCTAACACAAATTGGGGCGGAGATTTCTGCACTATTGGAATTTGGTCGGTGATTGCATCAAGAATTTAGGATGTGATTACTTCACGAATACGAACTGGTCGCCCTCCCGAGTTACATGCGGTTACGTGATTATATGTATATTACTTATAACCAGTTAGATGACCGAATGGATAACACGCTTGTCCGAGACCCCTCAGTCATTCGGTTCGAATCCTGACCGGACTATGTATGAGAGTATCTCTTACTATACGGAAAGTCAGAAACCAACCGTAAAGTTAGCTTTTAAGCTTTTTCTTGCAAGCTGCTGGCTTTTTGCACAAATGAAACGACATATGTGGACAAAAAACTATGCTCTATCGCTGACACAGATATTAAAAGATGAACGGAAATTGTCTTGCAGGTTACTTTTTTGTTACGATTTTAAAGGATTTGAAAAATTCAAACTATCATGTAGGATTCTCTTCAAAGGACTATAATACCATCGTTAGAGTAGCTTGTGTACTTGACTTAATTTATAACATACAGCGATGCTAGCTACATTTTTTTGATATAATTTGCAGGTACAAAGATTATCATATCGCAAGCTCGAAGCGGCTTTAGCATCTACCCTGTTGCAATGGATACCTGTGACCGACCACTTGATTATATTTTTATGCCTTGGGAACAAGGCTACACAAGTGATGCCATTAAACTTTCTCAATGCAATTTAATAGCCACACTAACCCTACTGGGCGTGGCGTATAGCTATACCTATTTATAGCATTCGATTTCATCTCATTTATGCATTTGACGTTATTGTTTTGCTCTACCTCTCTTTCTCTCTCTCTCTCTCTCTCTCTCTCTCTCTCTCTCTCTCTCTCTCTCATATACACACACTCCCGTATACCAGTAAAGCGCAAGATGCCTTAGAATACCCACCTCTTCAAGTAGAGCTTAAAATCACTAGTCTCATGGCATACATGTACCTAACTTCGTATATTACTTTCTTTATTATGCCAAAACTGATCAGCAACAAAACCAAGGATATGAAATAGAGGGCGGGGGGGCTAGAGAGGGGGGCATGATTCTAACCCCTTCATACCTTATAAGAACAGTGTGTTGAATTTTGAGGTGGCTGAGCACCCATGCTGGGGGAGGGGGGTACAAACCACCCCCTTGTATCGTCCTGAAAGTGATACCAAAGATGCTGCTTTCATCCTTGAATATAAGAAAACGCTCCATTATTGTTCCCGTTCAATTTTCTGTAAATGTAAACTTTTAGTATGTAGGCCTATTGTAACAAGCTTATATGAAATGTTTGAATAAAGATGCAAAATAACATTTAAAGCACAATCAATTGACTTAATCGCACGTGCTTCCTAAATTAGCTACGTTAATAGTAACCTTTTATAATTGTGACAATTATTGTAGCGGAAACTAAAATAATGAACTGAACTCGGTATCTGTATAAGTTCCCAACAGTGACAATAATGATAGCTGTTATGGAATTACAACAACGCTCAATTTTGACTTCAGTGAAAGTTCTGTAGTAAAGTAAAGTGTGTTTTAAATTCATTTATTATTTACTTTTTTAAATTGTAGTGTAGATGAGTACTACTACTGACGTACCTGACATCGTCCTTGTATGAGGAAACGGACGTTAAACATTTATTATTATTTTTATTACAGCCTAAAAAGGCATACAGTGTAATAAAGAACAGGAAAAATAACAGAATTTAGCAAGATATTGAATTCTAATTCTCCAGAGAGATGGGAATTTTATTCATAAATATTATTGAAATCAACCCGCGTTGTGTCTGGCTCACTAACAACTTAGCAACAAGAAACTTAGGTAGGCCAAGAAAATCCTCCTCTGAACATATATTTTCTCCACACTTTAGGATAGGCTATATTAAAGTGTCGATAAGTCGTTTAGTTGTGTAAAGTGACTATAAATGATTGATCGATGTAGTTCTCATAATGTAGAGCACGAGAGCAGAATCTGAGTATGTACCTTAATTGGAGCTGCGATTTTATAGAAAGTTAGAAAGAGAGAGCGAGAGAGAGAGAGAGAGAGAGAGAGCGATTGAGAGGGAGAGATCGAAAGAGAGAGCGAGAAAGAGAGATATGAGAGTAATCATCATCATCAGTAGCAGCAGCATCACCATCATCATCATCATCATCATCAGCATCATCTAGATTTTGAATTTTAGTGAAGCAGCGATATTTATCATCCCTATCAGAGCGTGGGCGTGGTCAGCGAATCAAAACAACATTTAGTAAACAACTTAATTCATTGTATCTGAATTTATTCCTAGTACTTCATCGGTAATGTTAAAACAATCATACATCTATTAATAAATTGTATAATTGTGTCAATTTGTATTTGATCAAATTCTTTATATTCATTATATGAAAAAAATGCAATTAACTGTTGGAATTAGTATAACCCCTGGATATTTATAATGCTAACAGATGGCAAAATTAAGGAATAACTTATTTGTCTGTCTGCACCAAAAATAAAAAATTTCGGTCAACTAAACATATTATGGTAATCCATACTAACAAATATTGTCACAGAAGGCAATTTTTCTAGTAATTCGGTTAAAGTTATAAGTATTTAATTTATTGAATCATTTCGAATCTATATTTATATTTAAATATTAATTAGATTGTGGTTCAAACAAGGTTTGAACCATCGAAAATTGTATCCATAGATTCACATTTTGAAGGATCTTAAATTCAAACTTTTAATTCTCTGTATATATCCATTGTCAGTGTGTGCCGTATAGTGTATATTTTTTTATAAAGAAATAACCTGACCTTTGACATTTTCATATAGCCTTGGTAATTCAAAGAATTATAATTCAACTTTGAGTTTAATCTGCTTAAAACAGTGAACACTCTAAAATGTTGTTTATATTTTGCTAAAATTAGGTCTCCTGTTAGTATAAGACGTTAGACTTATCACGACTATTAGTATATACATTATAGTATATACATTATAGTAACACGAAAAGTTTCTTCTATATTTTAATACATTGGATATAAATTACTTGTTTATTCTGAGAACGCTTAAAATAAACTTGCATTTGTTGCTCCCTGACCTGTTATTCTTCTGCAATAAATATTCTAAATGTTAGTGAATATTGCAAAATTAATAAACTAAAAAGTAATTCTATGAAATAAGTGATCAATGTAGCTCAAAGGATTGCCCTAATGATACCTCTGAAGTAAAACGTGAACGTACTGTTTTTTTCAATTCTTGAATTAGACAAAAAGGAATTTAATGTTTTTCTCCGTCTAATTCATGAACCGACTCCCGTTGATTGCATGAAGTGTTAAATTGCTCTGCTAACTTAAAATGTATAATCCCTGGAGTAGTAACTTTGTTAGCTGATATTGCTCTTATTTCAATTCTGTCTTCTGGTGCCAGCCTGCCTGCAGTTCCTATTTCTCATATCAATACATAGACATTAGCTTGTTACTTCCACTCTATGGAACTATTTACCTACTGCTCTTCACTGCAATATTGCTTTATTCTGGATCTAGATGTACAATCTGTTGACAGAATCTCTATTTGCAATGTCTTGCATTCTCTCATAATAAGACTGGTATCATTTAGGATACTATTTAAATTCTTCTTTCAACGTGTTTAGTAAATCATTTGAGTGCCAGTTAGCAATGTTCTAAGGACATCTCTAACTTTATCCTACATTGTGGACACAGTACTATATTATTAATTTATTATCACTAGTATTAAATAATTGGCAAGATAATTTAAATAAATCATTAGTTATTAGACATGTATTCTTAGAGTTTAACATCTCTCCACAGCTGTAGTGTCAGTGGAAGCTGCCTTTTGTGAATATACATGTAGTTCTAAGGTCATCATTAATCTAGGCATGAATAAGTCAAAGATATACATCTATAGACCTTTTAAAATAGGTAGTGGCAGTACTGCTCAAATAGCTAGTAAGCAAAGTCAAGTGTGGGAGTGGAGAGGGGGTTGTGTTTGCATTCACGGCAGGCATAGTTGAATAAACTCATATATTAAATTATGTATTTCTTAATTTATTATCAGAATGACAGTAAATAAATTATAGTAAAACTATATTTCAATTACTTATCAAATGACGACAAAATAATGTCTCATTGTACATTTAGTAAATGTCTAGATAGAATATTTAAACAGGATATCTAACGCTTATGGGATGTTTTGCATTATAATTTGAAGCCGTAGAAACAGATTCCACAGATGACGCCTCCTATTAAAGATAAATGTTAAGAGAGATTTTTCAAAGTAAAGTTATATAGAAGGCCTATACATTGCATTGTATTATTTTATAGGATTGAATGATTCAAATGAAGTGATTTGAAGCGCTATGCTCGAAGAAAATGTTCTCCTGGAGAAAATCTTCCACGGCGTCCAGTCCAGAACAGGACACCAAGGCTAACAACAATTCTAAGTGTAAATTATATTATATTCATATTCTCTCTTAGTGCACTGCCTACTGGCAGGTCCATGGAATATAACGCTTCCACTCTTCTCTGTCTACCGCCTTCCTCTTCATTTCCACATATGAGTCGGTTTTTAAATCATCTAACATATCTAATCTCGGCCTGCCCCTGCCTCTTTTTCCTTCCTTTTACATTTATATTATAGAATTTATATTATATACTTTTTATTAAAATAAATTTATATTATATATATTTTGAATGTAATATTTTAAAAAAATTTAAATTAACGGTTTTGTGATTCCCCTGCTGATTCTCTTGTAGTCAGCAAGCGATATTAGAGCAATATGTCTATAGATAATTAGTGTGTGCTGTCCCAGATATCATCCAGTACACTGTCAGGGTCATTCAGTGCACTGTCAGGATCATCCAGTGCTCTATCAGGGTCATCCAGTGCACTTTCAGGGTCATCTGGTGCACTGTCAGGGTCATTTAGTGCACTGTCAGAGTCATTCAGTTCACTGTTAGGATCATCTAGTGCAGATCAGAAGTACAATTTCCACGCACGTTCATCTATCTTACAGTTTAAAGTTCTTCTTAATTAATTCATTTGTTTAAAGTTAAATTCAAGTTTATCAGATTTTTCTACTGCTCCTATCCAACAATTGAGTTGAAAGTTTATTTTCTGCTTCGGACGTCATACAGGTCTGTCAAAAAGGATGTTTTATATGCTTGATATCATTATGGGCGGTGTGTTTTATTATTTGAACAGTCGAGGTGATAGACGTAACGACTAACGGTAACCTGACGGCTAGCATGATGTCTGACAGCATGGTAAGCTCTTTCTCATCCATCGTGTCGGAGGATGCAGTGGCTGAAGAGACAAATGAAGAGGAGACATTTAATTCTTCTCTTAACTCCTACTGGTGGGTTTAGTACAATTGTTAAAATAATTGTACTATGGTTTAGTACAATTTTAAAAATAATTGGCATAAAGTATAATACAATTTTTAAAATAATTGAACTAAGGTTTAGTACAATTTTTAAAATAATTGGACTAAGGTTTATACCATATTTTAAATAGTTATACTAAGCTTAAATACAATTGTTGAAATAATTGTACTATGGTTAAATACAATGTTTTTAAATAATTGTATTAAGGTTTAATGCAATTTTTTAAAGTTAGTGTACTAATATCAATAATACAGTTTTGTCACTTACGCAAACTACACTATCCAAGAGGAAGAATTGTATATAACGCTTAAGATATATATGCTTGCACTTCAAGTTATGAGTAAAGAATTAAGTCCACATGCTTAAGCCTTTATTCTAGTTTAAGTCATGGCAAACAAGGTATAAACGTGTATTTATTTTGTGGAAACAATCCACATATTTAAAGAAAAGAAAAAAATAGAAAAGAAGAACAGGTGAACTTAGTAAGCAAACATTATTTTGCAAAAGTAAAAAAAAATAAGATAATGAACCGTCAGTTATTAAGCTACTATACTGTAGATCTGCAAAACTTCACTACTCTTGCAAAAGTTATTATCAATAGCATTCTTGATAGATGATATCCACCATTCAAGCTTACAACAACTTTGCAAACATACAAAGTTGTACAGTACGATAAATATGAAAATTCTATCATTACATTATACATATGATAATATATAGGATCATATGTATGATATAACGTTAGCATTTTCTTATTTATATAAATCTTATAAATGTATAAACGATTATAATCCACAATATACACGTATATCAACTTCTTTATTCGTCAACACTTGACAGGAAGAATAGTAACAGAACAATATAAACATAAAAAGTAGGATAAAAAATAAGCCAACACCAATTAAACATAGTTACCGTTAGCCTAATTGGATCAAAATACACTTATATATATTATAAGACACACATATACATGTAAATATATGTGAGTATATTATACTCACATTTATATATATTATATACTTATATATATATTATACTTATATATATTATATACTTATATATATTATATACTTTTATATATTATATACTTATACATATTATATACTTATATATATTATATACTTATATATATTATATACTTATATATATTATATACTTATATATATTATACACTTATATATATTATACACTTATATATATTATACACTTATATATACTATACACTTATATATAGTATACACTTATGTATATTATACACTTATATATATTATGCACTTATATATATTATATACTTATTTATATTTATAAGAATTACGATCAAAAATTCACTATTGACTGCTACAAAAGTACAAATGTATATTTAGTGGAGAGTGGGAGAGACTTTTCTCGAAGCCGATGTATCTGAAGACTCTGAGAGCCGGCGCTATGAAGGGCAGCCTCAGGAGCTCTCGTTACCGTAGCGTGTGCTGGAAGGTCTGCCAGCTAATCATTCTAGAACTTCATGCATATTTGATTTAAATATACTGTTTACAACTGTCTCTGTTTTTTTCTTTTTGGATAAATAGATTTAATAGAATGATTACATTTGCCCTGAAATCATTTTAAACTCTTCTCTTAGTGCACTGCCTACTGGCAGGTCCATGGCAGGTACATAACGCCTCCACTCTTCTCTGTCTTCCGCCTTCCTCTTCATTTCCACATATGAGTGGGTCTTTAAATCATCTAACATACTTAATCTCGGCCTGCCCCTGCCTCTTTTTCCTTCCATTCTACCTTCTATAGAAAGTTTTTTAAACTATTAATTGAAAGTATTTTAAACTATTAATTGGAAAATGAATTTGCTTTGTATTGAATTATATTTCACTGTTTTTGGTGTTGCGCACTATACTGCTTTCCATTGCATTTTATAGTCTTTTATTACATCATATTTTTATAATCAATCGCTAGCAAGTTTTGCACATAGGCTTGGCATGCTCGTTATAAGTAGGGCATGCCCGTCATAAGAAGGGCATGTCCGTCATAAGCAGGGCATGTCTGTCATAAGCAGGGCATGTCCATCATAAGCAGGGCATGTCCGTCGTAAACAGGGCATGCCCGTCATAAGCAGGGCAAGTCCGTCATAAGTAGGGCATGTCCGTCATAAGCGCAGTTAAACTCTGACCCGTATCCGTAAGATATAGTAACTATATATAACGATATTGAGATACTGATTGCTGACAGCACTCAATAGAAATGGTATTGGAAGGGTATTCCTAATTTCTGCTGATAGCAATTTTAAATATCAGATGGCAATGGATGAAAATATATCTAATGAAGATGACTATTAACCACTGAGTTAAGGAGAAAATAATGAAAACTACGAAAACAACTACCGAAAACAGCAGAGAAACTATATAGCATGGGCTCTAAATTATCTGTTTGAGAGAAGAATATAATAAATCAATCGCTCAGAAAATTAATGAGTCAGCTTTTATATTTAATGCTCCATATTTTAATTATATTTACTACTTATTTAATCTGGGATTTCTATTTTTAAAATTAACTCTCATTATTATTTAATATATATTTAAGCAATATATTGATTTAAAAGTAAAGAGTATAGTGTATAGATTTTAATGTACTATTTAAAGCTGGTAAAGCTAATGTTAACATCAGCTTCCTCACTCGAAAGCGATGTCAGTGACGGGCGAGCTCAGGATTTGAACCCTGCACATCAGCAGTCGAATATCTTACTGACATCGCCACTGGCTCCAGCTAATTTATTTCTATATATTCAATTAATGTTTCTAATGTGACGCATAAATTCCTCTAAATACTATAACATTGAATATTGATTTTTGAGTTTATTTTTTAGCATTTCGATATGTTTTCAAAAAAGTGTAGCATTCGAAATAACCAGTAGAATAGTAATAAATTAATAATGTGATCGTAGTTGTTTCTGGAGGTACTGCCAGAGTCTGTTTCTGATTGGTCGAGTAAAACTGTCGAGTGGAGAAAAAAATACGACGATCTAAAGAATCAGGTACGAATTAATCCTTAGATTTTTCAAATTTAATTCAAATATTAAATTTAAATGTTAGTTTGAATGTACTAATAAATATAGATTCATTTTAGAAACGTGTCTAAAAATATATGCAATGTATACATGTTATTTTCTTTTCTCGTTAAAAATCCTTTAACTATTATACATGATTATTATCATTACGCATAGCGGCACACTGGGTCAGGAAGCACAGATGCTTGTTTAAGATCCATTTCCTCCTTCCTCTCCATGGTTATTAGTAATCGTTGCCTTTTGATGGCGCATCAATTGCAGCTGACGCGGATTTAAGAATAACCTTCCATCACCCATACCTACATTAATTGAGTTTTATTAATATGCAAAAAAATATCACTAGTACTTTTTCATAATTTTTCCATTTCTAAACATATTTCATTTTTTACATTTTTAAACATATTTATTCTTTTGCTTTCTGCTTTCTAAGCACTACTTCATTTGAACTGTTATCTGACTAGTGTTATATTTAAAGAGGACTCTTCGATGAACATATATATTCTTATCACAAACTAAGACTTAATCAAAAGTGAATGGAGCATTTGTGTTTGGAATATTTATGGTTTGTGTTAGTTAATCAATCAATCAATAAAAATGTAACATCCTGTTCCTCGCCATACAGCAAAGTCAGGGACGTCAAAAGTTAGCGCTAGTGTGACTTTTTGCATAGAGCAGTGTATGTGTAAATCTACTTAATGTTATTATTTAAACATTTTTACCATGGGTGTAAAAAAACCAAAGGTTTGATAAAAACGATTCAAGCAATATGTACTAAATCGCCGCCCGGCTACTCGAGGTCGTCTCGCGGTTTAAAAGAATTGCAAAAGCAGACTGCGATATTATTATTATTATTATTATTATTATTACTATTATTACTATTATTAATTATTATTATTTGTGTTCTATTACTCATAGCAAAAGGTAGAAAAGAGAGGCAGAGGCTGACGGAGAAAAGGAGTGTTAGATGAATTAAAAATCAATTCATATCTGAGCATGAATAGGAAAATGGAAGACAGAGATGAGTGGAGGCGCTATATCATGGACCTGCCAGTAGGCAGTATACTTTATGGAGAGAGAGAGAAAGAGAAAGTCATCTGAGGCTCTCGTTTAGCTGCACTTTACAAATTATGCTGGTAACGTTTATGCTTCCAAATGTAGCGGTGCTGGAATATCCGATTGTTATATTTATATTATTATATGTTATTGTTATATTTATATTATTATATTTTATTGTTTATATTTTACTGTTTTGCAGCTCGTTGTGAATCCTCGTGGCGCTGAGGTGAAGGATTTATCAATTAACAATCCTCTATCACAAGAAGTGCAGGTTTGATTTATCAATTAACAATCCTTTATCACAAGAAGTGCAGGTTTGATTTATCAATTAACAATCCTCTATCACAAGAAGTGCAGGTTTGATTTATCAATTAACAATCCTTTATCACAAGAAGTGCAGGTTTGATTTATCAATTAACAATCCTCTATCACAAGAAGTGCAGGTTTGATTTATCAATTAACAATCCTTTATCACAAGAAGTGCAGGTTTGATTTATCAATTAACAATCCTCTATCACGAGAAGTGCATGTTTGATTTATCAATTAACAATCCTTTATCACAAGAATTGCAGGTTTGATTTATCAATTAAATTATTTAAATGTTTGCAGTAAAGTGTTACAATTTGAGTTAATATGGACTCAGCTTAGTAGGTAAGTCTTTCCTATTAAACTTTTGTGTTGATTAAATTAAATTGATTCATTGATAGACTCTTTAATTAATTGAGTGACGACCTGAATCATTGAAGATTTGATTACTTTGTTATCTGTTATTCTTTTAATGATTGATGGCGTTATTTAAGCAATGATTGAATTGATTTTGTCACGCAGAGCCCGTGGAACCAGTTTTTTCTGGATAATGAGCTTAGGCTGACCATAAAGCAGGACGTTATTAGAACGTACGTAAAATGTCATTTAAAATTATTAAATAACTAAATTACTTAAATTATATATATATATATATATATATATATATATATATATATATATATATATATATATATATATATGAATTTTGAAAAAATGTGCTTAGTAGATGCTATTGTAATAGTTGATAGTCCACTGAATTTAATTTTATTAGTGCTTTTTTCAAATAATGTATAATTTAGTAATTATTTGTGTAACAGTAAAATACCACGTTTTAGTACCTAACGTAAGTATAAAGATGTAAGTATACAGATGCAAGTTAGTACATGTCATACTGGTATGTATTCTATACATACCAGTAATTTACTGTTGCATTAGTCTTTGTGACGGTAGCTCGAGTGTGTCGAGTCGTCTTGAAGAGAGGTTTTGTGCTTCTGAACCTTGACGTTAAGCACACTACGACCTGTAAGTTATTCTTTTTTTTGGTTTTATAATATGATTTGAGGTTTTTAGCTTAGGGATGGATAACTAAATATTTGTGACGGTAGCTTGAGTCGTATTGAGGATGAGCCTTGTGCTTCTGAGCCCTGACGTTAAACACATTACAACTTTAATAGTAGAGTCTTAATCTATATTCGCCGTCTAATTGACAGTAACTAGTTGAAATCTAAAAAAGACCTTATTATTAACATTTTGCCTAACTGGTGTGTACCTACTATTCCATTTTGTAATCGCCATTTTTCTCTAACTTAAATTAATACTCAGTAACTAAACAATGAATCAAGCTTAATAATCTGTCTTGAAATTATAAATTGATATGCAACAATGGAAGACTCCTGTTCAATCAGATGGACTGCTTCCTGAAGATTTAAGGTTAGGAGATGGGCTTTTATGATTTCCCAGCTACATAACCAAATCATTAGAACTTTCTTGAAAAGTCTGACTTCCATTGACGGCTGTTTGACAGCCCTCAGTAAGCAGTTTTAATACTTCTTATATAAAGTTTTATTCTACTGTTTTGTTAGTCCTAACCTATCCTAACGCATTCGTATCCTACTTGCACAGATTAAAGGCATAGTTTGAAAATTGAGACGTGTGTAAGTTACAACGTAACACTAGCATCTCTGAAATTTGAATCTTGACCGTCCTGTTTTAGAAATTTAATTTGTGTCGCTACCATCCAATCGACAAAGTCACCCACCACCTCTAAATGATTGTTGAAACTGCTTTGTCTCTACTACTGATTCTTGCTGGTTACAAAGTTCACATAATCTGTTCACTTTTTCACGTCATTGAACTGTGCTTTTCTGGATTTTCGAATTTGCACCGTTTCAGACCTTTTCTTTGCTCATCGGCTTAGATTTGTCTCAATGGTGCTCAATAATATCATGAAGTACACTAACACTCTAATCGCTCTTATGTTATTTTAGTGTTGCCTATACCTTTGTACAGTATGTAATTATTGAATCAAGTTAACACCAGTTATTTGAAATAGTTTTATATTTATATTCCTGTTGGCTGGCTAGTCATCCAAAGATCGAGTTTTACCGTAGGGACAGCATCCGCACAATGATGGTCGACTTGTTGTTCGTCTACGCTAAGCTACGGCCTGACATTTCCTACAGACAGGTGCTGTGCAGACAACTGTGACAGCTGTTAGCAGCTGCTAACAGCTGTGATAGCTGCTGATAGCTGTATACATATAGAGAAATTCGGTGTTTCGATAGTCATATCACCTCTAGCTGTTAATAAGACTTGTGTAGTTTTATGTTTTATAATAAGACTTAGTGTACTTTTATGTTTTATAATAAGACTTAGTGTACTTTTATGTTTTATAATAAGACTTTGTGTACATTTTTTACTTTGTTTTCTTATTTTCACACTTGACACATGCACCCGCACTCAGTAAACGCTGCAGTTTATGTTTCAAATTTATTTAATAAATGTTTTTGCTACTCTGTGATATGTTATTATATACTCAAGTTAATTTAGTGGTAGCAGTAGGCTTTTGATATTCTAATATCAGTTTTATCGATTGACAATTTGATGGGTCTCTATATGGAACTTCGTAGCTCTTCTGGCACAGGCTGTTCCTTAACTGTTTATTTTCACCATTAACATTTTAGTTCTTAGGTCTATGCGACTTGAGATAAATGTAAGTGAAAGTTGAACATTATTAACAAACAAAGCTTTCCCTTAACAAGACGATGAGGAATTCGGAGATGGTCGATGGTATGCTCAAGAATAAATTTATTACCAATTTATATATGACAATGCTTGCTCTACTTGGACGGCCATTTAATAGAGCAGAGAGAGAGAGAGAGAGAGAAAAAGAGAGAGAGAGATAAAGGGGGAGGGAATAGAAAGAGAGAGAGGGAGAGAAAGAGAGATGGAGAAAGAGAGAGGGGGAGAAAGAGAGGAGGGAGGAGAAAGAAAGTGAGGGATAGAAATAGATAGGCAGATAGAGATTCACTATTCAAAGATGTTCTTATTCAGTGGACATTAGATGTGTGCATTTATCTTGTAACTAAATGTTTAGGCTGGATGTACTAAATATGAATAATATTACGAGAATTTAATGGGACATATTGTTTATTTATTAATAATTATAATAAAAAAATTAAACTGTAATTGATCTATGCTTTGTTTCAAATCATCACATTTTGTTTTTCTTTGCCCTATATTTTTATCGCCATATTTAATTTAAATCTCTCTGTATACATATATTATGTCTTCTTATTCTAAATCCTTACTTAAGCTAAACTACCTGTATCATCAACACTAGTTAATTTTTATTTGATTTAGTTTCTTCAAATTATATGTTATGTTGCGATTTTATTATCATTAAAAACATGCCTAGTATGATCATTGTAATGAAGTCAAGCATAATCTGAGTGGTTTTAATTAGCAGCTTTGACTGTGTACACGTTTTTTAAATTTAGTTTATATTTAATTAATATCTATATAAAAAATATTAAAGTTTGTGTTTATACTTTCTATAGTTTTACATGATAAGTTCTTATATTTTAAATTCAGCGGATCTATACTGCATGGATGTAATATTGCGTTGATGTTCTGATTCCATTTTTGTTATTAGTTGTTGAGTGTTGTTACTCTTTATTTCAGTTTTCCTGACGTTGCCTTTTACAATGACGAGGCCATTCAGGACCAGATGGTCAACATTCTGTTTTGTTATGCAAAGGGCCATTCTGATATTACTTATAAGCAGGTTGATTTTGTTATTATTTTGTTCTTTTATTGTTGTTTTTGTTGTTATTTTTCACATAGTTTTGCCATTATATTGAGCAGACGTGAAGTTCTGGAATCGGAACGCCGTGTAATGGCCCCATTTTTTTAAATTTAGCCTTCCATTGATTTTTTTATTCTGTGAGAAATTCAATGTAGGGTAGGATGACAGTTAAAAAGTTGGCCATAGTTTTAATTCTCTGATTCTTAACTTAAATGACCAGAAAGTTTATTGTAATGGAGACCAAGTATGGACATATTTAGCCAGTAAAATAGCTTTTGAATGAATCTTTCATTAATTATAGTTAACATTTTAGAAATATTTTGATAACGTTTAAGCTTCTAGAATTTCATGAAGCGTATAAATTTGATTTATTATAAAAATTTCTCTCCGTTAATATCTTGGTGTAATAACAACTTGATGAGATTGTCGCCTAAATTAAACTCTCTAAAGACGAACTAATTTTGAAACATTAATGCACTACTGAACAAATACTAATAACATAGAAAGATGAGCTGTGCGAAACGTACATCATTGCTGAATGGGTCTAATAAGCAGAACTGCCTTTTTATATTTCTCTCATAAAAATATACTATGCCTACTGGGAGGTCCATGGTATTTAACGCCTCCTCTCTTTCTTCTGTTTGCCTCTTCTTGGCATAAGTTGACTATTGAATGTATTCAATAGTGGTAGGAATATTGCTTTGGTTAGTGCTTAGTTAGTCTGACAATTCTGCTTCTCAAACCAACCACATAATTGCTATACTTAGTTTTTATATTTTATATTTAGGCCTATCTTTTAAAGACAATTTAGCGTACAAATAGTGTGGAAACCAAATATTTTGAGCTCACTTTTCTACTTATTAGCGTTTATATTAATGTACATGTATACACATTTTTATTCAAACTGTTCTATTAATCAAAAAACGCTTTTGTGTAATTTAATTCGGATTTTAAAAAGTAGTATTAGCCTATATTACATTTTCTAATTATACAGTAGGCCTACTTGTATACCTATAAGGTCCTATAATACAGTGTTGTTGTTAAACTAATAATAACATTGTGTTTTACATATCAGTGGATACTCGATATGCCCGAGTTACCATACGGATTATTTTATTTTAACGTTGTAACTGTAGCACTATTCTATGGCACTATTCTACTGCACTTATTGCTCGGGAAATATTGATGTTTGTATTGAAACTGTCAACATTGAAAATAAGTAGATGCAATGTATGAGCGGGTACATTGAACATAGAATGTATTTATTAGAAATTGTAATAGAGACTTAATATAATTTTTGGTTTCATAATTTATCTTTTCTCCAATGTTACATAGTTTTTTGTTACATTTTATTTATATTTTATATTTTTATTTATATGACTATTTGATTTTTATTGAGTACAAATAACAGAATAAAATTCTGTGCAATGAGGATTTAATGTTCAGTTCCTCATGCAATCGTGATGTCAGGGGCAATTGCTCTTGGACTAAGTTGCTAAACAGTGTATTTGAGCTAATTAGTACAGCTTGATTGATTATCTGACCGATTGAATGATTAATTCAATAATTAATAGCTGATTGATTGATTGGTCAGCTAACTGATTGATTAATTGGTCAGCTGATTGATTGATTGGTCAGCTAACTGATTGATTGATTGGTCAGCTGATTGATTGATTGGTCAGCTGATTGATTGATTTATCAGCTGACTGATTGATTGATTGCTTAGCTGGTTGATTGATCAGCTGATTGATTAATTGGTCATCTGATTGATTGATCGATTGGTCTGCTGATTGATTAATTGATCAGCTGATTGATTGATTGATCAGCTGACTGATTAGTCAACTAATTGATTGATTGATCTGCTGACTGACTGATTGATTGATTAGTCAGCTGACTGATTTATTGATTGATCAGCTGATTGATTGATCAGGGCATGCACGAGTTGTTGGCGCCGTTGATATTCATTCTGCACTGTGACCACCAGGCATTCCTACACGCCTGTGATATAGAAGCCGTTGGGTAATTGTTGAATTTATTTATTTTATTTAAATATTGATTTTTTTTAATATTTGGAGGAGGATATTGTTGGATGATTGAATGAAGATTGAGGATATTGAATGAAGATTGTTGGAGGAATGAGATGAAGGTTGATCCTGAGCTCACCCGTCACTGACATCGCTTTCGAGTGAGGAAACTGACGTTAACATTACCTTTACCTTAGCCTTGCCTTAAGTTTAAGTGAGAGATAGACTACAACTGACGTGGAATTCGGTGATTAAGAGAGATCTGAAAATAGGGGAGTGACTTGTGATATGGTGTGGGACAGAGAGGAGTGGAGAAGGTTTATTCGTATCCCGACCCTCAAGGGAAGAAGATGAGGACTACAACGAAGTAAAGATATTGATTTTAAAGTCACTGTTATCAAATAAAGTATTGTATTGAAGTAGTAGTCGTCAGCAGCAGTTCCCGTTGTTGCTTTATAGCTTCAAAAATTATTGTTGTGCGTGTTGGCTAGAGCTAGTGGCGAAGTCGGTTAGATACTCGTCCGCGGATCACTATGTGCGGGGTTCAAATCCTGGGCTCGCCGGTCAATGACATCACCTTCGAGTGAGGAAATTGACGTTAACCTTAGGTTTTTGTAGCTTTTAAAGAGATTAATTACCCCTTGATAGTCGTTGCAAACAAAATACTGGTGGAGAGACTAATGATATTTAGGCACTTAGGCAGTTGTCGCATTTCTATCTGTTCAATTACTTTCCCAGTTACTATTATTATTATTATTATTATTATTATTATTTCCCAGTTATATCAGTTTCCAGCTTTTGTGTGTATTAAACACCAAATGAAACAAATTTAGGATATGAAATTCTAAAATTTCGATTGTTATGTGATAAAAAAACCTGAAAGGTTTGGGCTAATGCGTCTACTGTAGCATAAACGAGTGAGATGTGCTAAATGTTACTAATCAAATTGACCTTGTCTATGACTGTATCACATTAGACACGTAAAACCGCGGATCTCTACATACGTAGTGTCAGGAACCTGATTCTACAATTTCTAATCTGAGGTAAAATGAGGACCTGACATCAAATGGTCCAGGATTCAAATTCCTAATAATTTGCCTCTAATAATTATTTTGGAATCTTTACCTGTCCTCGATTTGACTGAATCTAGATATCCTAATAAGTGATTGATAACTTCAACGACTGTATTAAATTAAATATTAATTTAATACGAAAAGAAAATAAAATAATCCACAGATATATAGTAGAACGAAAAATAAAACGATTTCAAATAACACGTGTATGCGAAATTCGAATAACTTAAATGACATTTTTCTGTCGAATTACAGTTCACTTTAAATATCGCAAAAGCAAGTACTTTAGATTACATACAATTACTTTTGACATACAAATTACTAATACGCTCACTAGCATAAATTCCTACACTTTATTTTACTTTCCTCTCGACTAGTTGCTTACTACTATCTCTTCAATCCCTAGGTTGGAATACTTCAATGGAACTTTCTTCCCAGTTCGATCGTCTACCGATCGTTCTCTTCACATCGACTGTTCGATGGACTACAAATTAGTTCGAATAACCGAACCCTTCGAATTGCTCTCAATTCGTCTACTATTGAGATTCCTAAAATCTCCTAAATCTCTTTCCAACTTTGGCACGTTTTACGTCCGTGTTGTTACTCTGCCATCTTGGATCTCCCGTCCACTTCCTGTTTAGGCAGGCCCTCATTGGCCATTTGCCCTAGCTTAGCTACCGCCTAGGATCTCACTTTAATAAAACTCAATACTTTAAATCTTAACTTTACTTATCTAGCAGTATCATTAAATACTTTACTAGAAATACAATTACAAGTACAAATACATACTAAATACATACTAATATATATCGAATCGACCGTTGACACGTAGTACAAAATAGTAATATAATCATTACTATCAGCAATTCATTATCAGTGCTAATAGTAGTATTAATGCTACTACTACTGATAGCAAATGAGTATCAGTCTTAGAATAATGTTAATAATTAAAATATTGATTTATGTTTGCCTTCATTTCCTCAGGGAATGTAAATACTTGGAATATAATCATCTCTGCCGTTTTCTCTCATGATGTTTTAGGTGTAATGCTATTAGTTGTAGACGATACTACACCGCAACGGCATTTGGACAACCTTCTAACTGACAAGTTTCTTACAGACTGTCTCCTATGCGAAAACTGTATTATGTTAATGTATATCGTTATGGTGGATTTATATTGTTCATCTATATCGTTTTATGTTGAATTCTTATTGTTCATCTATATCTTTATATTGGATTTTTATTGTTCATCAATATCTTTATATTGTATTTGTATTGTATTATTTGTTGCTTCTCAGAGACCTCACTAAGCTGATTCTGGACCCACAGTACTTAGAGCACGACGCCTAGTAAGTACTGCATTGTTGTCTATGGCTCTATGTATTGTTGTCTATGTCTCTATGTATTGTTGTCTATGTCTCTATGTATTGTTGTCTATGGCTCTATGTATTGTTGTCTATGTCTCTATGTATTGTTGTCTATGGCTCTATGTATTGTTGTATGGCTTTATGTATTTTTGTTTCTGGCTCTATGTATTGTTGTCTATGGCTCTATGTATTGTTGTCTATGGCTCTTTGTGTTGTACTCTATGGTTCTATGGATTGTTGTCTATACTTATATGAATATACTGATTTAACAAGTTTACTACAATTAGATTACAATGGCTGAAAAATTAATGATTTATGATTTTTGCTAATTAATGAAGATTGATATATTTTTTGAAAGATGAACAGATTGATTGATTAGTTAGTTGATCGATTAAGTTTGATTGATTGATTGATTTATTGATTTGCAGCGCCCTATTCTATCAGATCATGGAAACAATGGAGTCGTGTTACGTGTCTAAGGAGCTGCCACCTGTCGTTAAGGTTTGCTTGGTTTGCTTAAGGCTGCATTGAGTTGACTGATTATAATAACTGTATTGCTCTTAATCGTTTGCCCTGTAATATTTTCATATTTAACCTGTTTATCAGCCTATAGTGCTATTGCCACCTATTTATCAACCTATTCACGTACAGCAATAGAGCTGTTACAACCTATTTTGTACAGTCTGTGATAATGTTGCTAAACTAAAAATTTAAATTTAAATGATAGTTAACATCTATGATATCTCATCTCTACTACAATAATCTCTCTGTATGATTTATTTGATTGAATGACTGACTTGCTTGATTGATTGATTAATTGATTAGGGTCGTACGGCGATACAGTCTGATTTATCTGTTTGATTGATTGACTGATTTGTTTGATTGATTGATTGATTAATTGATTAGGGTGGTACGACGATACAGTCTGATTTATCTGTTTTATTTATTGAATTTTATTGATTGATTGATTAATTGATTAGGGTGGTACGACGATACAGTCTGGTTTATCTGTTTGACTGAATGATTGATTGATTGACTGATTGATTGATTGATTGATAGGGTGGTACGGCGATACAGTCCCAACCATTCGTTAGACCTCAGGACCTCCACCCATCCAATGTCATTGTAACGAAGCTAACCCGTATTCAGGACTATCTGCTGAAGAGATTTGACCCTGAACTCTATGAGCATCTACTGAAGATGGACATAGCGCCGCAGATATATGGAATGTAAGTGTCGTTAAATATTAAATATTAAAATTTTAAATATTCTTGTATTAAATATTTTAAATATTCAATTAAACTATTTGGTAAAAGCTAGTAAAGCTAAGGTTAACGTCAGTTTCCTCACTCGAAAGCGATGTCAGTAACGGGCGAGCCCAGGATTTGAACCCGCATCAACTGATCCGCGGTCGAGTATCTTACCGACTTCGCCACTGGCTCCAGCCAAGTATTTGATAGCTTAAGCAGCACTTCTAAAGTCATGTCATGTCATGTGATCATCCTGGTTCCAGCCAAAGATTTTTCTATGATGTTCCTCCAGAAAACTCTCTGCTTTGCCATTTCCTCGATATGTTCATTCTTTTTCTGTTCTTCCATAAATGCTAACTCCAGCAGCCTTCAAGTCTTCTTCGAGGCAGTCCATCCATCTTCTTTTAGGGCTTCTAAAGAGCTTTATAGCAACTCCTACGATCAGTTCTCGTTACTACTTAATACCTTTATTTACTAAGCCTACTTTTTTATGTATTTATTTCTATATTACTATTAACTTCCATCAAATTGGTATCATGTTGTTTGTATTGATGTATTTCGTGCAGTCGTTGGGTGCGCCTGTTATTTGGACGAGAGTTTCCCATGCAGGACCTGCTGATGCTCTGGGACGCCATATTCGCTGATGGCATCAGCTTTGATCTCGTCGACTACATCTTCCTCGCTATGCTTCTCTACCTACGCAAAGCCAGTGAGTCTTAATATTGCCCATTTATGACTTATTGACTCTGCCAAAGAGTCAATGAGTCGTCTCTCTTTCGACTCTAGTGTCGAAAGAGAGACGTATAATTGTCATTTGCAGTATTGTTTATCTATAATGCTAAGTTACTACGACTTTTTATCTCATGATGATCAAAGCGTAGAGACGATGTCGCTGGTATATTTCTTAGAAGGTAAGACAATCATCATCATCATTATCATCATCATCTTCCCGTGAATCCCAGTTTAACCGGAGTCGGGATACGAATAGACTTTCTCCAGTCCTCCCTGTCCCACACCATATCATCAGTCAATCCCCTTTTTTACGTGTCAGAAAAATACATTTACATTTTTCATGTAGAAGGTAAATAGTTAATAGTTAGTTTTCCCGACCCTAGTTAAACTGGGATTCAAGGGAAGATGATGATGGTGTAGAACGTAAATAACAATAATAATTAATAATGCGAATATCCGAATCCCGCATCAGGTAGCAGTGGACGGATGTGGATTTCTGAAGGATCATTGTCCTTCGTCCAGTTTTGATCCCGCTCCGTGTCTCAGACAGATATTTGATTCTATCATATACTAATTGTTTATCTGCTTTATTTAGTTTTATTACTGCTATTAGTTATTATTAATGTTATTCTCATCACTACTATTATTATTAGCATTTATTTATTAATTATTTTTTAAATAAAAATACCACGGGAAGAATCCGGGGTTTGATATAAATTATTCGAGCAATATGTGCTGAATCACTGCCCGGCTACTCGAGGCCATCAAGCGGCTTAAAAGAAATCTAATTCCAAGTCTTGTTTTGCACGCTATGTCCTTGTTGTGTATGTTCTGTGCATCGCTTTTTGCTTGCTTTTGACTCTGATATGTTTTACATTTCTAAATATTTTTTATATTGTTTGGTACGATTGTGTGCGGTTTTGACTTAAATTGCCATGTTTGTGTTTTTGATATTGAATAGTATCCTGTAATCTATCCTTCAAATGTGTGTCTGTGTATTTGATAGGCCTATTGTTTTATGTGATTTTACTGGCTCGAGCCAGTGGCGATATCGGTAAGATACTTGACCAGGGATCAGTATGTGCGGGGTTCAAATCCTGGGTTCGCCGGTTACTGATATCTCTTTCAAGTGAGGAAACTGACGTTAACATTAGCTTTTTAGCTCTACTTTATCTGTCCTTCATTTGTTTGTGTGACGGTGTATTTGAAAGTCCTATTGCTTTATGTTTTATTTTATCTTCATTTATGTATGAACAGTGCTGACGAGCGATTACCCTTCCTGTCTACATCTACTCATGAAATACCCGCCTGTATCTGACATCCAGTACTTCATCGACAAGGCTCTCTATCTCAGAGATCCGCATGTATGTTGTGTAATGTTGATTAATCGTTCATATACAAGACATAGTGATATATCTAGTTTTTGAATAATGAAATAAATAAGTACATGTTATTTTCGGAGTGTCAGGTAATGATGGCTGGAGTCAGTGGCGATGTGGGTAAGATATTCAATCGCGGATCAGTATGTGCGGGGTTCAAATCCTGGGCTCGCCCGTTACTGACATCGCTTTCGAGCGAGGAAACTGACATTAAAATTAGCTTTACCAGCTTTTAATCGCGTACACTATTCTAAAGAAATCCTAAAAAAGCACCCTGATATCACATTATATAAAAGGGCTAATGAATCAGTACTTAATTTCATAAATTATCTAAGCTTTTGTGTAGGGTCGATCTTTAAGACAGGATGTAATTCTGATAAATGCATATAAGAGCTTCTGCAAAATGATTTTTAGGATTATATAACATTCAATTCGCTGGGTTTTGAATCTCAAACGAGCCTGTTAGAGAGTAAGGTCTCTGATACACAGAAAATTAAACGGTTTCATAATTTAAAATGGTTTGAAATATTTTAATTATTAGTTAACGTTTGTTTGCTATAGCTTAGCAACAATTCAATTTTCAAAGACAATATCCAACACTACGAGGCCCGCCGATATTTTCGTGAATCTAAAGAATGATATTTAGTATTTTGTTTTGACAGGAATATCCAGCAGTGTCTGACTACTTGTACCAGAAGCCTGCCAACTTTGGTTTGAATGGTTGGGAGTATGTACCCAGCTACACGCACTGTCATCAAAGTAAGTGCACCGGCTTAGTGTACCAATGTAGCACTTTAGTTCACCAGCAGCACTCAATTGCACCAGTGTAGCACTTAATTGCACCAGTGTAGCACTTAATTGCACCAGTGTAGCACTTCATTGCACCAGTGTAGCACTTCATTGCACCAGTGTAGCACTTCATTGCACCAGTGTAGCACTTAATTGCACCAGTGTAGCACTTAATTGCACCAGTGTAGCACTTCATTGCACCAGTGTAGCACTTCATTGCACCAGTGTAGCACTTAATTGCACCAGTGTAGCACTTAATTTCACCAGTGTAGCACTTAATTGCATCAGTGTAGCACTTAATTTCACCAGTGTAGCACTTAATTGCACCGACTTAGTGCTTCGTAGCACCGGCTTAGCGCTTTAGTTCACCAGTCTAGCGCTAGTTGACTTTATCCCCTAATATCAATGCAAATTACTAAAATTGTAGTGTGTTTTTTGTTACTGAATTGGCAGTTACAGAAAACTGTGTGAAATATTTACAAGTGGACATTTAAAATAGGACATTTAATTGAGAATATTTAATTGTGGATATTTAATTGTGGATATTTAATTGTGGATATTTAATTGTGGATATTTAATTGTGGATATTTAATTGAGATTATAATTATTTAATGGAGGTCATTTAATGGAGGATATTTAAAGCAGGGCATTTAATTGAAGACAATTTAACTGATGACTTTTAATTGTGATCATGTAAAAGAGGACATTTAATAGACGACTTTTACGGAATCACGCGTTACAGAGATCAATCAGTGGACAACAGTCGATCAATCAGTGTTGTTGTTATTGTCAGGTTCACAGTCAGTGACGTCACCAATGAGTGACGGCAGAAGACCGATGTCGCTGAGCCTAGGCTCTAACATGATGTACAAGTCTAACAGCGAGCCCATGAACCTTATCACTGACTCCGCGCCCTCTCCAGGTCAGTTCTCGACTCTTATGGCCGTATTTACTAACTTTTCTTTAATCAATTGATCAAATACGCATCTGTTGTTGGTTAAGCTAATGTTCAGAATTTGATATTCACTAAATAATGTTGCGTGATTATTAACTACAAGGTCAAAACCGCCAAAATTATGTCGCTCAGCCAGTCACAGCGCTGTCCTTCAGGCTGATCGACCAATCAGCATACTTCGTAAACAAAACCAGAATATTATTTCTTAATCAGTGGTGTAACTAATCAACTGTTTAAACCCCCGAAAACAGGCGCGCAGTTATGCATTACTTGACACATCGATTCAAGCTTGCTATCAAATTGATAGCAGCTTGAATATCAAATTGTGACTAATTTACGCAACTGTTGAGGTTTAAACACTTGATTATCTCACGAGTAAATATGACCATTCCTGATAGCAGTATTGCCTCTATATTTTCGGATGTTGCATTTACTCGTCATCATCATCATTATCTTCCCTTGAATTCCAGTCCTACTAGAGTTGGGACTCTTGGGATATGAGTAGACCTTCCTTTCCATTCGTTTTAGAAAATTTTGTTGCAATTTCTGGATCCTAAGCGCTCACCGACCGAATGCCCTTTCTGACGTTGGTTTAGATATTAGTTCTTTGTCTACATTTACGACGCGTGCAGTCTACGGTTGGTCTATTCTTTAGCAACACGGTCACAATACGGGTCGTTATTCATTAATATACGTAATATAGTAGAGTATAATATAATGTAAGGTAAGTGTAATGCAATGTATTAAAATGCAATAAACATACATTATGTAATAAATTTAGAAATACTTACTGACAGTAATTTTGTGCCATGCATAAATAATGTAGGTTAAAACGTATTATTTTGCTAATATCGACTTAAGAATCTTGTTGTTGGCACAGTGGTATCAGACTATGGCTCTTATCATACGCTGCTTGTTGTTGTTATTGTTTTACTGTTGTATGTTGTCTTACACTGTATGTTAATGTTGCTTTACTGTTGTATATTATCTTACACTGTATGTTGTTGTTGTTCTACTGTTGTATGTTGTCCTACACTTTGTGTTGTTGTTGTTGTTCTACTGTTGTATGTTGTCCTACACTTTGTGTTGTTATTGTTTTACTGTTGTATGTTGTCTTACATTGTGTGTTGTTGTTGTTTTACTGTTGTATGTTGTCTTACACTGTGTGTTGTTGTTGTTTTACTATTGTATGTTATCTTACTCTGTGTGTTGTTTTGTTCTACTGTTGTTCATTATCTTTCACTGTTGTTGTTGGCACAGTGGTATCAGACTACGGCGAGAAGACGAGGCGCAAGGGTTCGACTGTCAGTCTCTCTCAGATTGAAAATTCCCTAATGCGCGGTATGGTGGCGCTACGACAGAACAGTGCAGGAAATACGATGCCGACCAATCACAGCGCAGCTGCTATGAGCAGCTCTGAGCACGAGGCTAACACGTCTCCTCGTAATGGCGGAAAGTTTTTTGTGTTCGGAGCTCGAGCTGGCAGGAAATCTTCAGTTAGCGCTAAACCCCGCCAGAACCCTGTGAGCTCTAGTTGTTACGTTAGAGGAGGGCGATATTCATCATCATCGTCTTCGTCATCTTCATCATCATCATTTTCATCGTCGTCGTCACTATCATTGTCGTTATCATTAACATCGTCATCATCATCATCGCCTTCATCATCGTCATCTTAATCGTCGTCATCTTTATCAGCGTCGTCACTAGCATTATCGTTATCATTAACATCATCATCATCATCGTCTACATCATCGTCATCTTCATCGTCGTCGTCACTATCGTCATCATCATCATCATTATCATCATTTATCTATTCCTTTAACTACTTTTCTCTGAAACTAATTCTTTTAAACTAAATAACTTTGTCATATATACGTAATCATTTCAGGGTATATAATAACTTTGGTCCAGTAATCATGGGATATTAGTAGCAATATAATGAACGACTTAAATAATTATACAAATTGTGAGTTTAATTCAAACGTCATCAGTGAATAAAGAATTACTTTGCTTAATAATAGCATAGATATCGAATTTATGTAGCTATGTTGCATTTGTTGTTTTAGAATTATTTAGATATTAATATCTTTGTCCAGACTTTTCTATGTCTGTGAAGTTTTTGATGTGATCTCAATAATAAAAATGTTGGTTTCAAAGTGTTAATTAAGTGTATTATTATTACTTTTTTTCTGCTGCTACACCACTATAGTCCAGTAATCATGGGATATTAGTGGTTTCTTAATTTCCTGTATTGCTTAATTACACGACTGACTTATTTGCTAATTTATCGATTTATCGACGGATCATTTGATCGATTGATTGATTGTAGACGAAGAACTTTGAACAAGAAGCTATGAGAGCTTTGGGCTGTATTGCAGACATGGAGAGTATGTGCAGGAGATGTGCCAATGAACTCGACGTGCACATAGGTATCCGCTCATTTACTGGAATTGCTTCTCTTATAATTTAGTCATCTCTTATTTAGGGCGTGCCAGAAGAAGCTGGTAAAGATAATGTTAACGTCAGTTTCCTCACACTGAGAATAATAGTATTCATACTAGCATTAGTTGTTATTGCCAAATAAGAACAACGTAATTATATCAACCGTTGGTCGAGTGGTACCCCTCTTGTCTGAGTAGGCGCTTCAGGTTCGAATCTCAGCCTCACTAAAATCTCAAACGAAGAAGTTTAAGTTACGTAGCTTGTGTAATATTCTTATGGGGTTTGTCGTTTATTAGTGTAGAGCTGAGTTAATTATGAAAACTAATAGGCCATTTCGAAAATTCGAAAATTTCTACCAGTAAGAAGCAAGTGACCTGACCTAAATGGATCTTCAATTCTGGGTCAGTTCATTTATATATTTATATTTTTTTTGACATGAATATAGTTGTAGACGGTGGTCAGCTAGATCAGATGTGTATCATCTTCCCTGACGGCCGTTGTTCTAGTTTCTTAAGACTCTTTGATACCCTGTGTTTCTGGGAATTTTTTTATTTTATTTCTTTTAAATATTTCTTTCTATTTGTATTTGTCAGTGATTTGGTGTTGATGCTGAAATAAACACATATATCTCATTATGACGAGAAACCATGGAAGTAACGGTATTTTTATTATAATATTAAATACAATAAAAATACTATTACTTCCATAGTTTCTAGTTTTTATTCATTTCACCTCTCACCTCTGTTTACTATGATTGCTTGGTGATTATGAGAACCTGTTGCTTTCAGCTTCCAGCATTGGTCTATTGAAAAGGCATTGTTCTCCCATAAAAACACTGAGAAAGACTGAGAGAGAGAGAGAGAGAGAGAGAGAGAGAGAGAGAGAGAGAGAGAGAGGCATTGTTCTCCCATAAAAACACTGAGCAAGACTGAGAGAGAGAGAGAGAGAGAGAGAGAGAGACTGACAGGCACACTAATAGACAGACGGACAGACAAATAGAGTCACAGAGAGAGAGAGAAGTTTGATTGTCTGTAGGCACACTTCAGAGAGAGATGCTGAGAAGAGAAGTGAGTAGTGAGGATGATGAGGTTCTACTAGCTCTAGCCGGAGTTAAACAGGTTCTGTAGCTTATTGATTGATTAACTTTAAACAGGTTCTGTAGTTTAATGATTGATTAACTTTAAACAGGTTCTGTAGCGTATTGATTGATTAATTTTAAACAGGTTCTGTAGCTTACTGATTGATTAACTTTAAACAGGTTCTGTAGCTTACTGATTGATTTACTTTAAACAGGTTCTGTAGCGTATTGATTGATTAACTTTAAACAGGTTCTTTAGATTATTATTGATTGATTAAAATTAAACCGATTCTTTAGCTTATTGATTTATTAACTTATCGTTTAGTTTAGTTGGACTCACTTGTGACCAGTCTGTGAGGCCTCTCTCTGGTATATAGACCTAATTACCTATATTGCTAAAAGTATGCTAATATTCTTAAACCGTATGTTGACAGTTCGTTGTAGAGACAGAAGGTGTAAATGTTAGTCGCTGATCACATCAATGTTGTACGCGCTTGCTGTCGATGCTGTTGTACCGCTTCATTCGGTTGCCAACTATCTTTGGATCATCGTCCATCTTGTTTTAGGACCGCCTGTTCTTCTGATTGTTTTTTTTCTTCTATTTTATATTTGATGATTGATCCACTACATAGGTTACTAGTATCCTCTTTGACGGCCTTCTGTGTGTGTTATTGCATGTCTTGAGTATGTTTTCTGAAATAAATGAATATAGTTCAATCTCTCTTCCAGATGTCCATTTTTTAGACTAACCCCAGCTCTTAATTCACTTGCATCCGAGGCGAAAACACAATCCACTTAGTCATATCCCTCTAATAATTAATTCTAAAATAATATATATAAAAAAACTTCCTTTTAGCGTGCCGTTAATCCCTATTCGGGGTCGACACGGAGGGGTTTAGATAGGAAATGGAACAGTAAGGTCGGCTGTCCATCGGCCAGACACCACCAAGTGTACACGACTAGGTTTTTATTCGCCCCTGGGAAGAGAAAACCCAAGTGGCTACGCAGTTTCGAACCCGCGACCTCTCCTTCAAGAGGCGAGCTCTCTACCCACTGCGCCACGAGGCGTTCCTAAAGGAACGAAGCGTTCTTTATATATCTAAAATAGTATATAAAGTATAATAATTTATAAAAGTACTAATATGGTTCTGTTGTAGGTTCGTGACGTACTGAAGGGCGTCCTCAAGGCGTCCAACGTGTTCGACAGTCCAGAGTCCCAGTTAACCCAGGACTCTTCCACCAGGAGACGTCCTGGCCCCTCTAGCTCCTGCCAGAGCTCCGTGGCCGCCACCCCCCTCCTGGAGGAGGACCGAACCCTCCCCCAGGGTGGAAAGTACTACCTCGCCACCCCAGATCTTCTCTCCAGCGACACGGACTTAAATTCTCCCGATGGGTTGGGTGGAGAGAGTAACGATGTGGATGAGAGCGAGAGATCGTTGATACCTCTGGGGAAGGGAGATAGGAATCCCAGCAACGATACGATTGTTCCTAAAGATCAAGCGGCACCTGGTGATCACTTCTCCATCAGTGGCAGCGACGAGAAGACTTCTAGGAACTCTAGAGACGAACAGATGTCAAGATTTCAAGGTAAACTGTCTCATTAGCTTATTGGTGACGTCATGAAGTTTTAAGTGACAGATCCGGATGTGAATTGAACTCTCGTGGGTTCGAATCCCAGCCGCGCTGATCAGAGAGTAAAATCTCGGGGATTCACTGGACTGGTTATACGGAAAATGCTCTAAATTGCGTAACGGTTTAAACATGCGTATTAAAAGTGATAGAAATAACCATCATTTGATATGCGCCTGGACTGCAATGAAGTACATTACGTAGCCAGTGGCGATGTCGGTAAGTTATTCGACCTCGGCTCAGTATGTTCTGGGTTCAAATCCTAGGTTCGCCCGTTACTGACATCGCTTTGTAGTGAGGAAACTGGCGTTAACTTTAGCTTTACTTTTTTGGGTCTTCAGTGTCAGTCAGTGTTTGTGCATGGAATGGGATACAACTTGGAAAGCTTTTGACGTACCTGAAATCATCTTCAGATGATAGACAGAACGTTAAACATAGTCGTGGTAAAAGTTTCAAGTTCCGGTTACATATAATCGTTTAAATGACTGATTTTTCCTGTAGATTCGTTATTTCTAAGTCGAAACACAGTGCTGTTTCACTCTTTTAGCAGATGTCTACGTGATGCTATCTGTTCTAGTCCATGAGTTATTTTTTATAATATTTGAGAATAAAAAGGTTTACGAAGTTAAACTTGCAACTCCAAACTCATCCTGGTGACCTTGTTTATAGAAATCATTCATTGCATTTTCTGGAATGTTTTTATCTTTCAGGTGAAGGTGACACAGGTGGAGTAGGTAAGGTGGTGGAACTCGGTGTAATGTCTGCAGGAGAGTCGCGTCGTGCTGCTGAGGAAGACGTTAAGGTTAGTCGATCGGTTAGCGCTGATTGCGAGAGAGCCTCGGGTCCCAGGATCGCTTCCTCTCAGCGCCAGTTGTCCCAGGATAGAAAACGGGATCCCTCGCCCATCAACAAACTGACGGATATGTTTAAAAGCTTCGCCAAGTTCTGATAGATGGTTCTGTAAAACATTAACGTAGTAACAATATAAACCATCAGAAACATTAACATGGTAACAACATAAACCATCAGAAACATAAACATGGTAACAACATAAACTATCAGAAACATAAATATAGTAACAACATAAACTATCAGAAACATAGACATGGTAACAACATAAACTATCAGAAACATAAACATAGTCGTATAGATTGTCAGTAACTAAGCATTTCAACCATCAGACCAGATGATGAAAAGTGTGTAAAATTACCAGATGATTGAATGAAGGTTTATTTATTATTAGAGTTATTTATTGATATAAATCATGCGGAACGCCTCGTGGCGCAGTGTATAGAGAGCTTGCCTCTTGAATGAGAGGTCGTAAGTTCGAGACTGCGTAGCGATATTGGTTTTTCTCTTCCGAGGGGCGAATTAAAACCTAATCGTGTACACTTGGTGGTGTCAGGCCGATGGATAGCCGAACTTAATGTTCCATTTCCTATCTAGTCCCTTTCGTGTCGACCCGAATAGGAATACACGGCACGCTAAAAGAAAGTTTATTTTATCGATACAAATCATGATATAATTGATTTAAGGATTTTTCGTTGCAATGGTTCTTTATTTATATGCATCTATTTGTTTTGTCTTTATTATTTTCTTTTAATTTCCATTAAATATAACGTCAAAATAATTGGATACACTACACACAATTTAACAGTCGTATGGTTCCATCACGTCAACGGATATATTGCATCATATAGGAATATATTGCATCATATTTGAATAAATTGCATGATATTGGAATATATTGCATCATACAGTAATATATTGCATCATATTGGAATATATTGCATCATATTTGAATATATGGCATCATATTTGAATATATGGCATCATATTTGAATATATGGCATCATATTTGAATATATTGCATCATATTGGAATATATTGCATCATATTTGAATATATTGCATCATATTTGAATATATGGCATCATATTGGAATATATTGCATCATATAGGAATATATTGCATCATATTGGAATATATTGCATCATATTGGAATATATTGCATCATATTGGAATATATTGCATCATATTGGAATATATTGCATCATACAGTGATATGTTGCGTCATATTTGTAGAACCGTCACGTGACAAGACTTAGATAAAGCTCTCCACCTTCAGTTCGATATATTTCACTTTTACTTTTTCTATATTTTTACTACGAACTATTTGCTTTTATTTTCATTTCTCATTCACGTCTACTTTCTTCACTCTCGCTTCACTCACACTTTACTTTCACTTCATTCTTAACACTTTCACGTCGCGTCACTTTTCTTGTATCTGTCTCTTGCCGTTTTATCTCTCTTACCTTCACTTCACTTTCCCTCCTTTCTCGCTTTTCTTTACGCCAACGACTGTTGTCGCCACGCTATAGCAGAGAAGCAGACAAGTAAACTTGGTTGCTAGAAATTAACCATTAGTTTCATCTATTATGGAATTCTAATTTGATTGTATTTTACCAATTTTTTGTAAACACTAAACCAAAGATGTAATTTCGTAATAACCAACTTTTGAATCGAATGCAAGCTCGCTGCATTGTATATGATTTTGACCTGCCAATTGATGTGTCTCTAGTATCATCTCTTCCAATCTTACCTGAATACCTTTTTAGAGCTGATGAATGAGGTTAAATTTTGTGAGCTGTCATACTATTCTTTAAGTTAGGTATAACGGCAGGCAGGTTCTAGTGTTCTTAACGTCAAGGTCAGAAGCTCGAAGGGCTTCTCTTCAAGATGTCAAACCCGACCATCGCCGTCGTTGATCCAAAGGACGGACCAACCAAAGCAGCAGTCAGACTTAATTAAGTGATCATCCAGTTCTCAGTGAGAAATATATGTTAAACATATTCAAATATATACGGTGCAATATTTAGAGAGATATAGAGATATAGTGATAGAGAGTACTGCATAGGTACTCACCTGTGTATCTGAACTGAAATAAGTTATTAAATTTAACTAGAGTATTTACTTTAAACAATTTTCATTGAAGTGGTATTAAGTATTGAAACTTTATCGAGATATATTAGCTTTGATGTCTCTAAGGTGATTTGAAGGATTAAAGGCCGACCTGATGGAGTCAAATGTGAGTGCTGTGGTCAAAGCCATTCCTAAAATCCTTAATTACAGTTCTCTTTCCTAGTCTGTTTTAGAAGTTTGTACATGGAAAACGTGTAAAGTAAAACAACTTATGGTGCATATATTAATATTATCATTGATTGCCCCGCATGCTTTATGTGTTTCGACAATTATTTGCTATCGTATATTTTCTATTTGGGAAGTATATCTTCGTTATTTTGTATCTTTTTCTGAATTATCTTACCGATTGTTTTAATTTTTGTACTCGATCTTTTACTTTTTCATTATTGATTCTGTTCCTTTTCTGACATTGCGTGCTGACATGAATAGTATTCTACTGTCGTGCTGTGTGATTGATGTAAAAATAAAGTCAATTTATCTGATAATCAGTTTGACGCGAGCAAAACCAATCAATCAGTGGCAATCACAGGCATTGAGATCGTGGTCATCATACTGAAATAAAATCATAAATCATACTAATAATATTGCAATATATATAATTATTAATAATAATTATATAATTAATATTATTATATAATTATATATTGTAATATTTAATAATATAATATACATCATACTGAAATAGAATCATACTTATTATTTTTTCTATCGCCATTGTTCCTCTTTGTAACTATCTACATCCATCTTTCACGCTTTAAAGCAAGTTAGCTTTCGACCATTCAGAGACACTGATGTCATTTTGCCAAAGCTTTGAGAGTTTTTGTGTACAAAAAATAATAGAAAAGATGAAATTCATAGCTTTATGATTTCTTATTTCTTTATGTGCATTAGAAGCCCTTTCCAAAGCTCAGTATTTAGCTGAAGTGTTTTCTTGTTATTTTCACTGTTTTAACATAAAAATAAGGAGCTAATACGAAGGTATTTCTATATGCGCGTGCCTAAACGTGAGATGTATGGAATATATGTGTCCTAGGTAGGGTAAGAGAACCAGTGTTAACTCCTGAGTAGCTATCTATACGTCCGTGACATCATCCCTGGATGAGGAAACGGACGTCAAACCTTTAGTATTTATTTAAAATTTATCTAAATTTTAAAATACCATTCTGTTAATAAATGAAGAAATACATAATAAATATATTTGAATATACTGAGCATTGCCAGCCGTCAATATAAGCACATACCCCTCCCCCACTGTCCCACCACTCCCCACTAGGCTTTGTTTATTATATGAGCAGAGTTACCACTACATATTATAAAAGGTCTATAATGTTTATCTGACTGTAGCATTGGATTGTTGTGATGTCGCTTGTACGATACAGTTAACAAAAGCTGTAACGTCTCCTCGTTGTTTAGCGGCGGTATCCTAGCTCTATAATGATCTGTGTGGTTGTCTGCGTGTTCTGTCTAATAGAGGCATTCCAGAACAGAGACTGATGTATAGATTTATGGAACTTTGCTAGTCAGTTTTTGCATAATTGTGCTCTGTTCAGTATATTTCTTAGTAAATAGTTAGAATTATCCTATTCTACATGTATCTATTGGATAGGCATTAGCCTATGGTGATAAGTTCTATTCTAACAATTGGTTTGTCATAGATAAATATGCTTCATTCCAGCTATTGACTAGAAAACATAAAAGATGTTCTGTTATATCTGTTGATATATTAGTAGATAGATAAGCTTTCTATCGATTGACTTATCAACAGGTAGATACGCTCTCTATCTAATGACTAATCAACAGGTAGATATACTGTCTATCAATTGATTAATCAACAGGTAGATATGCTCTCTATCTAATGACTAATCAACAGGTAGATATACTGTCTATCAATTGATTAATCAACAGGTAGATATGCTCTCTATCTAATGACTAATCAACAGGTAGATATACTGTCTATCAATTGATTAATCAACAGGTAGATATGCTCTCTATCTAATGACTAATCAACAGGTAGATTTGCTCTCTATGTATCGACTAATCAAAAGGTAGATATGCTCTATATCTGTTGACTAATCAACAGGTAGACAAGCTCTCTATGTATATTGACTAATCAACAGGTACATATGCTATATCTCATAACTAATTACCAGGTAGATATGCTCTATATCTAATGTGTCTCACTCTGTCTAATGCTGTATTTATTGCAGTTATTGCCGTCGCTTTTGCGCGTATAGGAGTAAATAAATTTGGATTTCATGCCTGTTTAATTTTCTAATTTATTAATTTCTTTAACCTTTTGTTTTGTCGAGATGTTAAGAATATGTAATTCGCATATTTAATGTATGCTTTTGTTGTGGTTGTAGATATATATATATATATATATATATATATATATATATATATATATATATATATATATATATATATATATCGTCCAATCATTATGTAGAGACGGACGTTGAAGTCTAATAAAAACTTACTACTATGCAAAGTTAATTTTCAGTGCATCGCATGTCACCTAAAATTTTATGTCTCCTTGAAAAAATAAGTTAAAATAGGCTGTGTGAAGGGGATGATATCGATAAAGTTTGCTCCTTAGAATGAAACAGTCAGAGCATAAATTCCTAGTTTGTGAGTAATGCTATGTTATTGGATGCCAATTCATAATAATACACTCGAAGTGTGACATTCTCTACTGCAATGAACGTGTTTTTTAATCGTTTGTGAAAAATTAAGCAAAGTTCCAGAAGCGGAACATAGAGATATAAATACTTTAAGCGCTTCTGTAATAATTTGAAGCAAGTAAAGATTAATAGATCTAAATATGAAGCAAAAATATGTGAATCAAAAAGATTTAACGTCTGTTTTCATGTCATAGGATGATATAAGGGACCGATTCGACTAAGACTTTTCTTAGATGCGACTTTCTAGTTAACTCTGCTACAATAAAGGGAACAAAAATATATCTGCGATATAGCGATATTATAAAATTATATATCAGTGTCGCAGTTAACATAGTATTTCTGAGGCAGTGGTAACGCTGAGGACTGGAGTATTTCTGAGGCAGTGGTAACGCTGAGGATTATCGCTGGACGTGCCGTTGGGTAGATACTAGGTTCCTGTTTTATTAAGTGTCCCTTTATTGTGCTTTTCTCTGCTCAACCTAAATTCTTCTATATAATCATATTTTTGATAATCTATTGAAGTCATTCTGTGGATGCTGATAAAGGTTGACTCTTTATAGTTGTGTGTGAATATTCCGTACGAAAATTGTTGTTTATCTCTATGTGTATATATAGTCTATATATATATATATATATATATATATATATATATATATATATATATATATATATATATATATATAGATTATAGCGATATATATATATATATATATATATATATATATACGAAATTTTTTAAATTATTGTAGTTAAGTATATGCCTGCATATTTAACATTATTTGCTCGCTGTTGCCTGAAATGTTTTCGATGTTTTGCCCGTACTTTGCTGTTACTGTTGTTTATATTTGTATATTCTACTCTTAAGTTTAAGATATAAAAGTCAATTCGGATAATAAAATTTGGTAATTTCAATGTATACCAATACAACGAGAGTTTTTGACTACTCTATTACCTCTCTTTCTCACTCTTACTCTCTCCTCTCTCTCTCTCTCTCTCTCTGTCTCTCTCTCTCTCTCTCTCTCTCTCTGTCTGTCTCTCATACAGCACTCTCTCTTTTTCTCTCATCATCTCTCTCTCTCACCTCTCTCTCTCTCTCTCTCTCTCTCTCTTTCACTCTCTCACCTCTCTGTCTTAATTTCTCTATCTGTCTGTCTCTCTCTCTCTCTCTCTCTCACTATCTTTTATCTCTCTCTCACTCACATCTCATAACTTCTGTAACTTACAGCTAAGCTCAAGCGCCTCACAGAAGACACCGGGCTGTTATGTAATCGAGTCTGTAGTCTCGAGGTATCGGCGCCAAGAATATTCCTATAACTGTCACGCCCACGTCTGGGCCATTGTGCCCACGACTGAGCCATGCCCTGAGGCGGGCTAGGACAATTGGGCAATTGAATGCCCAGCCCTAACATAGTACAATGCAGTAAGAGTGCATTAGTAGCGGAGATATGTAGGATTTGCTGAGAGAAGGTACAATAAAAATGCCTATTGTGGTTGGAATAACACGTTGTAAAGACGACAAAATGTCATAACGTGTCACGACATATCGGACTATATGTATATCTTTATTTCGCCACAAACAACAAACATTCATTGCAAAGTGGAACCCAATCAAAATCAAAGAAATAAAATGAAATACACAATGAAAATAAAATTAAAGAAAATAAACAAAACAAATTAAACGAAAAATATGTTGTGCACATCAAACCATTCTCTACGTTATTATGAGGGAATATTCACCCTCACATATCTCTGACTATCTCTGCTGTCAGGTTTTCAGTCGAATACCCAGCTCAAGATATACATGTATATTTATCTCAGTTTGTTTCTAATTGGCGCTAAGGAGCACGCTAGCGATTAGCTACTGTAGTTAAACGTACTGGTAGGGCAATGTAGTTGCAAATGTAAGCTGTAGGCTTGAGAAAAATATGCTTTATGAGATGATTTTCAATGGTTGTCAAATGAACTGAGCTTGGTCACCTCTTTACGTAATTACAGAATTTTGTTATCATCAACATTTTATAATTTTACTTAAAGAGAAAGCAATAGCTAAAACAGTGCCGAGCCAAAATAGATCTAAAACAGTGCCGAGCCAAAACAGAGCTAAAACAATGAAGGGCCACATTTTAGGAATTCGATGAGGAAGTCTGTAAGCTGTCCTTTTAACTGCAGATTAAGATTAATGAAGATATTTCAAGTGGAGTGTTGGGAAACTTTATTCGAGAAAATACCTTAGGCAAACGAAACCTGTGCCTAACCAATTTTCATACTTATCTGCTAATAAATTATTTATTGATTTTATAACTTTTTCGTTTTCTCTTACATTAGACGACTAATTCCATCTCACCCATTCTGACCATTCTTTTGCAATCACTGCACAACGGTCCAATTCTTTCAGCGAAATGCGCGAAAAGAGCCTAAATTCTATAGCTGTTTCTACCTGTATATCCTTTTATTCTTCCGCTGATTTACACCCTCCCCCCTCTCTCCGCAGTGCCCTCCCCCCTGTTATCCTGTTGGACTGTAGAGATAGCTCGTTACATGGTCATTGACAGCGAATCGAATGAACCAGCGATAGCTTGCTAGGAGCTGTGTGATATGTGTGCAATGTGGACTGCATTGAGGAATAAGTAGGTCTATTTAGCATTCTTTCAGTCCGTCTACATTTCTGAGGCCTAGTAGCCTATAGCAGTCAGAATGAAATAGGCCTATTAGTCGTCGATAAGCCGGTTGAGTTGAGAATTTAGAATAGGCCTGTGTAGCTTTTAATCCGTCACACCGCTTGTATACACCGAAACGACTAGAGATAATTCAGTTGGTCAATGTTGAGAGATACGAAGTACTGCAATTAATTAATGCAGTGTGTGTCATAGAGTGTAGAATTCCAAGTTGGGATATGAAAAGTTAAGAATTGCAGAATTGCAAATGTTTCGTTAGAGCCGATTAAGGCAGATGTGTATAACAGAAAGTGAAAACCAATTTGAGTATTGTAATTATGTCGAAAAAAATGTAGCAAGTTAGCTCGAAGACTTCAGCCTATCTCATATGGTCAATGGTTTGCTCATTACTTAGTAAGGGACGTTCTGTAGAAATAATTTGCTTTTAAGACCCTCTATTTTCATACAACAAAATATTAAGGAAATTAGGCCTAGTAGTCGACTACTATTGTTTTATTAAATATCATTTTTAGTTGAAAAAAACAATGCATTTAAGCATAATTTCGCATACATTGCAACTCTATTCTGGACTTACCATAAAGAGAGAGGGAGAGGGAGAGAGAGAGAGAGGAGAGAGAGAGAAAGAGAGAGAGAGATGTGAATCGTTTGCAGTACATCTACTTAATTGTTAAACGTCTATCATATGTCCATGGTTCTAAGGGAAATAATACAAATTATAAAATTGAGTAGAAGAAAAAAGTGGTATTTTATCTGATGATATCAAGGATAATATTAGACACACAGATAATATTCAATAATTAATATTGCAGATAGTAAAGATAATAGTAAGGAGCTTCTTTCTAGGTTGGGGATTAATCTAATCATATTGGAGACTTTTATTAGTTAAATCATCCTGTGACTGAGACTGGGCAATTTCATTCGGAGCAGCTGGAACTGCTGTTGTGGTGGAGGTAAGTCTGCTTTCAATTATACAATTATAATTGTTAATTTTGGAAAGATTTATCCTAAGCACGTGTGCCTCAATTTCATTCTAATTATTATTATTTCTTGACCCCTGAAAAATAGAAAACGGTTAGCTGAGAGTATTGTAAAGGGCGACTAAACAAAAGCTGAGGTAGTCAAAGAGAAACGACCTCTTTCATCTACTATTATGTGGCGGTACTGCATTTCAGTCAATTAAATTATATATTCGTCAATTTTGAAAGAAATTGCGAATATTATCAGATCCCGAACTTTGGGTCTTCCTCTCTTAGTGCATTGCCTACTGGCAGGTCCATGGTATATAACGTCTCCACTCTTCTCTGTCTTCGGCTTTCCTCATCATATCAACGTTGGTTCTATCGGTGTCTTTTTCACAAACTATACAGTATTATGCTAACAATTTTGATTTAACTTTGATTGTTACTGAATGGGGATAGTCTGTTCATACTTAAACCATATTGCTTTTTTAAGATCCAATCTCACGTGGACATAAAGAGGAAAACGGAAGATAGAGATGAGTGGAGGCTTTATATACCATGGACCTGCCAGTAGGTAGGCAGTGCACTAATAGAAATTGTTTTTTAAATTTCAAGAATTTTTTTAATTATTAGAAAATTATTCTATTTGGCCATTATTTGACCGTGTAGACGCAAAACTAAAGTTATATAAAAGATTTTGTAGACTCAGTAAGCTGATTGATTAACTTGTTAACTGATGTTCTGCTCTTTACGTATCGTTAAATCACACTCTGAGTTGCAGTATGTTATATTAATGAGTGCATTTTCAAATATTAAAACACCCAAATAACATGACGTTGTGTTTCTATAAACTTAAGGCATTCCCACGATATATCATATATGAATTTTTGACGGGCAGACTGTCATGTGATACACATAACTGCAGTTAATCCAATCTGTGTGACGGTAGCTCGAGTGCGTCGAGTCGTCTTAAAGAGAAGCGTTGAGCTTCTGAACCTTGACGTTAAACACGCTACAACTCACTCTATCAAGTGAAAACTCAATCAGTTGAATGTCTCAATTGCTCTGTTTGTAAGCGCGTTAGGTAATGGCATGAAGTTAACACTGCTTACCGTCGTGTTGTGCTCGGGTGTGGTTGGACCACTGCAGAATAGGGCAACCGCAAACAATCTGCCTCGTGTACATAAGAGGCGACTAAAGGGAGGAGCTGAGGATGGCAAGAGGTGACCCACCTCACTATGAAATATTTTCCCCAGGATTAAATGGTACTTAATCCACCTAACTGAGAAAGGAAACGGGAAACCACCTCAGAAGCCATATTTTTCCCAAGCTATAGTCTACATAAGGTATGAATAAGGCATAGACTTTGTGAAGGGATTAACTTGCTGATTTAAGGAGTGCTCTTATTGAGCGAGAAAACAGACTTTGAGTATGAATATGTACCTTGAACCTGCCATTTGGAGTGCACTGAAGAGACCGTCGTGTTAATGAGGCTATTTAACGGCTGAAGTTATTTATTTATTTGAGAGTATTTCGCAAAGGCCTCAGAATATCACATTTTGTTATAACTTATATTGGAACTTAAGGGCAATTGTATAGAATTGTAACCTATGTTCTAATTTGCATTTTGTGTACTTTTAGAACAGAAGATAAAATAATTGCTGAAAAATATGTAAAATTGTAACTAGAGAGAGAGTGGGATCTTTTAAATCCGAACATAAAGCGGCATATATTGAAAACTATATTTTGAAGTAAAATAAATAGAATATAGATCGCATAAATTTATAATCTAAAACCAAGTATAAAATAAAATGAACACAATATGAATCGCATAATTTCACAGTGTTACTTATAACTGTATTATTATTAAAAAAATAACAGCACTAAAAACACATTATAAAACTTTTATATGAAAACTATATTATATAAATTGACTATAGGTCTAATATAAAGCATCTACATGTAATAAATTTCTATTGTTAAAACTATATTACGTGCATAATATGAAATAGATGCAATATGGTTCATATTATAAAGTTCTAACAGCAAAACAATATTTTAATATAAAATAACTATAAGAAATATCATATCATAAATTTATAATACTGAAATTACATGTATAATATATATGTTATAATACATATGGTGAAAATTGTATTGGCCTCTCAACGATAGTTTGCTTCGTCGCCTCTTAAAAAGTACGGCCCATAGATTTAGGAATAATACAGTGATAATAAGAATTCTTTGGTTCATCCTGTCAACAGTGGCAATTGAATTTCTCATAAAAGTGTGACGATTCATTGTCAAGGTTGAACAATATAGCCAACAGGAAATCAGTAAACAGACACTAGAAGGTGAAGGCCGGACGCAGTTTGTTGCCACACAAATGCTGTTTTTCGATCCCAGCAGTTTGATATTAAAAGCACAAAATAATTGTTTTCAGTATGTTTCTTTTTAGAAGATAGGAAATGGTAAAATGCTTCGTAGCCGTAATTATCAGCTTCTATGGGGTAAATATCAATATAAATGTCAATTTAAGGAGCATTTTGTAATTTTTCCTGTATTTATCATTGTGTTCAATGCTTTGTTTATCAACAAACGACTATCGGTCGTAGTGTCGTGTAACGTAATGACTTTAATGGTTTCAAAGTTAATTCTTTAATGTCCCATTAGCAGTGTTGCACTTAACTTCTTACATATTTCTTTTTGTTTGATTAACGCTATTAATGCAGCTTCCTTTGTTGCCTCTATACGCTATATAGACAACAAGTTCTACAAGCTCTTGAAAAGTTCTACATGTCTTGAGCGGCAATGCGTTATTCTACTTACTGTACATTTTAAAATTAATTTTGCAGTTCTAGCAAAAGTGTTGTTCTTACATCTTTCAATTCGATCAACTCTATTATTGCAGCTTCTATTGTTGTCATGTGTGCCATTGATACAGGGTTCTTTTGTGATCTAGTTAGACTATTGATATGAAAGAATTGTTAACAGTTTCCATTAAAGCCTTTATCAGATAAATCTTTCAAAGGTTTCTTCGAATACAGACCATCCAATTCCAGCTGACCAAAATTGTAGCATTGTGCTCTTATATTTGCCGGTCTTTCTAACTCTCTCTCTCTCTCTCTCTCTCTTTCTCTCTTTCTCTATCTCTCTCTCTCTCTCTCTCTCTCTCTCTCTCTCTCTCTCTCTCTCTCTCTCTCTCTCTCTCTCTCTCTCTCTAATAGTCCTTCGCTTTCCCCCTCTCTCTCTTTGTTTCTTTGTCTCTGTCTCTCTCTCTCTTTCTCTCCCTCTCTAAGAGTTTTTCTCTTTCTCTCTCCCTCTCTCTCTCTCTCTCTCTCTTTCTTTCTCTTGTTAATTCTCCCCTCACAGAGGAACCTCCTGATCTTTCGTCTGTTTGAAATTCTCTCTCCATTTCATTTTCCTCATCTCTTGGGTTCGTCTTAATATCTGTCTCCTTTCCGTAGTAATGTTCTCGTCAGTTTTGTCTCTTTTTCTTTTATTCTCTCTATTTCTCTTTATGTCATTACGCTTAATTATCACGTTCACTTTCTCTCTCTCTCTCCCTCTCTCTCTCTCTCTCTTTCTCTCTCGCTCGCTCACACACACATACACACTCTCTCTTTCTCTCTCTCTTTTTCTCTCAATCTTACTCTACCTATTTCCTTATCATATTTTATATTCTGTCATTCAGACGGCAGAAAACAACTGCCTATTGCATAACGCATTGCAGGTTTGTGGTATAGAGGATGGATACACTTTCTTGTAAGACTACTTATATCTGCTTCAGATCTTTCTAAAAAAATGTGGGTTTAACTTCAAGGTCAGAAGCCCGAAGGGCTTCCCTCCAAGACCTCATGTCTATCGGTTTCCCTGAAAAGTGAACGTCCGAGATTTTATTCTCTGATCAGCTCTACCGGAAATTGATCTCAGGTCCTTAGGAACGGCCTTGTAAAACTTCTTGCCGTTATCTAACGCCCTTATACACTGAGCCATTGAGACATTCAGACTTTCACCAGATCGTTCTTATTCAGTTTTCTTTTATGCGTCATCACAGAGCATTCTTCTTATTCTTTGCGTATTTCCTTTTGGTACTCATTCAACCAGTGTTTATAAATTTCATCAGCAGTGGGCAAAACAAGCCAAACCACTGTCGAACTTTAAAAAAATTACTATCTATCAGTCACAGGGCTGTTTACTGGAATTTACTCTGAGTGCTGTAAACTTCAGATTAAAACTTGCGATAAAGTCGAGAATAATTATTTAAAAGTTACTACCCGTTTTTAACATTCTCGGAAAACTATGAATTAAATATACTAATAAATTGTAAACTAATATTTTCGCCATGTGTCTCATCGATTGAAGTGAATTTCACTGAAGAATAGTGACGAGGAGTGATGGCCATTCTTTTGAAGGCACAGCTGTGACGAGAGTGTGAATAGGCCTAAATATCCTGCTTGTGTACTTTGGCTGAGTTTTGGCTCCACTTAAAGAGACTCCAATTATAGTAGCCTGCTAACAGGCGAGAGCTCGAGAGCATGGATGTTATATTCACTTGTGAGGTAGCCAGGATGTTATATTCACTTTTGAGGTAGCCAGGATGTTATATTCACTTGTGAGGTAGCCAGGATATTCTCTTAATACAGTGGCGAAAGTGGGAATCGAGATCTAGGGGAACGGTCAGAATTTTTAAGGTCACCTGTAATGTATTTACAGATCTCCTGCTATCTAATATAGGCTCCTAGCAGTGGAACGCACCTCAGAAAAAAAGAGTGCTAGGAAACACAGTTCTCCTGCATCCCCAACACTTTAGAAACTTCTTATTATTAATTAGGTAGCGAGGATGTTATATTCACTTAGTGAGGTAACAACTATGTTATATTCCCTTTTAATTAAGTATCGACTATGTTATATTAGTGAGGTAGCTAGGATGCTAAATTCGATTATTAGTGTGAGGTAGCTAGGATGTTATATTCACTTAGTGAGGTAGCGAGGATGTTATATTAATCTGATGGCGATAATCTCTGAATTGGTGGGGCTTGAAAATCATTCATTAATCAATCACTAATCAATAGATTACATAGGTTACATAGCAGTAATCATTCATTAATCAATCACTTATCAATAGGTTACATTGCACTAATCATTAATTAATCAATCAATAATCAATAGGTTGCATTGCACTAATCATTCATTAATCAACCAGTAATAAATAAGTTACATACAATCACCTCATCAGGAATGAATCTAACACTTCTGTACACCTACTCTCAGATAAATCAGGCACATCCCGGGTACCAACTAAAAAATGTTAAAGAAAGTTCAAAATCTACTCTAAACTGTGCTACTGAAAGAATATGCTGAGAAACACTCACGAAATTCTACGAGAAATAGGATTCTTTCCAAGTATCCAACCGTATCTATACCATATCCGGATGCAATCATGTGTTGAAGACTTGCTGCTACTCCATGATGCTAAATTAGTAGTATCCGTATGAAGATGAGTCATAGCGAGAAGTGTTTGGACTCCTTCAATCAAGAGCTGCTTCATAGGAACCCTCTGGATTTCCTCTTTTCTTATTTAGTAATGGTCATAGTGAAATGGGACTCGTGGATTTGGGCCTCTTTGTTTGGAAACGTAAATCTACTTTAAATAAAGTTGGTTTTCGAATTGCAAAAAGCATAGTCCTGGTAAAGATCGAGCCCAATCTTACAAATTATCGTCCCATCAAACGTTAGAAATTAAAATATTAAAAACGGGTAATATCTTACTTCTTTTACTCCATCTGAGCTGACGAAATGTTAATTCTATTATTTCTTCAGCTCAAATAAAGTCAAATAGAAAGTGTCTTCATTTTTTAAATCCCCAAATCGCCGACTTTGGCAATTAAACTTCCTACCTACCAGCTTTACTTGCCCATTACCTAATAACTTAACTCATTTTTATATCTACACACCTGCTGTCTAAATAGCAGTCTATCTGCTAACGGTATCAGTCTACCCACTGGGAAACTACTTTTAAATTCTCATTATTGTTGAGTGTATGGATACCCTAGAATAGAGTACTAAAGCGTAGAATACCTTAGCCCAGAGTACTCTATACTAGAATACCCTAGAGTAGAATACCCTAGAATAGAATACTAAAGCGTAGAATACCTTAGCCCACAGTACCCTATACTATAGTACCCTAGACTAGAATACCCTAGACTAGAATACCCTATATAGACTAGAATACCTTAGCCCAGAATACCTATATAAACTAGAATACCTTAGCCCAGAAAACACTAGACTAGAATACCTTAGACCAGAATACCCTAGACTAGAATACCCTAGAGTAGAATACCCTATATAGACTAGAATACCTTAGCCCAGAATACCTATATAAACTATAATACCTTAGTCCAGAATACCCTAGACTAAAATACCCTAGACTAGAATACCCTAAACTAGAATACCCTAGACTAGAATACCCTAGCCTAGAATACCCTAGACTAGAATACTCTAAACTAGAATATCCAAGCCTAGAATATCAGAAATACCAGAAATATCCTAAACTAGAATACCCATGACTAAAATACCCTAGACTAGAATACCCTAGCCTATAGAATACCCTAGAGTAGAATACCCTAGACTAGAATACCCAAGACTAGAATACCCTACACTAGAATACCTTAGCCTATAGAATACACCATACACTAGCTCCTTCACTAATCTTAGCAACACCTAAAACTTTGGCTAAATTTCAGAAATACCCTAAATATAGTTCATTTTCATCCAGTCACTGCCAGAGACTCCAATTGACGGAAATAACTTTAACGTTTCGCCTAAAAGTGGTTCTTTTTAAGAGTTTATTTCAGTCCATTATTCTGACTGGCTGCTAGTTTCGCTATATTTGAACGTTTAGTCTACGGTTTAAGGTTTACCTAATTGAGGCTGAATCAATGCCTTAACCTTCACCGCCTAATGTCAGATATAAGATAAACAATTCATTGTACCTCCCAGCGATGAATTATTTGGAATAATTGTCTTGTTTAACCGTTCAATCATCTCATTAGTAATGCAGTAAATAGTTCTGCAGAAGCTTGAGTCATTGCTGCGATTCTTGTGATAAAATGAAACAGAGAGAAATTAAAATTAATCTAAACATACGATTCTGCTTAATTCTACTCTATAGTATGTAATATTAATCAGACTATTCTGTGTCCGGGACATTGAAGAGTAGACCAAACGTTAACTGTTAAACTCTCTCTCTCTCTCTCTCTCTCTCTCTCTCTCTCTCTCTTAGTGCACTGCCTATTGGCAGGTCCGTGGCATATGGCTCCTCCTAATATTTCTCTCCTCTGTCTTTCTCTGCGTATCAACATACAAATTAGTTATCAAATCATCCAGCATTCCAAATCCAGGCATATTGGCAATTACATATTAAGTAACGAATTAATAATTAATTAATTATATAGTTTAGATTTATATTGAATTCTTATTCTTGTGAACTTCTCAGAATGGATTGCTAGAAATCATCGGCACCTGGCAGCCGATCATAAATCTAATTAAACTAATCTAATTACTCATCGGCACCTGGCAGCCGATCATAAATCTAATTAAACTAATCTAATTAATCATCGGCACCCGGCAGCCAATCATAAATCTAATTAAACTAATCTAATTACTCATCGGCACCTGGCAGCCAATCATAAATCTACTTAAACTAATCTTATTAATCATCGGCACCTGGCAGCCAATCATAAATCTAATTAAACTTATCTTATTAATCATCGGCACCTGGCAGCCAATCATAAATCTAATTAAACTTATCTTATTAATCATCGGCACCTGGCAGCCAATCATAAATCTAATTAAACTAATCTAATTACTCATATTAAATCTTTAATTTAAACGTCGTAAATTCTTGTCATCGCTTTATATTCGTAGCGCAAGATGACCCAATTAAGTCACATTATTCTGTTGAATAATGATTTTCATTTGGAATTTAGGTCAGATAAATATGATACTGGACCGATTGTAAGGATTTAACAGTAATACAATGACATTTTATGCTGGGAACCAATACAATTGAGCTGTTGATTGGATGGATAGCATCCAAGTGGCGTTAATGAGAACTCACAAAGAATTTGACTAGGACCTGGATGACAATATTGTTCACTCGTAATTTATTGCGACTTTCGCAGATTTGAAAACATGTGTGAAATATAATCAAATATTATTGTCAATTGATACATGTTTGAAATATTGTTGATACAAGTGTGAATTATTGTTAAAAGAAGTGTAAAATATTGTTTAAACATGTGTGAAATATTGTTGAAACGTTTGTGAAATATTTTTGAAACACGTGACATTTTTGTCAAGAATGACAATAGCGGAAGTGAAATATAAAAGAAAATAACAGAAATAATAATAATTAATATAACTCGATGTCACGTAAAGTTATTGCTTCTTCAACTTGTGTACTGTACGCTACTAGGCTATGTATATATAGGCAACAGGGCCAAGGTATAGCCTTGTAGGCCTATAGAAACATGTTAGCTAACAAATCATAATGTATGGAAATAAATGCGGAAAGCCGCTAAGCGGCAGAGATTGGCCTGAATTAATAGTGTTTTTAATTGTTTGCGGTTATAGAGTCGTAAAGTTGTGGCATGTTGTTCTAGTTAAATCATTCATAAACTGACATTCTTCTACTTGTGCTGTATGGCTTTGATTCTAATAGAAATATTAAAATTCTATACGGCTTTGATTATACTATATATATATATATATATATATATATATATATATATATATATATATATATATATATTCTATATATTTTAATATATGATTAATATATTTTTTCTCAATGCTCCTTTGGACTGGTTGTCATGAGGTTGGATGATTTTGCACCATTTTGGAACCCATTTGTTTTTGAAGCTTTGTTCATCACGTAGGATTTGGCTCAACATTGCTGGTTGTTATCATTAAGGACAATAGATTCAAACAACCCGGACACAACACGGGGAGCTATCGTCTTAACACATACATTGCAAATTGACAGATATTTATGAGTAAAACAACAGCATACAGTTTATTTTTTATCAGTTGTGTAGTTTACTTTATACCCAGGATCAAAGCATAGGTCACTATAGAGCGTCTGACAATAGATCCTATCATGAAATCTAATAATTCAAAATGTAATAATTCATAGTCACTAGCCAGCCTCTATGGAAATAGAACACTTTCACTATTGACTGGCCGAATCCACTTGATTCACTCAACTAGATTCATCACGTGATTTTGAGGAACCGACAGGAAATGGATGCTGCTACTATTTCCGGTTAATATGAAACGGTGTGGAGTGATGCATGTATTTGGAGTGTTGTATTCCATCCATCACTCCGCGGGAATCTATGTTTCCACATGATATGATGTGGATTGACTGATAGATTGTGGTTAACCATGAAATATGACTAATCGTTCGATATTCTTTCTACGTGGTGCAACTTCTTATAGAGATAATGATTTTTGGTTAACTGTTGAATAATCATAAATGCAATTCAGTCAACAGAGCTTTAAATGGCGTTTAAAACTATTCATCATTGTGTAGCTTATGGGTTCTAAATCAATAGCTATCAACCTCTGGACACTGTGGGAGACTAAATTTCATGTTTTACTGGACAGATTTAGAAAATATTAGGCTTCGTGGCTGGATCACATTCTTCCCCACCCAAATCAAATGCTAATTTAACTACGTTATTACTTATAAGTTAGATGGCAGAGAATCAAATATGTTATATTTATTCTATTTCTCTGGAGAATATCTTCTTAGCCGCTTCTTTATGCGGATTTTTTTCTGATTCTGGCGTATTTTGTGTCATTCAAGCCCGGCCAGTGAGCTCTCTACATACTCTACCTACATACTCTACCTACATACTCTACCTAGATACTCTACCTACATTGAGGTGGTATACTACCTTGTTGAGGTGGTAGAATGATTAGCACGTAGCATCGGCGCAAGCTGCTTGAGCTACTGAAGCATCTTATCAAACTGCTCTAACTACTGAAGCAGCAACAAAAGCTGCTATTGTAAGCTTTGCTCAGAAGAATTTTATCTCAGAAGCTCCAACACTAGCTGTTGTTGTCTGTGAAGCAACAAGGCAAGCAGGCACAACTAAGAATCAGAATCAGCCCAGGAAATCGCTCCAGCTGTGACAGCAAAACGGATTCAATGGTTCCATGATTTAAGCAAAGCAAACTGAAAAAAATGTCCAAGAGTTGACCGAGGAAAAACTTAAAGCTGGTCAATCGATCATTGGTCTCCAGGCTTCTTGAAAGAAAGCTGCCAGTCAGGCAGATTTGACCATGGGCGGAGTTCGTCATGCCACCGTTTCTCCTGCTTATGACTTGATCGCAGCTGAATCAGCCACCCTGAGTCTCCAGATGAGTAGCAACCAGAGCGCCAGCCAGTCCGGTATGAGCAGGAGGTTCGTTCGTCGCATTGCTGACATCAAAGCAGGATAGATGGTTCAAGCTAGCCATTGAGCCATCGATGGTTCCAGTTAGCCAGGGGCCCAGAGAGTCATTGGTCTCTAAGCCAGTCAAACCGGGACTGCCAATACGTGTGGAGTTAACACTACATTTTTTGTTAAAATGTAGTAAATAAATAGTTAATTTGTTTGAAATCTTGTCAGTACTAAGTAAATATTATTAACGTAAAAGCATTTCAATTATACTTTTGAGACTTATCAATTTAATATACGCTACTACTAACAGCATCATCTCCTCTTCCCTTTAATCCCAGTTTAACTAGGGTCAGGATATGGTTGGATCTTCTTCACTCCTCTTTGTCTCATCTCATCAAAATCTCTTCCATTCATGTTAGAAAATATACGCTGCTACTAACAAGCTGGAATTAAAGAAGAAGCAGTAAATTTCTGGCACACGCTTCAAGTAGGTTGTACATGTAAAGTGAAGCCATTGCGGCTTTCAAATACTCGATGGTTATTCTACACACAAGAGATCGTGTCGACAATTGAACTCCGGACTCTTACTTAGCGGCGGAGCACTTAAACGATTAATTTAACAAAATGACATGGCTACGCGCTATAATAGAGGTCAAGTAACCCCACAGATTAATTATAAAGCATTTCATATAAACATTGAGAGTTCAAGATGAGAAAATTGAGAATACTTAAGACTTAGGCAGAGTTTTGTACTTTGGTAACTTCAACTAGATATTAAAAATTAGGCTTTGGTGTAAGTGGTATTTGATTACTTGCCGCTTTGAGACCAACATTGACCTACATCTCTTGAAGGTGTGTTAATGAAATGGGTGAGTTGATTAGAAGATAATCCGATGAATTCTATGCACTTCTAGTCTAGTGATAACTATGCGAGGGGGGGGGGGGGGCACTAATATTTCCGTTAATATCTTGTGCAAATATTCAATAAACTAATCATGGTCATGATGACAAACATTTGTGGGATGAAATGATGGAAACGTCAAGGCTAAATGTAGCGTCGATATTTTTGCCGTATGTTTACTGCCGGAGATGATCAGCCCGAGATTTTGAAACCAAGGTCCCGTGTTTATAATCAAGTGAGCTTATAATCAGGAGCAAGCACGCTATCAATTAGGCCACCGCACGGAACATTGGAGTATGGAACACCAATAGCTCCGAGACCAATTAAAATCACCCATGATTGATTGAACGCTGAATCAATTGATCGATTAATTAATTAATTAATTAATTGATGTTACTGATTTATAGTAAAATGCGAATGAGCGTAATGGGTTATACTGACGGATTCGCATTATGGTGGTAGTAATGAAGAAGCCCATTAGGTAGCTAAGAATTTGACGTCTTTAAATAGAAAAGATTGAAGTTAATTTCGGGTGATTTGATATAAAAGTATTTAGTTGTTAATATTAACTGATAGCATTAACTGATACTGTGCTAACTGATAAAAAAATAGCTAAAATATATCAAAAATAGTTGATAGCGCAGACTGATGTCAAATAATTAATAGCAGCATATGAAGAAAACAACGACTTTGCAAACAAACCTCTTAAGTGAATCTCGTTCTCATGGTCTTGTTAGCCTTAGTCATAATCTTAGGCTATAACAAGAGTCCAAGTCCAATATCCGATCATTAAAAGTGAAAATGAGTCAGCGTATTATTTCATCCTCTACGCACTTATCTCCTACGAATGGTTTCTGTTCAGTGCCTCTTTCGCGTTTCCTTTGATTGAAATCCAGCTTTTGAATCACGTGATCTTTGCTGAGTTCTTTGGTCAGTCAGACCATATATTCTCTCTGTATAGGGGCTGTGTAGGATGTGTCCTAATAAGTATTATATATTATATATGTATATATATATATATGTATATATATATATATATATATATATATATATATTCGTATACATATATATATATATTATTCATATATATATATGTATATATGTATAATGCTAATGCTATTCGTACATCATATATGTATATGTATATGTATATGTATATGTATATGTATATGTATATATATATATATATATATATATATATATATATATATATATATAGAGAGAGAGAGAGAGAGAGAGAGAGAGAGTTTTGCCAAATGGTAGGTCCAATCTGGGCTAATCCCGGCACTGACGAGATTCATTCGGTTTAACGAGTAGGATTTTTAGTCTTAAGCCTTCAATTAAGATGATCGCACAGAGAATAACTTAATTGAATCAAGTTAAAGGATAAATGAGGTTGTTTGACAAGTATCACTGGATCCTTGTCTTCACGTGTAAGTTCATCGCTGAAAGAGAATATTTCTTTTATCGAAGCTGTTAAATTGATGCTTGTTCTGAAAATGGGCGTCAACGAAGTTTAAGAAGATTGTCGTTTTATTGAATGCGATTAATAAAGCAATCACTGTCGAAAGACAATCAGCATGAGATGGGTTACAGCTTATTTCACTTGCATTCCTGTGTAGCTATTTGAACATGCAATCCATATGTCCTTCTATCAATTCAATAGCATGCTAACATGTGATTACTTAGTAGCATGCTAGCATGTGATTACTTAGTAGCATGCTAACATGTGATCAGTTAGATGGATCTAAGGCAAATACATTGGAACATAATAAGCTATCTCCTTAACTGAATGCAGCTTTGATTAATCCAATGACCGTGTAAAGACATATCTTTGGCAGGTACATTGTTTCTTTTCGTTTGTGCATATAATAAAAAATTTTGTTTAAAAAGTTACGAGCAGCATTTAAGTTAAACACAAATGTAACTTCAAAAGATTAACTCGGCTCAAGCGAAGTTTAGGCTGTTAAACCTTTACTGTTAAATTTCCCAGACCCAACGTGGAATACACACCTAACACATCTAATTATTTCTATAATTTTTACTTGTTGGACTTGGTGTATCTGCCACCTTTAGATTATTATTAATACTTTTTATTTAAAAGAACTAGAACGGGTGTAGTAATGGATGTCGTACTTGATGTTTTTCGTTCTTTTAATATATATATATATATATATATATATATATATATATACTGTATATATACTATATATATATATATTTAAGAACGTCTATATAATAATATATATATATATATTATATAGACGTTCTTAAATATATATATATATATATATATATATATATATATATATATATATATATATGTATATAGTATATATACAGTATATATATATATATACATATATATATATATATATATATATATATATATATATATATATATCATTAAAAGACCCCCATACATGTTTCGTGCAAAATCTCTGCAGGGGAGGCTGCCCATATGAAGGAGATATCGTTATTATTTCGTCACCACTCGATGGAATCAACATGAAATTGACTGAATTTGTAACTTTAAGTCAGTTGAGCACATCATCATCATCTTCCATTGAATCCCAGTTTAACTACGGTCGAGTTTAGAAAATATTATGTTAGGGTCTAAGGGGGGAAGGTCTATTAAAAGAGGTCATAGAAGGTAGAATGGAAGGAAAAAGAGGCAGGGGCAGGCCGATATTAGGTTTGTTAGATGATTTAAAGACCCACTCATATATGGAAATGAAGAGGAAGACGGAAGACAGAGAAGAGTGGAGGCGATATATAGCATGGACCTGCCAGTAGACAGTGCACTAAGAGAGAGAGAGAGAGAGAGAGAGAGAGAGAGATTAGGGTCTTAGTCAGTTGATCAAGATATATAAAATATACACAGACATATAGAATGTGTACGAACATATAAAGGTGCAAAAGTATCTAAAACTTTGACCTATTTAGATTTTATCTGTTCAAAATCAGATTCGGCTCTGCAGAATTAACAAGGTTCGCATTCCACGGTGGTGAGAGTTGCTGGAAAATCCTTTATTCAGAATGAAATTGCTTCTTTCATGGAAAAGTTTTGGTCAAAGACATTTTCCGGCTAATTTATGACACTTCTCGCTCAAGCTGACTAGTTTTGACTAGGTCATTCCAGCTAACCACTCTATTTAGTATTTAGAATGCGAAATTCTTCAAAATACGCAAAACATACATTCTTATTCCGTTAGATTCGTTAGAAAAGTGTTAAGTGTTTGCTATTTCAGTTTCATTTTCCTTTAAGGCACTCTTATGTGGTTAGGTTAGATAAAAGTTAATTTTGTAGACCGTATTGTCATTGTTGGTACATTTCATTATCAAAATTTGTTAATTTTAAATCTGTTACCTAATTTTGAAGCTCTCACTCAAATTCTTAATTTAAAACCCCTAAACTACAGCATAGGCGCCAATTATATATTTACAAAACCATCTAAAATTTTCATGCGCACAGTGAAAAACTACAAAGAGTTAATAGTTTCACTTTTAATAAAGCGTCATTATATACTCGATTTATAGAAAATTTATTCAATATAATGGAAATATAATTTAAAACACAGGTCAACAATGTTAAAGTCAAAAACAATATCATCATTTCGTATATTTATATTCCTTATACGACATCGTCAATGTTTTTACGATTGGGTATTTAATAGAATTACGTTCAAATTTAAAATAATAGAAAATACGTTTTAGAACTAGATTTAAAATAAATTTTAATTTATTTCTGATGTCACTTTGGTGAAAAAATCATGAAAGGTAAAGAAATGTATTATGATTAATATCCATTTCGTCGACCCTAGTAGATGTTATGGATGAAGCTGATGAAATTCAATATCGCAGGATTTAGATTTATATCTTATTGTAGATATTCTAATTTGAGATTTTAAACATGAACAATATCGCTTCATCTAGTTTATGGAGTAACTTGTATAATTATGAAAAATGATTATGTGAAAAGAATCAGTAGGCCTACTATATAGAGAATGGCCTATAAAACCTGTAAAGTTACTGGATTATTTTTGCAATATGAATCTAGCCGTTACATTATTCATAATTGATCTCGATATTTTCAATCAATTTGACACTTTATGACCTGAATAGTATAGCATTCATTAAAAACACCCTTACATTGATGATCTACTGGTAAATTAAGGTATTGTAGAATTTAGATTTTGGTAGAATTTGTGGGTAAAAAATAGTACAAATATAAATATCAGTCAAATCTCTGTTGAACCCCTTAGCTTATATTTACAACCCTATCGTACACCAGAGCCTATATTTAAAACTCTATCGCTTACCCTAGCTTATAAAGCATTAATATATTTATAATTCTATCATAAAATAAACGCTAGCAAAAATATCATCATAAACGCTAGCGTATGTTTGTAACTCAACATTAAAGTGACTTTTCATGTCGATGAAATCTGCCTTATTACTTTCTCTCAACAAGTATCTGGCACATGCTTTACTGCCTGCCTGTGAACAGACTTGCCGACATAAGATATGATAGTAAAAAACACCCATTCTTTGACGCCGTTCTTGTACATTTATCACTGCGCTATACTCAGTATCAGTTTCTATCGTTTCTATAGGGCAACGAATCCAGCTGTGCTTCAGCCAGTGCCCGCTGTCCGTGTGTATAAACATCAGAACCTAACATATGAGAACAGAATCTGATACTAATCCATGTAGGATAGTAATCCATGTAGGATGGAACTTAACAATTGAGAAGAGATATTAATCCGTGTGAGATAGAACTTAACAGTTCAGAACTTATATTGATCCATGTAGGGTAGAACTTGACAATTCAGAACATATATTAATCAGTGTGAGATTGAACTTAACAATTCAGAACATATATTAGGCCATGTACTGTAGGATAGAACTAACAATTCAGAACGGATATTAGTCCATGTATGTTAGAACTTAGCACTTCAGAACAGATATTAATCGAAGCAGGACAGAGATTTACAATTCACAGCAGATATAGGATAACTTCATACGGAGACCTTATCTTTGCATAATATATGTAGATTGTTTCTAAACCTTAGTATATATATTATCAAAGAGATATTAATTATGGTGTGTAATTTAAACTTCAAGCTTTTAAAGGTAAAACTAGAAGGCTAAAAAAGCTAAGGTCAGTCCTCACTCGAAAGCGATGTCAGTGACGGGCGAGCCTAGGACTTGAACCCGCACATACTGATCCGCGGTCGAGTATCTTACCGACTTCGCCACTGGCTCCAGCCAGTAGTTCTCTTAGTTCATTGCATGTTCTAACGTTGTTAATGTAATTCGTAAGCTCTAAATGATTAACAGTTAACATATCTGATTTTGACTATTTTGTACTTCCAATTTAGTAGTAGAAAGTTAATTGTTTCAGTTTGAACTCATAATTAATATTTAACTCGGAACTTGAATGGATTATACTTCCGGCATATACTATCATTTGAGCTTAGTTTCAAGGGATCAGGTAATCAATCTACTTTCTATACTTTGACATATTTCTCTGCTTTGTTACATAGCTACATGTATGTATTATGCTAAAATATTATTATGCTGATTTACGAAAAAAGTTTTATTTCTTTGTGACTTAAGTAAGAGCTTCATCTAATACGAAACATCGTACTCCAGATAGTAAAAGATGGTCAAGGGGTCTTTACGTAGGCAACTTTAACTTGTATATATGCGTAGTTCATCCTTTCCGTTGTTCATCTCTTCTTCTCTTTTCAATCTTGTTCGTAGTTTCATCTTTTCCATCGCTGATGTAAGTTACTCGTGACTTCAATCAATCAAGTCTTACAGAGTAAAATAGTTCAATCGTGAATGACATTTTGAGGGATCCACGTAAGGTTATCTTACCAATGCATTCACATTTAAGAAAGTCTTCTCAAAGTCAAATAAAATTAGTTTAGAAATATCGAATTATCAGTCGTTAATTTTAGACTTAAGTTGGGATAATTCGACAAGGCTACTTGTGAAAGTAAGATAGTGCTTTCTTGAATAATAATAATAATAATAATAATAATAATAATAATAATAATAATAATAATAATAAAATCGAATCGAATAATAGAATCGAATCGTTTTTATCAAACCCCAGGTTCTTTACACCGGGGTAAAAAAAAAAAAAAAAAAAAAAATAATAATAATAATAATAATAATAATAATAATAGCTACTACCACCGCTTTATCTAGTCGCTTGGAGGATGTCAAACGTACAGCATCGCGCTTGAAGTCGCTAGCCGCTCATGATGCTTTGACAATCCTTCGCTTTTCATTAAGTGCATCTAAACTTATGCACATTCTGCGCTCTAGTCCGAGTTTCTCTAATCCGCGGCTTTTAGACTACGACGAGGCTCTTAGGCTATGCTTGTGCGCCGTAATCGACGCTGATTTGTCTGATTTGCAGTGGCAGCAAGCCAGTCTACCGGTGAGCAAGGGTGGTCTTGGAATTCGTCTTGTTTCCCATATCGCGCCTTCAGCCTTCTTGGCATCAGCGATGGGAACGAGGCAGTTGCAAGACACCATCCTACATAAGTGCTCCCTTTCTGCCGATAGATCCATTGACGTTACGTTGTCAGTTTGGTCCAAAAGCCTCACCTTTAGTGCTCCACCTTCTACCTCAGTCAGTAACCAGAAATCATGGGACCCTCCTATAGTGGATCGGATTTACAACAGTCTGTTAGAATCCCAGTCCAATGCAGTAGCTGAGCACGACTTATAGCTGTATCAACCAAAAGAAGCAGCGACTGGTTTCACGCTCTCCCTCTTGCTTCTTGTGGGCTTTTTTAGACATTGAGGCGATTCGAGTAGCCGTTAGTTTCCGTTTAGGGGCGAAAACTTGCGAGCCTCACATGTGCCCCTGCGGTCATGAAGTCGACGCTTTAGGTCTCCACGGCCTCTCCTGCAAACGAAGCTCAGGTAGAATGTCTCGTCATCACAATTTAAATGACTTAATATGGCGAGCACTTTCAAGAGCAGGCATCCCTTCCTCTAAGGAACCAAGTGGGTTGTCCAGATCAGGACGGCATGACTTTAGTGCCCTGGTGCAACGGTAAATGTGCCTTATGGGACGTAACGGTCATTGACACTATGGCAAACTCCTGCCTGAATACGACTTCAGTCACAGCCGGTGGAGCTGCTGTTCATGCCGCCTCTAGAAAGTTGGATAAATACCGTGATCTGTCCTCAGGATATGAAGTTGTTCCGGTGGCCATTGAAACCATGGGCCCGATGAATCCCGAAGGAGTTGACTTTATTAATGGCATAGGCAGACTTATCACAGAGCAAACCGGCGATAAGCGAGAGACATCTTTTCTTTGGCAAGGGCTTTCCATGACTTTGCAAAGATTTCATGTAGTCTGCTTCAACAATTCTTTTAAGCCGATTGATGACCTCGAGTAGCCGGGCGGCGATTCAGCACATATTGCTTGAATCGTTTTTATCAAACCCCAGGTTCTTTACACCGGGGTAAAAAAATAAATGTAAAAAAATTAAAAATTAAAAAAATAATTTAAAAAAAATTATAATAATAATAATTTTAACGTCAGTTTCCTCATCCAGGGATGATATCAGAGACGTCCCCAAAGCACACGTCATTTCAGATCAATTCACCCAGACCAATTAATGTCATGTAATTCTCTGAATGACTGCATAGATGTCGTCATGGATGACGGTGGCTCTTTAATTATGATATTTTTGGTAGTGTTGGCAATGTAATGCCGCACGGTGTAACAATGTAAACAGACATACGTGCTCAGAACTCGTTAGTAAAAAGAATGTTGCTCTAGATATTAACACTTGAGATTTCTGCCAGGTTTCAGTGCACTAAGTTCACTGCTGCAGGCTGATAAAATCAATTGCTCACATTTCAACACAAGCGCACTCAGCTGATCAATTCTGTGTTCTGAGCGCCGATGTTATCTTCAGAGGACGAACTTAACGTTAAGCTCCTGTCGGGGGATTTTTGTATCGAAGGTCCTTATGGACATCTGATCGAGCAGATATATGAATATGTACGAATATGTATCGTATTGATATAACGGGTCAATTGAACTCTCTGTTTATTGAACAGACAGTTGTCTATAGCTCTCTCTGTCTCTGTCTCTCTCTCTCTTTCTCTCTTTCTTTTCTCTCTCTCTCACTCTCTCTCTCTCTCTCTCTCTCTCTTCAGTATCTCTTCAGTCTCTTTGTGTACTGCCTACTGGCAGATCCATTGTATAAAGCGCCTTCACTCTCCTCTGTCTTTCGTTACAGACTGCACTGTATGGTCTAGACTCTAGAGACAGTGCGGGTTGTGGATTTGATAACTATGTTATGTTGAATCCATGTTGTTACACCCTTTAGTTAAGCGTCGATCATAATGTAAAATTAGAAATTAATTAATAGATTGAGCGAGCGAATAAATTAAATACATGTTGTTGTTGACTGTTGCTAGAATATGACCGTAGTCTAAAGTTAGGTATCATTTAAATAAAGTACAAATAACTATAAAGTCGTAGTAAGCTATGTAAGTTGTAATGCTTTAAAATTCTATTTTATTTTTCAGCTACATTTTTAAAACACTTGCCATTCTTAACAGTTTTTACAATAGCGAAACGTACTTATACTGACATTTTTAGAAGCTATCTGCAATTTTGCGTTAACTGTATTAAGAGAGAGAAAGAAAATTCATATTTAAATTTAATACCTTCATTTTATAAATAGATTTAAAATATACAATATAAATCTCATAGTATTGCATTAACTAATGGAAAAGAATTCAAGAGATGAACAATTTAATGAACAGCATCTTCTGACCACAAAAAATTCAGACTAGTCGTTGTGATCGTACTAATCTTTGTGACGGTAGCTAGAGCGTGATGGCTCGACTGAAGGGAAACCTTGTGTTTCTTATTATTAACGTTATAGGCAATACAACCTTTAATTATTAAATTTTTAGAATTTTTTTAAGTTTTGTACTGAAAAAGACTTGATAGCTTACCTGCCTGCCTAGTTACTTTCTTTTATGTACTTTTTGATCTCGGTAATGTCTTAAATAAAATTCTAGTTATTCATTTTATTTAATTTAAGAATTTAATTAAGACTATAAAAAAGAATTATATTCTAGATCATTCGTAACTGTTGCTGTTGACCGCTCACAACGCAGTAAGCGCGAAGTTATGAATAATCTTCAAGACACCATTGTTGAAAATCTTAGCTGACTGAACTGATATTTGGACCCAGGTCCGATGCATAAAGTTAAGGCACAATCACACTACCGCCTTGCTAAAAACTCTTCCATCCCTCAGTACCACCACACAGCTTAGGTATGGGTATAAGATTGTTGAGGGGGAGGGAGCGATTTTATGCTGGATTTTACGTGTACAAGCTCTATTATGGGGGTGCTAGTAAACCATATGCCTATATAAACATTATTTCACGAAATTACAAAAACATTCATTTCACATCATGCAAGGAACGTGAAAATTGACATAAGGACCACAAATAAAGTCGTTACTGGAATATTTTGAATATTGTCTTTGATGACTGTAGCATTCTATTGTTGTTATTATTATCTAATTAACGTTGCGGGGGTGCAGATATTCCGCGGGGCTTCGGGACCCCTCCCCCCCCCCCCCATCAACTATAAGACATCGCCACAGTGTAAAAACTCCAGGGCGCTGCCTACACTAATTAATATAATGTAGCATGTGTCTTGAGTGTCAGAGAGAAAAGTTAAAGCTCTGCTCGCGGTCGTTAGGCGCTCGATTTATCTCTTGTTTTCAGATGTCTGTAGCGGCCCGGACGGTCTATGGCTGCAGTGTTTACGTTGGCTCGGTAGTGTGAAGATTAAATATATGTTTTGAAGTTTGATATTCTCTGCAGTATGTACGACTCACTGTGAGTTAGCAAAACTATTTCATTTCTCAATCTATTCGGTACAGGGGTGTAGTGCTTCTGCGAATTGATTAGTTTAGTTTCGAAATAACAGCGACGTTATCGATTTAATAAAAAAGTAGGAATTGAATGGTATTCTTCCGAGCCGGTAAGTCGTCTGTTTTGTCTCTGGATCAAGAGTGTCGTCTTTGGATCATTAGGCGCACTGATCGAATCCTAGGAGGTTCTGTTGTAGCTGAGGTTTTTTTATGTATAAATATGTGTTTTAGACCCGCCATTAGCCTTTAGTGGAAATAAGGTTGTAAAGGGTCATAATGTCCTAGTGATTAGGACGCTATTAAACTGCTGGTAAATGGAATATGGCATACCATGATCTCCTTGGTCCTGACAGGATATATGACACAACAGAAGAAGAATCACAGTTTGGTCCTTGATCGTAATATCGAATTAATGAGTAAGGCTGAATTTAGCGATATATCAAATCTCTTATCACTCAATTGTAATAACACATATCACTTTCTCTTATCACTTTCTACTAGCAGGGAGAAATCGGTAGATGTTTTGATCCATGAACAACTGGATCTGCTTGAACCGGAAAGGAATGTATGAAAATTGAGAAAGAACAAGTCTATGTTTATTAACTTAAAAATTGTATTTTCTTTAAAAGGAGACAAAGTGTCGAAATCAGTGAAGGCAACGGGATACTAATCTTAGAACTTCATATGTTTTCTAGCTTAAGAGTTACATTAATTATGCGACTTATGCCATACCTTAGTAACAGAAACGATTTATAGATGCACCGGTTCTTAGACCATTTCTTTGTTGTTAGCTAAATACTAACTTGGATCAGCTGGTTCTACAGCTGCTCGGTGTTGTCATGACAATAGTAGCACTCTAATTGCTGTGTGTTAGTTGTTGGACATGTAAGACTATATGGTCAGTGGAGCGAGTATATAAGGAAAGGAAATTTATTTGATTATACATTATGATTTTATACTATAAATACAATAAAATTTTTCATTAATAAATCTATACTTATTATATGAAATTTATTATAAATATAATTTTGGAATATAATTATATATTATTAATTATATTATATTTATAAGATTATTATATAACTATCATGCGTGTGCTTGTGTTAGTTACATAAACCCAAAGAAAACAAAGAATCTGTATTGTCAGTAGTAGATGCTATAGTTGACTGTGTGACTAAGCTTAAAGATTACAGTTAAGACGTTCATCCAGAGATCAAGGTAATCAAATACAGTGTTCTAAAGGTCGATTATAAAACTACTAATTAACTGATCTAAGGTATAATTTTAAGTATATGATTATAGACCCGTGTCATCTAGTGTGCTGTCCGGGCCCACTGAAGAATTAGACCAACGTCTAAACTGTATGTGTCGTAAAAGTGAGCCGAGTAATAACTGACGAAGGCAAAGGGAAACTGATACTCACAGGCCAATATTATTCTCAAGCTATAGGCTACATCAAGATGGGGGTAAGATTGTTCGAAATTAAAAATAGTGATTAATTATCATCATATCATCAGTATCATCATTATCATCATTATACTACATCATCGTTTCTTTTTGAATTCAGTTAGAAGCTTTAGCTAGGGCAGATGATAGGCCTAGTGCAAAAATTTTTATATGCAATAGCAACAATAAGTGAAAAGCCTGCGATTTGGAGCGGAACTATTTCGTCTGTTGACAATTTGAGTGCAAAAACTGTCTGGCATCGCAAAGAGTCGGGAGTATTTAGTACATCCCTAAGTGCATTTACCAGGCCCGAGACTGGATTTCTTTACATCTCCACATCAGATGTTGCCAGGGGACTAAGAGTCCGGGCTATTCGTAGATACATTGAAAATTACTATAAAATAAATATATATTATAATAATTATAATATTATATCAATCAATCAATAAGATTAACGTCCGTTCCTCGCAATAAGGCAATGTCAGGGACGTCAGATATATATATATTATTACTAATTATATATATATATATATATATATATATATATATTAATATATATAAGATATATATATCTATATATATATATATAATCTTGTAATCATTTAACTCTGGCAGTAATTATACATCTTCCAATGTGTTCTGCATATTTTCAGCGCATTTAGATTCAGGTTCATACTACTTTGTGCGTCTCGCAGCTGGTGACATTTCTGATGCTTGATATGTTATATAGCAATTAGATAAGACAAGTTAGACAGTGGTAACATCGGGTGTGCTGGGTCTAGACAGCCTGTAGTGGATCGCCTTCATTTATATAGTCCTACGCGGCTAAATTAGAGTTAGATAAGCAGATTTTATAAATCTTATTTCTAAAATCTGTGGATTGATCCGTTCCTCATTATTTTAACGCCTAATGGCATGCAAGGTATACAAAGATATTGCTATTCATCAGCATGTAAACCTTGAAAGACTTGCAGTCTTGCAGCCTTGCATTGTAAACAACATTTAGCATATGATTAGATTGTATTTGTATTTGTAGCATAATTATGGTTAGATTGTACATGTACATGTATTTGTAAACAACATTCAGCATGTGGTTAGATTGTATGTGTATTTGTAGCCCATGGTTAGATGGTATTTGTATTTGTAAACAACTTTCATCATACGGTTAGACTGCATTTGTATTTGTAAACAACTATCAGTTTATGGCTGGATTGTATTTGTTATACGCTCTTGGTCATGATATCCCTGATAACAGTCAATGTTATCATCAGCTATGTAATAACATGTTATCATCAGCTATGTTATAACATGTTATCATCAGCTATGTAATAACATGTTATCATCAGGTATGTAATAACATGTTATCATCAGCTATGTAATAACACCTTATCATCAGCTATGTAATAACACCTTATCATCAGCTATGTAATAACATGTTATCATCAGCTATGTAATAACACCTTATCATCATCTATGTTATAACATGTTATCATCAGCTATGTAATAACATGTTATCATCAGCTATGTAATAACATAGTATAATCATTAACTTTAGGATAACAAACTCTGTAATAACATGGTATCATCATCAACTCCAGGATAACAAGCAATGTAGCACGGTAACATCAGCAGCTCTCAACACAGTACTAGATTGGATTAGCTACACTGTGTTTAGTCAGATGAGTCATCCTAAAATATGTCGATTATTCTGTCTGAATATACTCCGCTCTAATGAGTGTATATGCTTGAATCGTCTAGCGCATCGGTTAAAGTGTCTCGACCACATAATACTGCGATTTCAATAATCGTCTCTGCCAAAAAGGAGTTTTTATTAACTGTGGTCTTGCAACTGATGTCCAGTTCGGAATAACTATAGCATTGCCAAAGATTCATCATAGAATTCCATAGAATTACCGTAGAATTATCATTGAAAGAGACTAAATTGATCGACAATTAGTATTTACAAGCTTTCTAAAGAACGGACCAAGGACAACTAAAGATAACTGCAGAACAATGATAGTAATGATTAGGGTCGAGATACATGTCTGCCTGCTTTGATAGATATTGTGGTAGAGAAATCTCTGGTAGGATTCTTTTGGTGGAGAAACGGGCGCTAAATATCTCGTCATAGTCTTTAAATTCTTCTTCCTTAGATTGTAATCTTAGCTTCATGTTAATATTCAATTTATTTAGAATTATAGCTTAAGTTGCAATATTCCAGAAATATCATCCGGCAGCTGACAGCTGTAGTGCTAAGTTGATTTATGAGAGGAGATAAGTTGATGCCGCGGATGGAGAGCCGTGTTTACCCACGAGGAGCTGGACTGATATTGCTCCAGGATTGCTCCTGGATATGATATTGCTCATTCCCGAGGTCATCCGTGGACGTATCAGTTTCAGGATTCGATTGCGTCTGAATGCAGAAGGCAAAATAATCAGTTTGAACTTTCCAACTACTAAAGTGTTCCGTCAAAGTTTTCCTCAACATTTGTTAAAGAGCTAAGATTAACTGACTGAATATTTAATTACTAGTTAATGTATGAAAGGCAGGTAGGTAGGTTGTTGGGTGTTTAACGTCAAGGTTCAGAAGCACAAGGCTTCTCTTCAAGTCGACTTGACACGCTCGAGCTACCGTCACAAAGATAGAGGTAACAGTAAGTTACTATGCATATAGGTTGCACTCTAAAAATAGCTGAATGAACATTTAATATGATAACTAACTGAATAGTTAATGTGTGAAAGGTTATAAAAGAGAGGTAGCAACTGATACGATAATTAATAGGGAGTTACGAATAGAAAGGGTAGATGGAGTCGGGTAATGTTATTAATATTTTGAATATCATATAATGTATATATATAATATATATATAATGTTTTATTTTAACCCCTAAAGCCATTTTTGCTACTATACTAATTGCCATCAATACTTGAGCTTTTTAGTAATAATAATTAATTAGGTAAGGATTTGTAAAGAATTTTTCTAACAATTTGATGTGAATTAAGCTTTAAAGTTCTAACATAAATTTTTCTGTACTCAAATTTTCTCTACTCTTTAATATTTAGTGCAGAAATAATCAAATTCCTGTATAGATATCAATATAAATATATAGAGTATTAGTGGTTGCATTTCCCTGCTAGATCGCTCTTAGAAGGGCCCACTAATAATGAATTCATGCTATTGGTACATAGACACCCGTACTTTATTTCATACATTATTATTTATTCTTGTAACGGTTGTAGTACAGATACATCCCTACTTCGCCTAATGACAAATACAGTAAAACAGTAATTTATTGTTACATTAATCTTTGTGACTGTAGCTTGAGTGTGTCCAGTCGTCTTGAAGAGAAGCCTTGGGCTTCTGAACCTTGACGTTAAACACACTTCAGCCTAAACTGGTACGGCTACATACACGTCTGAGTAATCTCTCTAAGATTAAACGCGCTTGTGGTTTAGACCGATCCTGACGATCTCCTGATATGATATATATTTGATATGATATGATATGATATGATATGATATGATATGATATAATCCTAATGATCTCGATATATTTTTATGGAAGGAAAAGAGTCAGAGGCAGGCCGAGATTAGGTATGTTAGATGATTTAAAGACCCTCTCATATGTGGAAACGAATAGTAAGGCGGAAGACAGAAAAGAGTGGAGGCATTTTATACCATGGACCTGCCAGTAGGTAGTGCATTAAGAGAGAGAGAGAGATCTGGATATTTTCGAGTTTTTAGCTAGAAATGAACGGTATATCGTCACTGATGGTGTCAAATTGTTTAGTCGATGGTATGCTCCTTAATGAGTGAGATAGCAGACGGCTATGTAAACACTCTATCTTCGGTTAAGATGGCTATTAAAAAGAGAGCGAGAAAGATAGAGATAGGGAGAGATAGAGAGAGAGAGAGAGGGGGGAAAATTAGATTAAAATCACCTAAAAGTTGTAAGTTTGTAGTATACTATATTGTCATGGGTTCTGGTTTAACACCATTGTTGTTGTTGTAGTTGTTGTTGTTTTAGGTATTGTTGTTGTTGTTGGTTTTGTAGAATGTCTTACTAGCGTAGGGGTAACGTCATGAAGTTTTAAATGACAGATCCTGAGGTGAATTGAACCGTCGTGGGTTCGAATCCCAGCTGCGCTAATCTGAGAGTAAAATCTCGGACATTCACTGGACTGGCTATACGGAAAATGGTCTAAATTGCCTAACGGTTTAAACGTGGCTTTAAAAGTGATAGATATCAACATAGTTGATCATTTCACTATAATTTGTGTTTACTTTACTTTTTGTTGTAGGTGTAGATGCTAACTGAAGCGAGTGTTTGGCATCATGTCCAGTACTGGACGGATCGTGGGACCTGAATCCAGGACTGCCTCCGTGGACGGAGAGGTACCGAGAGTCCTACTCATGGATTTCAGGATCAGAAATAGCGAGTCCGGAACCTGGAATACTGACTTAAGTTCCGGAAGTAAGGAAACTAGGACGTTGTACGTGGAAAGCAGAGCTGGACATTTAAGACCTGGAGAAACTGACTCCAGAACCGAGAGGGACTCTAAGGCAAGGAGCATGGACACCACCGGTGTATATCTGGACTCCAGGATTGATATCATGCGGACGCGAATCAGGGAGAATGACGCCAGGTCCAGACGCTATGACTTCCGCACCGGAGGCAGGGATTTGGGTAGAGGGATTGATGATTCCGGTAATAGTACCAGTAGAATCCCAGATGAAACAGGAAATAGATCACGTGATCTGGACTGTAGGACTTCGAGAATGGATTCCCAGAGAATGAGAATAAATACACGAGCTGAGGGAATTTCCACCAGGGATGAGGGAATTAGTTCTAGGGTGGATACTGGGGTGGGTGTACTGGACTCAAGGGGTGGAGTCATGGGAGGAAGGACGGACGGCAGAGCCGCCAGGTTAGGCGGGAGAGACCCTAGGGCCGCCTCTCACCCCTCAGACGACCCGGGACCTAGGTGCGCCCAGCAGACTCAGGATCGACTCCCAGGAGAGCCAAGTCAACAACATGACAGCAGGGTAGGTTGTAGTAGGTTGTAGTGTGATTTCAAGGTTCAGACAACTCTATACTCTCGAGCTACCGTTACAAAGATTATGTTAGCATCTATAGCTATAGTTAACGAGTTAATTATTAGCGCAAAATTAGTTGCTCGAAAATGGTTTATAGGTAGGTTGTAGTGTGTTTAACGTCAAGGTTCAGAAGCACAAGGCTTCTCTTCAAGACGACTCGACATGCTCGAGCTACCGTTACAAAGATTAATGTAACAGTAAGTTACTGGCAAGTCACTGGTATGTAACCTACCAGTTTTTTTGCAGGCTAGCGAGAAGTCAACTTATTGTTATATGTAGTGATGTTGGAGGCTTAGAGCTAATCGCAAGTTTTCACAGCATTAGTGAATGTTGTAATGTGTTTAACATCAAGGTTCAGAAGCAGAAGGCTTCTCTTCAAGACAACTCTGTACACTCAAGCTACCGTCACAAAGATTAAGTTAGCATTTACGAGTTGACTATTAGCGCAACACCAGTTGTTTGAAATTGGTTAATTTTTGCTTTTTTGTTAATTTTTTTAAATTTTTTATATTCACTTCCCTATACCCGGAGAATATAAGTCAATATTCTTCTTCAATATGGGTCAATATTCAATAAGTCAATATCAAAGTCAACATGAGTCAATATTCAATAAGTCAGTATTCTAATTCAATAAAAGTCGATATTCAACAAGTCAATATTCTGCATCTTATGTTAAATGCTGTTAGTTCCTTGTCTATTCCATCATGTGATAAATTGGAATCTTGCTCTTTACTTAGTCTATTGTTACTTAACTCTTTCTGTAAAGCAGTTTCAAAGACCGGTTTTGGTCATAACACTGTTATATTTGAGATTCATGGATAATAATAATACTAATAGTAATCAGAATATTATTATCATTATTCTTTACAGAGAGAGAGAGAGAGAGAGAGAGAAGAGAGAGAAGAGAGAGAGAGAGAGAAGAGAGAGAAGAGAGAGAGAGAGAAGAGAGAGAAGAGAGAGAGAGAGAAGAGAGAGAAGAGAGGGAGAGAGAAGAGAGAGAAGAGAGAGAGAGAGAGAAGAGAGAGAAGAGAGAGAGAGAGAGAGAAAATATCATGAGATTTATAGTGAGAGATTATAAAATTATAATAAATGTTAATGAGAAGCAAAAGTAATGGGTTGTGAAAGAAGCTTAGAATATGGAAATGACTTTTTGCATGTTTTGTGGACTATTTCTCTGATTTCTTGATATCGGACACCAATATTTGCTAAGTTGTGTTTTATGAATGTAGCAGGATTTCTACAAACAGTATCCGAACATATAATTACAGATAAAAAGACTTAATATTACAGTTGTAATGGGATTTCGGTTATGCAGTCTCTTAGTTAAAGTTAATTATTGCTACATGTACAAGTATATTAGTTTATAAAACTGTCTTTGAATTCATTGCATCGCTGTCGTGTAATGCTTCCATATATCAGTCACAATTATGCTGCCTCGCTTTGTATCTTCCTCCAATCGCCCCTTCTGTCTATCTGCCTGTCTGTCTGTCTGTCTATCAATCTGTCTGATCCTTTAATTTAGAGCTCATATGAGTTGGATTATCGTCTCTTTGTTCTTGTTGTTTATGTCTCGGCCTATTTTGAACTCTCTCTCGTTAAACTGATGTTACAACCCCGCGCTAGAGAGCGCCGTGCGTGACGCATATAGAATTAGGACGCCTTTCTACTTTACAAAAAGAAAATTAATTCCTTATTTTAAGTTTATATTAAAATTACCTTTTAATTTAATTAGAATTCATTGAAAATTATCTAGGATATTATATATGGACCTGCCAGTAGGCAGTGCATTAAGATGGAGATAGAGAATATTATATATTAATATAATTGTATTATTATACTATGTATATATTATATATGATATACTGTATATATGAGCTACTACTGTAGACGTATTGCAGTACATGGTGGTGTGTACTTTTGTACATCAAGCTGTACTTACATTACTAATTAACTGAAGCTAAAGCCATATATATATATATATATATATATATATATATATATATATATATATATATATATATATATATATATATATATATGCATATATATATGCATATATATATACATGTATATATATATATATATATATATATATATATATACATATATATATATATATATTTGCGTACAGTAATTATTAATACAGAATACATCTAAAGTTTTATTTCAGTTTGGTGCATGTGCATGGCTTGAACTTGGCTGGGAATTTGTTGATAGATTAAACAGAGTACTATAGCACCATCTAATTGTGTGTTAATTGTTACTGTGACCAGTTCTGTCAAAATTATAAACTTTTTGAAGTTTGAACTATATATTCAGTGGAGTAATTTACAACAATCTGGTAAAGTTTAATTTTTTATTATTAAAAATCCTATAGTTTACAATTGTGATAACTTCACATACCGAGTCAACGCTATCATATAACCTCAATATCATTTAGATCTATTTCATGAAATAGAACGGAGGTTTACAAATGAAAACTAACAATTTGTCTAAGGATTCACTTTTAGCGATCGAAACAAGTATGAAAGACTATACATTTAGAATATTTTGTACAAAACCTTAATTTTCAAAAGATTTCCTCAAAAAGTTAAATATGTTTTCAGAAAGTTTTTTTTTATCCCTCGCAGAGATAAAATTTCCCAAAAAATGTAAATTTCCCACACCAGTCTGAACCAGTCTGAACCAGTCTGAACCAGTCTGAACCAGTCTGAACCAGTCTGAACCAGTCTGAACCAGTCTGAACCAGTCTGAACCAGTCTGAACCAGTCTGAACCAGTCTGAACCAGTCTGAACCAGTCTGAACCAGTCTGAACCAGTCTGAACCAGTCTGAACCAGTCTGAACCAGTCTGAACCAGTCTGAACCAGTCTGAACCAGTCTGAACCAGTCTGAACCAGTCTGAACCAGTCTGAACCAGTCTGAACCAGTCTGAACCAGTCTGAACCAGTCTGAACCAGTCTGAACCAGTCTGAACCAGTCTGAACCAGTCTGAACCAGTCTGAACCAGTCTGAACCAGTCTGAACCAGTCTGAACCAGTCTGAACCAGTCTGAACCAGTCTGAACCAGTCTGAACCAGTCTGAACCAGTCTGAACCAGTCTGAACCAGTCTGAACCAGTCTGAACCAGTCTGAACCAGTCTGAACCAGTCTGAACTAGTCTGAACTAGTCTGAACCAGTCTGAACCAGTCTGAACCAGTCTGAACTAGTTCATCATCGCATGTGCACTGTTTTACTCTATGATTAGTTGAACTTTGCAGTTTTATGTATCATTAACTAGTACGGGTTGATGGAATTTTGCTTCGAATCGGCCGATTGATAACTGCTCGTGGTCTTAAGAGACAGCGACGTAGATAGTGCAAAGTTGTAGCCAGGTAGCATAGAAAACAATTAACCATTAATAGTTTCAGTGTTGCACACCAATAATGATAGCTATTAACAAAAATTCAGGGACGTCCCCCCTAAGACTTATGATGCAAAACGCAACTTAGTGGGGTACCGTTCTTATTATTAACAAGTGTTAGGGGTAAGGTATCCCCTAAGTTTGAGTGTAGTAGTTAGAGATTTTCAATCAGATTTTCAGATTCCCCCCGAAGAATTTCGTGACGCAAACGGCGACATCACTTGTATGGCGGAGTCGCCCCTGAGCTAAAAATTTTACCAGACATTGCAGACAGACAATTTGTTAGTAAATTTCCTTATAACTGTTTGCCATTAATATTTTCAGAAGTAAAAAAATATTTACAACACACAATTTTCAAGACTTTAAACAAAGGTGCCAAATACATACATCTATGAAAATTTAATTACCCAAATTATAAAGTAAATTGCGGGATGTCGGTTAGTAATCTAAATATCTGTGATATATTCGCCGCAAAGGTTAGCACCATTTTCGCAGATTTCATAAATCATAGTTAAGGACTATCGGGGAATAAGAAAGAGGTCAGTAAGCGTTTATTCTTTTATTGTACTCATTTCTGTCAATGCATGAACGTCATAAAATTGTAATGATGCTATATCTCTATATGCATAATATGCAATAATTTTTACAAAACATTGTATTAATCTTTTGTTGGCAGAAAAGAATCAGCCGACGCAGGAAATTAACGCAGAGTGTGTCTCTATTAACGACCCTCAGCAAAAAAAGATCCGCCTCGTGTCATTCTCCCAGAGAGTAAGTTATGAAAATTTCAATTTCAATCAATCAATAAGAAGTTATCGTCCGGTTCCTCGCCATAGGGCAATGTCAGGGACGTCTCTTGCAGACGCAATACAAACAGGCGCCAAAGCACCACACGATGACGACTGAGTACACTGAGACCACAAGAGCAAGTGAAATCAAAACAGTGCAAGTCCCAGATCCAAGGCAAGCGGGTCAAAACTTAGACCTATGGAGGAAAGAGATAGGTTTTTAGCTTGCCAAGGAAAGTACCAATACAATTACAAGATCGAAGATCTTATGGCAGAGAGTTCCATATTATCGGAGCAGAAAACATGAAGGAGCGTCTGCCCATGGCAGATTTAATGTTTGATACAGTGAGAAGGTTTTTACTAGAGGAACGAACACTACGACTAAGACTGCTTTTTGCGCTAATCATTCTTAAAATCGGCTATCATTATTTTATTAGAGTTTTTTCTGTGACCATTGACCAATGCTGTTGTTAACACAGGGTTAAAAGAGCAATAAAAGAATAGATTGAGCTAAATTACCTCGATTTTAAGGCAATTCAACTTATCTCTATTTATCTGCCGTTTCACTTTTATTTTAATTTTTATTATGTATTTTAATTGGATATGTAAAGTTATTGTTAATTTTTAAAATATTTATCATAAAAAGTAATCGGAAATTTTATGTAATGCTGTATAAAATTTGATGTTTTAGAAAAGAAGGGAAAATATCGTCAGAGTATGAGTTTCATGGGGATCAAGCAGCAATTTTACAGGGACCCGTTGAATTAACTATGGTATTTTATTATATAAATTAAAAAAAACTTAACTTCTATTGATCCGGTACGATTCAAACATCGCGACCACTAAGTGTCAAGCAAGCGTGCTACCAAAGCGGCCACCACGGGCGTAACCGAATCAATCATATCATCATCATCGTCTTCCCTTGAATCCCAGTCTAACCAGGGTCGGGATTCAAATAGGCTGTCTTAAATCCTCTCTGTCTTATATCATATCATCAGTCAATCCTCTATTTGAGACTTTCATTCCTTTAAATTTTTGTAGCAATTTCTGGAGCCTAGGCGCTCACCAACCAAATGCCCTTTCTGACGTTGGTATGGATCTTAGTGCTTTAGTCGCCTTCTACGACTCGTGCAGTCACCGCTTAGTCAATTCTTCAAACAACCCGGACACAACAGTGGGAAACTGAAACCGAATCAATCATATAAATAAATTATATATATATACATATATATATAAATTATTTAATTTATTAATTAATAAAATAGTAAATTCGACATCAACAGCTTCCCAGAAATCCTAGTTTAACTGGGATCGGAACACTAATAGAATTTCTCCATTCCTCTTTTTACCATACCATACAGGCTTTTCAATTCGTTTTAGAAAATTTAGTAGCTATTTCTGGAGCGTAGGCGCTCACCAACCGAATGCAATTCCTGACGTTGATTAATTTATAAATAAGTAGAATAAAATTTTTGAATCAATCAATCTATTAAGTAATCAATCAAACAAACATTCGATACGCATATTAATATTTCAGTCAACTCAGTTGTATAATGTTACCTGTTTGTGTTATTTTTACATGGTTTAATCAATGTGTTTTAGTGACATAAATTTACTATGGCAAAAATATACACTCCAACCAACTGTATATATTAGTTCTATTTTTAAGACGAAACATGTTTAAATACTTTTGTCGATACTGTTTTTCGTATTTCGCATTATGTTGCAATGCTTTTCATTTTTTCGTATTATGTTTGCTAAAACTACAGAGCTTGCAGACTCAGAGTCGATATTTCTTTCTCTACCCGGACTCTCTCGTTCTCGCTAAACAAAAGTAAGTTATTTTGCTTTTAGCTTTGAAATATCATTTAAAAATAAAATTTACAAAATAAAATGATTATAATTAAAATAATAATAAACATTTAACAAAAATTATAATAAAATAAAATAAAATAAATAAATAACAAAATAAATAAATATATATATATATATATATATATATATATATATAAATATAATTAAAATAAAGTAATAAAATAAGAAAAATTAATGTCAAACTAAATTAAACGTTTTTAATTCTAATAAATTTGTCATTTTATTGCTAATTTGTAGCTAAATAAATTTCTGTTAGTCGTCATGTGGGATGTAGACTTACTCTTCGAAATTGTTAGATAAGGAAAGAAATTATGATTAACAAAATAATCACAAAATAATCATAATTATAATAATAATAAACTAATCAAAATAATCACAATTAAAACGACGAGATCCACAACGACGATTTTGATGATGATGATGTTATTGATGATGATGATGATGATTTGGATGATGATGATGTTAACGTTGGTGTTGGTGGGGGTGGTGATGGTGATGCTGGTGGTTATGATGATGACGACTGTGATGACGATGATGACTATGATGATGATGATAACTATGATGACGTTGCTATTTATGACTAAGATGACGATAGTAATTATGACTATAACTTTGGCGATGACGATTTGACGATGATGATGATAACGGCGACGATGATGAAGATGATGATAATGTCTAGGAGTCCGAACAGCTATCGATTAAAGTTACGGATAAGGACTCGAGATCTCTGGATCGCCTCGTGTGTGGAGGAGGTGACGGAAGTCCAGCGAAGTCCCGAGAGATCGTTTGTGATTGGCTGGCCCACAGTCAACATGGCGGCCACATTCCTCGACTCCGAGACAAAAGATAAATGGCTTAACACACTAACCCAGTATGTATTAAGAAATCTCTGTCCATATCTCTCGATCTTTTTTTATATATTAAATGATTTAAACTCTTTTCTCAATCTTAACGGTAGATAGTTAAACATGCAGTAGAGTTAAACAATCATCCACTATGATATTTGTTACTTTGTAATGTCACATGTTTAATCTTTAAGCAGTTTATATACTTATCCAGGTCACCAGTCCTGTAAATGTCTGGCATTTACTCTCTAATCAGCGCTACCGGGAATTGATCCCAGGACTTCAGGAACTGTTTGTCTAAATTTCATGACGTTATCAAACACACTTAACACACTGACCTTTTTAGACTTTCTGAATGAATGTGTAATATGTAGAATATATGTGTAATATGTACAATATATGTGTAATTTAGTGCAACATGTGTAATATATGTGTTATATGTATAAAATATTTGTAATAGGCCTATGTGTATATTACACATAGGCTCATGTGTAATATGAGTGCAATATGTATAATGTATGTGTAATATGTAATATGTATAAAATGTGTATATACACATATTTTATACATATTACATATTACACATACATTATACATATTACACTCGTATCATACATATATTATACATATTACACACATTCTGAACACATACGTTAATTCTGAAAGTCTAAAAAGTAATGTACATGTATATGTTTCAGACTCATCGCAGCCGAAAAAGAAAAAGAACATCCATCAAGTGTATTGGTGAAGATAATTAACAATGATCCATCTTGTACTATTGTAAGTAATTAGATGATTAAGCTTAATGCTCGTTAATTAATCTACTCTTCTCGTCAGAGTGTCTTTCATTATTTTCCGAGAAATTGTTCAAAAACAAGTTAAAAACTTGCATTGGACTTGCCGTTAAACGTATTCCTGAGCGATGTTTAATGCAGATATTTCACTAAAGATATAGGTTGTGTGGACATTATTTCTGTAGCAAAAGCTAATTTGTGGCTCCAGATTCATGTATTTGCAGATATCTATGCGTCTATTCCGGCCTGTATTACGGACTAATTGATTCTTATTTGTCAGCTAACGATGCTTTACTGATTCTTATAGATTAACACTTTTGCATTTATTTATTTATTTACTTACATACTAAAATTCATACTATTTTTTATTATTTTATTACTATATTATTTTATTATTTTATTATTATTTTACTACTTTTGCATTTATTTAATTATTTACTTACGTACTAAAATTCATACTATTATTTTATTATTATTTTACACTTTTGCATTTATTTATTTATTTACTTACGTACTAAAATTCATATTATTTTTTATTATTTTATTACTATATTATTTTATTATTTTATTAGAATTTTACTACTCTATTGTTCCTTAAACGTGATAATCGGGATGTGTATTCAATGTATGTATTATGTGATATGTATTTATGCATTATGCGATATTTATATTAATCAACTGGATGTGATATCATAATTTTTCTCTAGCGATGTCTTAACTGATGTCCTGTCTTCTGCAAAACTGAAATTGTCACGAGTATTGGGGGGTTAATTTTGCATGAAATTGCTTGGTGCTAAATAATTTGATATTTTGATTGTTTTCTTTAAATAGAATATTTATAATTTTAGAGCAAGACAGTCTTAGTTGGCAACAATGAAGAAGCAGTAGAAGTAACAAAGAGATGCGTAGAAGAATTTCGCATTAAGGTATCTGGCCTTTTCGATTTTTGTTGCGAATGTAAAACTCAGTTTCTTCAAATCAGTTTAAAAGCTTAATAAAAAGTTTAAAAGAAATTTTAGATAAACATCGATCAAAGTTTATACGAGGATTTTGAAAGCTTTAGTGGCGATTAACGTTTCAATTAAAATTAAATTCAACACTCAATATCCTCACTCACTTTTAATTTCGGCTCAGTCAACTATAACTTTCTATATGGCTTAAATTGAGCTCCATTTAAACTCATAGAGATAATTCATTTTTCATTCATAGATATTTACATGCGTATAATCATTACATAGGCACCTGTATTTCTACTAGGTTCATGTTTCGAGGAATTTAGGCGATAAACGTAACTTTACTATGATATTTTGATCTTATTGCAGGATAGTTCAGCAGAAAATTATCAGCTGTGGGTTTTTTCTGACAACAAAGTTGACTCTCTCTATCCTCTAATAGGTATAAATGAATCAATCAATCTTAAGTATTTCTGATAGTTCTAACAAATTAATAGATCACTATATTGTCCAACTTTGACACATTATTATGACACTTGAAAATTTTACGAATGGAAGAGATTTTGAAAAGGTATGGACAGAGAGGAGTGGAGGAGGTCCATTTGTATCCCGACCCTAGTTTAACTGCGATTAAAGGGAAGACGATGATGATGACGATGATGCTTCTGACACCCCTCAGTGGTGTCAACAATCCAGGTTGGGAGCAGAATTGGCAGGACTAACTGACTGACTGATTGATGGATAGATCGGTTGATTCATTCATTCATTCAGTCATTCGTTGACGGACGGATTGATTGATTGATTGACTAATCCACATAGCTGCGGTAGAGTTGAATATTCATTTTGTTGCTTTTTTAAATTTTAAAATTTTTCTTTTCTTTTTTGACGTCAGGTCATGAACACCCGTACTCGATCAGAATGAAGTACCTGAGGGAGCAGCAGTCTCTTCAGAGAGGCAGATCTATGTCTAAGAACGAGGAACAAGAGTGGAGCGTAGATGTGAGAGCAGTTGACCCCAGCAAGGGTGTGACCTTCAAGATACTTCATAGGGACAAGAACAAGCGAAACTTGGCTCGTAAACTCAGTTGGGGTGAGTTACTGCTAGATGTTCTCTTTGAAGATGAAGATGTTTAGAAGTTTTTTAGACGTTTCTGGAATTTCTGTTTCTGTAGAAGTTAAAAAAGCTAATGTAATATAATATAATATATTAATGGACGTTCTGTTTGAAGATGAAGATGTTTAGAAGCTTTTTTAGAAGATTGACGGCCATATATCTGTTGCTGCAGAATTGTTGAGTTTCTACTAGAATTTCTGTCTTTGTAGAAGTTAAAGAAAGCTAATGTTAGCGTCAGTTTCCTAACTCGAAAGCGATGTCAGTGAAGGGAGAGCCCAGGATTTGAACCCCGCACTTTCTGATTCACGGTCGGATATCTTACCGACATCGCCACTGACTCCAGCCAGAAGTTGAAGAAGTTGAGAAGTTTTTAGAAGTTTTTCTGGCATATGCTATTGATATGTTACTTATTGATTGATTTAAAGCTTAAGCAACCTAATCAATCAATATGTAATGCGGAGACGTTGTATTAAATAAGTTCGATTCCTTTTTTATGCTGTTGAAGATACATAATTCAAAATTTATACATGAAAACGATAGTTGTGAAATGAACTTTTCTTGGAAATTTCAAATGAATTTCTACTAGATTTCAAAATTTGTGTAGATTTTATTTTCAAATGAACTTCTACTCGATTTTACATTTTGTCTGCATTTTAGATGATTCAGAGAAATCGGTGAAGAAGTCGTCGCCGATATTTAGACTGTTGAAGATTGCGTCACGCAGGGTTAACGACCATCATAGGCTGTTTGGCAGGGACCTCTCAGAGTTGTGGCGAAATGGCGTCTTCTGTACCCCCGTTATGGTATAGAGGATCAGTCAATCAAGCAATTAATCAATTATTCAATCAATCAATCAATTAATTCGTTCTTCAATCAGTCAATTAATTCTTCCGTCAATCAGTAAGTTATAATTAATAAATTTATCGTCAGTCAATTGGTCAGTTAACTAATAAATTTATCGTCAGTCAATCAGTCAATTATTTCCTCCGTCGATCAGTCAGTTAATCAGTCAATTAATCAATCAGTCTATATAACAGTAGAGCACTTAATTGTGTCCGTTCTATGAAATCAACTAGCTTAGTAATCAGACTGTACAACAATCAATCAATCAATTAGTCAATCTGTCAGTCAAACAATCAGTTTAGCAATCATTCGGATGGTGTATCGATCAGTCGATAAATCAGTCAATGGATCAGTCAGTCACGCAGTGGGTTGAGAACACAGTCAGATATTGAATCAGTCATTTAGTCAATCTGCCACTCATTAAATCAGTCAGTCAATCAATGGATTAATTAATTAATTATTCAGTAAATCAGATAATGAATCAGTCAGTCATGTAATATGGACTGAGACTTCATAAATCTGTCTATTGTAAAGAAGTCATATGGACTGAGCCTGTAACTGACTGAATCTCATTTACCATCTTATAGATAATAATGGTGTTGTCCCCATGTTGTGCTCGGGTGTGGTTGGACCACTGCCACTTGGCAGTGCACTGAAGAAGAAGAGATAACAGCATCATATGCTATCTGATATAGAGTATAAGAATTATTCATTCAGTACACATTTATTAACTCGTTGAAATGTTCAATTAAAACTCTATTGGAAAGTACGCATATTAGGCTGGCATGGCAGAAACACCTTTTTATTCAACAGTATTCGCTCAATGACAGCACCTGAGTTAAGTCCGAGTACAGTTCAGTTCCTACTCCACTGTAGTGGAATTTATGTATTCGATAACTGTTTATTTAAATAACTTATGTTTAATTCTTTAGTTACAATATACAGTATGTTCCCATAAGCTTCGAAAATTGTACTATGATTCATTCTGCTATTGTAGATGATAAATAATTAGTCAATGTTATACATTCTCTCTCTCTCTTTTATTCTTTACAATTTCTATCATTTTACATTATTTGTCGATGATTGGTTTTACCTCGTTTTTGTGAGCACACTAATTTTTTAATATTTTGAACAAAGATTAAGCTAATGTTTGTAATTTTTATGATTACTCTGCGCTATTTCTTGCAGGGAATGCTACGTCATCTCTATGTCCAGGGTCCTTATACTCTCGGTATCTTCAGAAGATCTGCCTCGTACGCTACGTGCAAAGAGGTCAAGTCCAGACTGGATGCCGGCAGAGATCTGGACTTCAGCACCATATCAGTGTTGGTCACGGCATCCTTGTTAAAGGTGTGAAGTCTGATTGGGTTTTGTTAGTGCGCGGTGTTGTCATGGTTAAAAATATTGAGGTAGGTTGTGTGTTATTTGCCTCTTACCCAGAAGGTCAAGGTTTTAATTATGATTTAGTTTCGGCCTCTAACTTCACTATGAGTGAGCGAAACGACGTTGAAAGTCTTTCTGCTTTAATATGCATTTCAAATAACATATGTCAAATACATGTCATCGTTGTCATCATCATCTTCCCTTGAATCCCAGATTAGCTTGGGTCGGGATACGAATAGATCTTCTCCACTCCTAACTGTTTGGTGGGGAACTTTTCCACTCTTTTTAGTATATTTGGTAGCTATTTCTGGAGCCTTGCCGCTCACCAACCGAATTCCCTGTTTGATTTTAGTTTGGATCTTAGTGTATTGTCGCCTTTATTCCTTTTGATATACCATTATTCTTGAGAGATTCGCTTTGGCGAGATGACCCCCTATGCTTTCCTCAGCTTCGAGTAACGTTTACTGGGCAGGGGCGTCATTCCCTAAGAAAACCCAAAAGTAAGTTTAACATAAGTAATAATAATAATAATAATAATAATAATAATAATAATAATAATAATTATAATTATAAAAAATAAAATAAAAAATAAAAAATAATAATAATAATCATCATAATCATAATAATAATAATAATAATAATAATAATCATAATAATAATACTCATAATCATAATCGTAATCATAATAATAATAATAATAATAATAATAATAATAATAATAATAATAATAATAATAATAATAATGAACGTCTAACGTCTGTCTCCTCATACAAGCCTGATGTCTGGAACGCTTCTTCATCACATACAAATCGATTCACCCCGTAGGATATGAAGAAACATGTGCTGTAGAGAAATGGAATAATGGAATAGATGTGATGATTGTTGCTGATGTATGTGTGCTAGGAGCTGCTGAGATGTCTGCCAAACTGTCTGCTCACTTGCGCCCTCTACAACGAGTGGATTGACATGACCACAGTGCAAGAACGTGACGAGAGGATCAACAGAATACACAAGTATTACATTATATCCTCATTAATTAATTAATTAATCCTCAGCTCCTAAACCTCCTTTTAGCGCCTTAATCTCCTTTTCTTTAATCTCTTTTACTTTGGACTGATTTTCTGGATTTTGGAATTTGCATCGTTTTTGAACCATCTTTTTGCTCGCCGGCTTGATTTTGTCTCGATAGTGCTCGATTTTGTCATTGATGACTGTAGCACTCTAATTGTTATTATTACTATTATTATTAGTAATTAATCTCATTGCTTAATTTTCTGATTTGTTAGTCAGTTGATAGATGTTTAATCTATTGATTGATAGATTAGTTGATTGATTGGTTGCTTAATTGATTGATTGATTGATCGATTCATTATTTGAGTGATTGATCAACCTGTTCGACTTAGAGTTCATGAATACGGATCCATTACATTTCAGTCATACATTTTCGTTTCAGTCATTTTTCGTGGACGGAAATAGCTAATTGCTGCTAGAGTATTATGACGACTGTTGAATCATAAAGTACTTTTATCTTGAACTTGTGCAACATTAATCCAATAACAGTTTCTTAAAAGTTACGTTTTGTTACATTTTCATATTGACATGATATAAATCAGTTTTTCGCTCCTTATAGGTATGAACTTAGTTTATTTGTTTAATTTAGAGATGTTTTTTAAAATTTATTTTGAGTTTTCACTTGCCAGCGTCTGGCCATTTCCCCTAATTTTAAAACTTTGAATTGTATGGCTACCAACGGTTTTACTGTAATTGGTAATGTAATAGAAATTGTTTTGGTATTTCAGACTCAAGTAGACTCTGCTATAGCTGCTAATTATGAAATTACCAAACAGAGCTATGGCTCTTTTATGGTAGCCTTTTTTGTATTGTTAATTGTTTATCTAACTATATGCACGTTCCTATTGTTTGTATAATCTGTGCTGTGATGAACAAATAAACGATACTAAACGAAATCTTTATTTTAACATTAATACTCTTATTTGTTTTTCTTTTCTACAGCCTGTTGCAGAAGCTACCACTTTGTCACAGAAAACTCCTGCTATATATCGTTTGCATACTGCTGCGGGTAGCCGACGAGTCGAGAGACAATCAGATGACCCTGTATAACCTCTCAGTGTGTTTCTCTCAATGTCTCCTATGGCCAAATTCAAACCCATCCGCCCCGCCAGGTTCCGGGCCATCGGCCCCCCTTGAGGACGCCTACAAATTAAACCTACTCGTCCATCACACATTGGATGGGGCAGAAGAAATTTTTGGCCCTGAATGTCGTCAAATGTTCGGGGGTGAAATGAGACAGAGCAGGGGAGAGGTTACTGATAGTAAAGTGACGAGGATGTCTATTGAATCTCGCAATGATTCTGAAAGCTTTGGCTCTGAGAACGCTGGTAAGTTACCTTAAGCGATGATGTTAATGTTTAATTAGAGTATATCATGTAAAAACATCTCTATACTTTACGAAAAAGCTAATGTTAACGTCAGTTTCCACACTCGAAAGCGTTGTCATTGACGGGAGAGCTCAGGATTTGAAGCCCGCACATACTGATCCGCGATACAATTTCATACGGTAAAACAAGCAATATACAGTAAATTACACATTATAACAAGCGTCACAAAACCAATACAGTATCATCATTAATACAAAACAGTAAAATTCTGATTTTGGTAATGATTTAATCATTACCAAAATCAGAATTTACCGGCAAAGAATCGTACAAATAGATGCGCTTTAAGGTTGCTTTTGAAAGCAATCGTGTGGATAAGAATATCTTATAATGTGGAAGTTCGTTCCACATTTTGGGACCTTCTACAGGAAAATGATATTTCAACATAAGAAACTGTTGGACGTTTAGAATAGGATAAGATAAGAGCTAGCTTGGATGCTTATTTGTCTAACACATATTATAATCTAGATTTATTCTATACTCTGAATACGTTCATCTTTTCACGATAGTAGAGATATAATTATTGCTACAATCTGACAGATAACGCACTTGGCACCATGACTATTACACGGTTTAAACCCCCCCCCCCCCGGTATTCTGTAACGAAAACTTGTATGAGCTTCTGCAGTGTAAATGTTTTACTATATATATATATATATATATTATAATATATATATATTATAATTATATATATAGTATATATATATTATATATATATATATAATATATATATTGTATATATATATATATATATATATATATATATATATATATATATATATATATATCCTATTACTACTGTTGATTTCAGCTGCTACAGAAGACTCCCTGCTGAATGGAATGGGGCGAGAATTATTTGAAGGCAGTGACGCAGACAGTAACCGTGACGTCAGGTTGTCAACAATGCGCTGCCCTCTCTCTCAGACTAGTGCAAGCTATGACTCAGGGTTAACCACTAGCAATCCACAACTCTACGACGATCCTGTAATTCCATTCACCCAGCCTGCAACAGTTACCACCAACTCAGTGGACTCGGTGGATAAGTATTCCAGTAGCAAATCACCTCCTGTTGATATTCCTTTCATCCGAAGCGATACGTTATCTGTCAGATTAAAACAGACCAAAAATGATGCTACCCAAAGGACAGGCAATTATTCTAAGCCTTCGATAACTGTCAGTGACTCTAAGGAGTCTCCTACTTCTGCAGGTAACTATTCAAAGAAACCTGTTTCAAGTAGCAGTAAGAGAAAGGAAATTGCTTCAGGCTCGCCGTTAAATAAGGATAAATCCTCGGATGTTGAGAAATATGAAGCCAGGAGTTTTGATATCTTGAGTATATTGAGTAGCTCAGTGCCCAACACACCCCACTACTCCAACAGAACTGATGTACTCTCAGAGTCTGATCACGCACTGGTGACAAGGTTCTTCGGCTCTGATGATATCCATATTTTTGAAGATAACGAGAAAGAAGTGACGGATGGTAAAATGACTCATAAAAAAGGTGAAGGGCTCGCTACTTCTGCGCAAGGAAAAGATGTTAAAGATTCTGAGAAGGCGACAGTTACACCGGAGCATACAGAGAAGAAAATTGATGGATTTTTTAATGACAGCAAAGAAGTTGGTTCGACATTTGAGCGCCGACTTCACGCCAAGTCTTTGCCTGCCATGTTCGATGCGTCACTTGGTGATCTCACCATTACAGACGAGACTTCGGTATTCGACTTGTCGGATCCTCTGAGAGATTCCACCGAAAGTGTGTTTGACGAGAGTTACGTGGACGATTGGACTAAATCCGATCTCTATCTAGCTGACCAAAGTTATCCGAGCCAAGAAAATATAACTTCTAAATCTCTCTATAACCTTCCGACGTCGTTGAACGATTCGATGGAAGTGGAAGAAGCGGTTGTTCTGAGACAGAAAAGATCAGATTTAAGATATCAAGGCGGAGTTAGGCAAAGCTGCTACGAGCCAATCATTCACCGGCGATCAACTATACTGGAAAAATCCGGAATGACTGATAGCGGAGCGGATTTGTTTCCAGCGGAACTGAGAAAGAAGTGCCTTAGCGGTGACTTTAGCGATGACCTTGAAAACGTGACAATAGTCAACGTTCCTCAGGAATCAGATCCTTCACCAGAAGTCTCTCCAATCCAGAGGATTCACAGCACTCCACTACAGGATGAGCTGCAGACTTCCGGTGTTTTGTTGCCTTCACTTCACGACAGTGTTAACATTCTGACAGAGAAACCTACTGAGTATAGCTGTAAATTTCCTCAGTACGGTAAGATATTATATCAGCCCCATGTTGGAAGATCGATGGAAAGTCGTTTGAATGTTGATTCGTCGTTAAGTGATCGAACTATTGGTGATCGATTGATTGGTGATCGATTGATTGGTGATCGATTGATTGGTGATCGATTGATTGATGATCAGTTCTGCTGGAAGACGTCACGCGTAAGACCAGCCAGACCACCCTCTTATGAGGAGGCTCTGGTGCACAAAGCCATCAAACAAAGCCATGAGGCTTCTTCTGAGAGAAAGAGCATCAAGAAAAAGCTAACTACAGAGGCAGATGTCGAAAAGGAAAGCCATGATGTGATAGGGGAGGATAAAATGGCTTCGGTTGTCCAAGATGATATAGAGAAGACTACTGTATCAGAGCCGAAATCGGCGTTAAATGCGTTCGGTAAGAAAACTGTATATAATCAGCGTGGTAAAACAGAAAAATCGAAAACTATAGGAAAATTATTTGATAAAATTGATTGTATTGAGCCCTCACTGGCTGCAGCTGACGATACTCCAAGCAGCCCTGTATTATCACAGGTTTTGATGGTGGCTAGTGAGAAACCAACATCTAGTGATCAACCAAAAATAAACTTGTCCTTAGTAAACAAACCATGTGAATCAGAAATTAGTGAAATTCCAACAACTTCGTTGGAAGATATGTCAGAGAGAAGACGTTGTTTAGATGACAGAAGCTCTGAAGACATCGTTGCTAAGGGATCGCCGTTGGTTAGGCCAGCTTTGCCCTCCTATGAACAAGCATGCCAGAGAGCGAGATCACAAGAAAGTCTCCTACCAACGAATGCTGCGTTATATCCATTTAATCCTCTTCAGTTTATCGATGAAACAAGAGGACGTTATGCCGCTTCAAGAAGCCAGCAGTCTAGCGACTGTAGAACATCTAAATCGAATGTCAATCGTAGCAAGTCGACTAATGAAATATCGAAGCTATCTTTGCCGCATGAAGACACTTCTTATAATCCTTGTCGTACTTCTTCTTTTATAATAATTGGTTCAGACAATAGAGCGCAAAATGTTCAAACATCTGCGAGCAATAATTCTAGAGCCACTGAATATAATTTCAACGGATATTTTCAGAAAAATAATGGTAGTAACATGGTGCAGAGAGTTTCTCCAGAAAAAGGAAGTCCATCTGGAAAGACACCAGTTCCATCTCTGCCGACATTAAGTAGAAGTAAAAGCGATTCTGCCGGTGTTTTTCTTAGATTACTTAAGTCCAATGGGCAGAGCCTAAATGACAACAAAGAGAATATAGAAAATACTTTTACCGTATTTGCTCACAGGAGATATTCTGATAGCGAGGAACACGCGCCCACGAACAAGCTTCAGTACGGGACAGGTACCATGGACTCCTGTGATAGTCACGATGATATCTGGGACGATAGGGTGGAGTCGAAGCTAGAAAGTCGAGATTTAAGTGGAAAGGAAGTGAGAAGGAAGCCTTTGACGCTGAAGGACCACGACTGGCACCAAGAACTTGTTAAAGAATACAGCAGTCCAGCAACACCGCTGAGTTCCTATAATAGACAGAACACTCCCACTGAAGAGAATTACAGTAGTCCAAGATATTCAGTACCTCACAATACTCCAGTGGCGTACAGTACATCGCATGACGCGGCTGTGGGAAAACGGTCAGTTATTTCTCCAACTGCCGTCTTTCCTTCCAAATCCAAACCAAGTATTACAAACGCACGTGCTTACAGTACTGAAAACCCAAACGTAGCAGTATCCTATGGTAGTATCTCATCTATTGATAAACAACTTACTACATCTCCTTCCTCGTTCTTCTCTCCATCCATGTCAAGCCAGAATGAATCTTCCTCAAAGCTTAGATCTCTTTCAATGTCGGCCAGTCATGATACTCCAACTGAACGCACTGTATCAGAAACTCTCTCAAATGCCAATAATTCAATGGGACGTAATTATTATACTAACTATGCTGTCTCAAATAAAGGTGTTAACGATGCTGATCGGTGTAGTGATAGATTAGGTAAATTTTCCTATACGAGAGAGGTGGCGCCTCTTTCGACCAGTAGGCACATTTCAGCACTGAGAGGCAGCTCGTTCCAGCAGCGTGGTACAGACGCTCACGGCGGCATGGGAGCAACTGTCAGTAGACACCAGTCTGACGTTTTCCAGTACGTACGACCTCAGCAGTCAGTGGTTGTGGCTCTTGGCCCGAGTGCTCTGCGGCTTAAGAAACGTCCGGTAAATACAGCTTCCTATGGTCGAGAGTTAGATCCCAAGCAAGCCAATCTTATATATAGCAAAGATTCCTTCGGACAGAACGAGACTGTTGCCCTTCCCAGATCAAGAGTTAACGCCGATGATAATAGTGGAAAAGAAGGTAATGATGAACAGTCGTTGGGATACAGTCGTAAAGAAGACTATGATTATCGTAGCGAGGGTGCGGGCAAGACATCTTTCTACATAGGAAATGACGATACGCCGAAAGCGGCGCATGATTCTCACGTACATCCTCAGGGTGCTAGATATGCTAAAGGTTTGACTCACTCTTATAGTCTATACGGTGAAAGGCTTCCGTCAACTAATGTTAACAGATCCAATACTTCACGGTTCAATCAGAGGCTTCCTTCGGCAGATATTTCTACAACCAATACATCATTATACAATACTCCGAGAGATTCCTTTCAATCCAACTCTACCAACGTAGATGACGTCAGATACTCTAATTCCATCATATCGAGATACAACAGTGATGCCAGCTATAGGCAGAAATCTCCTGCCAAATCCAGCTCAGCAGCTCTCAGTGCTCCTGGATACGCACAAGAATCTACGAGTTTCCAAACGAGTCGTAAACCTCAAATTTCGACAGAGTCTCGAAAGCTGGAAAGTGGAACGCCATCGGCTTTGGATGTTTCTGGATACAGGGATCATATTCCATACTACTCTCGCGCTAATGCGATAGAGAGAAACCGTTATGAGGGACTGACAGTACCTCTGCATAATAAAAACAGCTGAGAAATTACATGTAATTCCAACTATATAATTATTAAGTGTCGACAGTGTACAGTTAGATGTAAGCTGTTATTCAGAAAATGGAATAAATGAGGAGGGAGCGATAGTGTGTGTTTGAGAATACTATAGACATAATAGCGAAAGAGAGAGACAGAGAGAAAGACAGAGATGGATGAGATAGAGATAGAGAGAGAGAGAGAGAGAGAGAGAGAAGAGAGAAAAATAGAGATTGAAACGGGCAGAGCTTAAAAGAAAAATGCATTTATTTTAAGAAGGTATAGATTTTACAGTGGCTCTGAAGTTTTAAATCTAAATTTCATTTTATGGTCAAGAGTTAACGTTTTCTTAATTTTATTTTGTGACATTATACCTGTGTAGGCCTGTATATGCTGTATGCACTAATTAGTCATTTTATTTCTAAATGAAAAACTTAAAGTAAACCTGAATTACGCACATTGTGTATAGGCCTTGTATTCTTTTACTGAATTTTATTAAAGGCGCGTCATATGTTCAGTTCTGGCATTTTTATTTAGCGTATACTAACTTATGCTTGCATAATAAGGTAATAACTAAAAATACTTCTTCGCCAAAACTTATTCAAAGAAACTGGCGAATGCTATTAAATTTTACCTATCGTTTAGTGAGAATTTTATGCGATGCAGTCGAATAAGGTACGTTATATTCTTAAAATAATGCTTTAAATTATATCTGTGATATGCAGTGTTTCAATACATTTATGACAAAGACAATATGAAATGACTTTTAAATTGCTTCTCGTGTATTTATTTGAAGCTGCTTAAGTGTAACAGTTGACAATCGGTGCTTCAAATTCAGCAATCCAATCACTTGTACTATTGTTGACAGAGTTTTGTGTTTTTTGGTGCTTTCAAGACTTATCTATAACTCTCACATAGGCTTTGTATTGTAAACTTAGTCGCCAATGACATTTGTGTTATGCTTACATACTCGTATATGACTGATATCGTTTTAGAGCCACTAAGCAGTAGCAGTGCAGTGACACTTTTAGTTTTATGTAGCTTCTGTATTCGCTTACCTAACAATGTGATCTGTGAAATATTTCTTCGTCGCTCATTTTACAAATTTTCTTAATTTTTGAAAATAGTGACTCTGTGTTTCTCCAGTTTCTCATCAGTCATTATTATCTTTCAGCCTCGTTAAATAAAACATCCTCTGTTAGAATATTTAGCGTGTTGTGCCCGGGTCACTTTGGAATAGACCAACCGTAAACTGCACCTATCCTGAAGAATGCTGAGAAACAGAGGAAGGCAGTGGGAAACCTCATCAGGAGCCACATTTTCTTAGGCTGATGGCTACCTTAAAGTTGAGTGAAATCTTAGCCTTAGTGGTAGAATCTACTGTTTGATCAATGGAGTGCTCCTTATGAGCGCAATGGCAACTTTGAGATGAAATATGTATCCTGTACCTGCTATACCTTGAACGAACGCAAGGGAGAAATTGGAGTCTGTGGTTTTCAATTATTTTTATATTCTAACTCTGCGCTTACCATTCAGACTTGTCGATGTTTTCATAATTCCTTTACCCCAAATGATTTCTACCATCTTCTCTATGTCCAACTCTTCCAGTTGATCTTCTACCATCTTCTCTATATCCAACTCTTCCAGTTGATCTTCTACCATCTTCTCTATATCCAACTCTTCCAGTTGATCTTCTACCATCTTCTCTATATCCAACTCTTCCAGTTGATCTTCAACCATCTTCTCTATATCCAACTCTTCCAGTTGGAATCCTTTATCTCTAGCGACAAATTTGTCGAGCATACGGTATTAAGAAACACGTGTTTGTAAGAAGCGACTAAAACATATACTGAGAAATGCATTGGTAATTTCTTTAGCCACAGTTTACCTCGAGGCTGCTGTTATACGGAAGAGAAATCGTCCACCTTTGTGATTGGTTGTTCCGTTATCGATGATGTGATGACGAATGAGGAACTAAGTAAAATTAGGTAATTTATAGTTTGAATGTCGCATATTAGCTACACATGAAAGTTTAATAATTAATATGGCACATATGAACTAAAAATGTGGGTGACTCCTTTTATTAGATAAAGTTCAACACATATTACAGTGAATGATAATCTCTGATGCTATCTATCACTTTAATACCACATATTTAACCAATAGAAAGTTTAGTCAATTATCCATGTTACCTGTCCTTTGAATGTCAGAGATTTTGCACTCTGATCAGCTCTACCGGGAATTGATCCCAGGACTTTAGGAACTGTTTGTCTAAATTTCATTACGTTACCTAACGCACTCACACTCGGATCTATTTAGCCATTTCTACATGTATATTATATATATCTGTATTTAAATCTGCATATATCACATATGTATTACTCTCTCAGTATTACTCTAATTTTTGCTTACTGCAGCTTATTGTAGATATCTGTGCTCTTGCTAAATTCATTTGTCAGCCGTAAATGTTTGCAAATGTACCAAATTTATAATGTATAAAATTTAGCATTGCAGCAGTATTATTTCTAATCTAAATTTATGCAATTGTATCATTTAAACAAAAGTATAAGTACTGCAGTGGTGGAACCAGGAGGGGGTAGGGGCCATGGCCCCTCCTCCCCGAAATTTCTATGCAATTTTATGCAGTATAAGTATGTCGTAGAAAATATATAGTCTTATTCAAGTTAATTTCTAACTACAAATTTGTCATTACTAATATCGTAGGAAATTATATTTAATTAAATTGATTGTAAGAAAAAGTTTAAATAAAATTTATATTTAGCGTTAAATAGAAATAATTTTCTTCAAGCGATTACATTGTGACCTTTGCGTAATATCTGAAATATCTTTAATATCTTGCAGTGTGTCTAATTGTGCGTTTCTGCCTACAGATTTTTCTTACATTTTCTTACACTCAATTTCTTTATCCACATTTTTATTGAATTATGCTCGCCGAATGAATCGCCTGTATAGGCCTTGGTATAAGCAATACTTCATTTTATATTTCGCTGTTTTAATGCGTGACACTTGTGCTTTCTAATGAATATATGAATTGACACTCTTTGGTATGAATGCTTAACTTAGGTGGAGTAAATTTGGTATTTCAGATAGAAATTTTATTTCTACAATAAATAGAAATTCTCCCTCCCTCTCTCTCTCTCTCAGTTTCTCTCTTTCAATCTCTTTCTCGATATATATATATATATATATATATATATATATATATATAATATATATATATATAATATATATATATATATAATATATAATATATATATATATATATAATATAATATATTATATTTTATATATATATATATATATATATATATATATATATATCTTGCTGTACTACCTATTTGCAAGTCACTGATATATTTATATATTATCTTAACTTAAACTTATCATCAATTTTTTTCTTCATACTTATTTAAAGCAAAGTTATGGAAACGGTGCCTGGGTCATCGAAGAGCAGATCAACCATTTACTTAAAAATAAGTATATTGGACCTGCCACTTGGCAGAATATTAGAGGGAAAGAGAGAGAGAAATCGCTTGTCTGATGTATCTGTTCTTATATATCTATTTTATTGAGTATATATACCTGTATATTAAAAGTTTGGAAAAGTGAACATGTAAATCTAATTACTAATTGTAATTATTTTAATAAAATGTTATTAATTTAAATTCTATCGTTGTTATAAGATTTTGTTAAATCCATCTGATCTTGTACAGCAGCTGTAAGATCTTAAAACACGCTGCTTGCTTGAAACGTGTCAGAATAAAAAGTCCACTTGATTAATTACTGCAAACACTATTAATTAAAGTTCCACCTAATCATTGGTGATCTTTATTAAACAATCATAATATTTTGAAATAAGTAATGCCTGCAATTCATTATCATACCACGAAACATAATAGCTTGATTAGCATAGACACGTACATCATTCTATGTATTATAGCCTTATCTAATAAATGTAAAACTAGCATTGCAATTTAACAAAAGTTGTCAACTTGGGCATTAGAGGGTTTGTGTCATATTTAAAAAATCATGTTTAATGTGTCCAATCAGACAGCCTAATGATATCGACTTCACACACCAGATGGCGTATCTGGATATATTAACGGAACTGTTAGCTCAGCTAGACCAAGAATCGAACCCACGAGATTTTAATTCACCTCAGAATCTATCATTTAACACTTTATGACGGTGTCTGAAGCCTCTAACCACTATGCTATCGATATATTCTATATATTTATGTATTCAATGTATTT